>OY757942.1:12100108-12270108 GCA_963585895.1 Sepioteuthis lessoniana
GGGTGGTTATCAATGTATTGTTTGCGATTTTATTTACGT
The DNA here is from genome assembly GCA_963585895.1 of Sepioteuthis lessoniana. Classification (NCBI taxonomy): domain Eukaryota; kingdom Metazoa; phylum Mollusca; class Cephalopoda; order Myopsida; family Loliginidae; genus Sepioteuthis; species Sepioteuthis lessoniana. Next base: position 12,100,148 of record OY757942.1, read on the forward strand.
AAGAAGGGTTCATTATGCGTGTGTTGCCGTAATTAGCTTATATGATGTTCAAGATTTTTATACATTTAGGCCAGTATTAAAATGCTATTTTATTTTTGCTTGATGGCCTTGTAGTGTTTTGGGCGTTTCTGGTTGCTTTTTATGAATGATTTTAGTATCTTGGAGATACTTTTTCTTATATTGGTAGATGTGAATTATCTTGTGTTATTAGTATGTGTTATAGTTGCTTGATTGTGCTAGTATTAGAGAAGTGGTGTCTGCGACGACAGAAGAGGGTGGTGGTTGTATTGCCACTATAGATATCAGAGTATTCGAGAGACACTTCCGAAATGGATATGTGATTTTGTAAACAGCATTGGTTTGGCTTTATTAGGATTTAGAAAATCTTATGTTATTTTTAACAATGAGCTTTGATTTTTTAATTTTTTCTTGTAGCTTTATGGTATATCAACACATGTGGGGTATTTAAAACCAAATCCTGATTATATATATATATACATATATATGGGGGTGAGTAAGTGAATGATTTGTAGGTAACCATATTTATCAACCCCTCCGCTCGGGCAGGATATGACACAAGGTCAATTTTTAAGCGGAGTTTAACAGGTTTGAATTCAGAGTTTTCCTTCTCCTATACTAGTTGCCTCACCAAGGCTGAAATGCCCTACTATTTACCCATAGCTGGAGGGATAATAATTAGATTCATACCTTTCCCAATGCAATCAGCCACGTCCAGGATTTGAACTCGTGTCTCCGTGTCCATTTCCAACCACGAATACAATTACACCACGGGTACCTTGTAGGTAACAAGTGATAATTCTACTAAATACTTATAACAATATTTATAATATTAAATCATTCAATTAAAAAAACAATGGCCTGGGAAACTGGGGTTCAATATAAAGTCGAATAATAGCAAAGACTCAAAAATGGTACTTGATAACTCTTTGATTAAAACTCAGCAATATAAGGTACATATCAAAGGTAAAGTGGAGCAATCAAGGGAAATGTGTAGTGACCTCTCCTTCTCATCTGTCTTGTAGCTATTGAAAAAGGAGTCTTCTGGTCACTCTTGACTACAGTAGCCAACTTTACTTTAACTTATATATATAAAAGTAAAGTTGGCGACGGTAGTCGAGGTAGACCCAGAGGCTCCTTTTTCAATAGTTACTACACCAAGGCGTAGGGGAGAGCGCTACTCCTTCCCCTGGATTTCTCCACTTTACCCTTGATACGTACCTTATATTGCTGAGTGTTAAGCAAGGAAGTATTAAATACTATTTTTTAAGTTTTTGGTATGACACGACCTGGATTAAACACAGGTCTCCCGGACCATTAGCGAACACTCTAACCACTATTTGTGTGTGTGTGTGTGTGTGATTTGTAAGTGAATAATTCTTGATAAAGCAAGTGATAATTCTACTTAATACAAACCAAATTTTTGCATACTGTTTAAGTATAGTAGTTGATCCCATTCACTGCATCTATAAGATAAAGTAGGATTGTCTATTTATTTGCTATCAGGCCAATTCTGTCGGACTTTGGCGTGACGTGACCAGCCGAATAATCAAATAAGGTCTCTCTAACGACCTGTTTATCCCACTCAGGGCCGAAGTAGATTTTTGCAAGGGTCACGGACTCCTTATACCGCAAGAATCCTCTCCACAAATGTTATGGATCGCCTCCGGTGGGCAAAAGTTGCCCAGTCGGCTGGGGTAGTAAAATACACCAACTGAACCTCTGTAGAGGGGTAGAACCCCCACCTCAATAAGTGTCCTGGATATGACACTAAACAATCTGATGGTGGGGTTCCAGTGATGCTGGAGCTTTCTGAAATGCGGAGTGCCCCTTCAGTGTCATTGCTCCCAGGTCCACTCTGGTCCAGAATGGTAGCGCCTGATTGGGCCCTATCTATGGGTTAAATAGAACTAACTTATGCTGAAATGAATTGTTTGAAATGGAACTGTTTTTGACATTGAAGCTTTACTTTCGCTAAACTGAATTGTTTAATATAGAAGTATTTTGACATTTAACTGTGTGTAAATAAAATATGTACTTATACTAAACTGAATTAGCTGAATTAGAACTGTTTGAATAAACTGAATAGCTTGAAATAGAAATGTTTTTGATAATTAAACTGTGTACTCATGCTAGACTAAATTGTTTGAAAAAGAACTGAATATTTGCGTAAAAATGGATTTGGCGTTAAAAAACCTTCAAAATTTGATAAGCCAAATATTTGATAACACAAATACCCAAATAAACATGGCCAAAAGCTAGCACCAAAAAGAGTTGATAGAAAAACATATATATACGAGTAACAGAAACAAGGTACAATTGAACCTGGTTAAACAGTCGTTAGTTGATAGGAAGCTAAGATTCCAGGGTGGTAGTGAATATCTGTCCTCTAAGCAAATGGTTTCACACGTGATTGTGTCACACTGATTGGTGCACTCCGTCTGACGCTCTCGTTGACGTGTATTTATGGAGGATGGCGAGTCCATTATATCAGGAGAATAACAATTATTCTGATAACGATTATTATAATTATGTCGGTGGTTGGTATGAAGATGAACTTTTACTTACAAGTCGGTTTGGTTTGTTTGTGTTTACGGCACATCAACCCTTATAGGTTACTTAATCCCGAATTTTGTTTAAACACACACACACATACACACACCTATATATAATATACTAGCTTAGCTGGCGACGATGAACTTAGGAGATTCAATGCAGTCGCAAGATAACATCAACAAAGTGGAGAAAATAAAGGTTGATGGCGAAGAATATAATTCATTGCCTATGGATAGAGTGACAGATATTTCCGATCAACAAATTACCATAAAAAACAGAAGTATGTAAATTCCGATAACCAGCTATGAACAGAAAATACGTGAAGCGAAGAGGATGTTCATACTTCCGCATGGGACTTGAAAAAACAATATAAGGTCTGTAATTTTGGACTGAAGCAGAGATCCTGTGGTCGCTCAAGCAATGGAGAGAGGTCCGCTGGTCTCTAAAGCAGGTCGCTCAAGCAGACCTGTCAGCTCCTCGTGTGTGTTCTCCGGTCGTTGCACTACTTCACGTTATGGTTCCCCCACCACAGAAGAAAGATATGTGCGAACTCTCATTGATTGTATTACTATTACACACAATCGTTGCCGTTGAAGAATAAAAATAGAAATTATATTTTTATATATCTACGAGTCTTTAGTTGTTTGTTCAGAGGTTCAATATACGATACACACACACACACACACACACACATATATATATATAGAGAGAGAGATAGAGAGACAGACAGACATAGAAATCTCGAAACAGGAAAAACACTTACGACTTCTCAGTTCAGGAACGAAACTTTTTATTCCTTTTGAGTTTAAAGGTTCTTCGACATAAGGAGAGAGATACACATTCTTTCTATTCTGGCTTTTTCATCTGCTTCCCATCTCGTGCAACACCTTCCCAAGGCCTCCGCGAGCAAACGAAAGTCAACCCTTCTCGTTCGGTGTCTAGTTTCAACTCTTTTTCAAAATCCCAAAATGCTCCGCGCGATTCCGGTGCATGAGGTCATTCGCACTTGCTAGCCCTGTTTCTCATCTTGGCTATTGGGACATCTCTGAGTGACACGTCCGCTCCACACCTGCGTTGATGTTGCACCTAAGTAACCCATGCACTGAGCCGAAAGGTTCTCAGCCAAACTAAACCCAAAGGCATAAAATGAAATCCCTCGGCCATTTTATTACACTAACAGTAATACTTCTATCTAATATTATTCATTTCTTTCCGCACTTATCATTTCGAGTATTGCTAACTCAAATACTTCTAAATCGTTTCAGGCATGGCCCTCTAACATACATATTTGTATTTATCGAGTATTTCAATCAAACTCAGTGTTAATAATTTGTTTGTTTGTTTGTTTGTGTTTAAGGCATATCCCCCTTTGTTGGCAATTTAATGCCAAATCCATTTTTATACATATAAACAGTTCTATTTCAAACAATTCCGTTTAGCATACGTACACAGTTTGTCAAAAACATTTCTATTTCAAACAACTCAGTTTAGTATAAGTAAACCGTTTAAATGTAAAAACATTTCAATTTCAAGCAATTCAATTTAGCATAAGTATTTGACCCTATCAGGTGCTACCACCCCGAGTCAGAGTGGACCTGGTAGCAATGGCAATGAAAGGGTAGTCCGCATTCCCCAAAGCTTCAATATTACAGGAATTTTACCATCAAATTGTTTAGTGTCATATCCAGGAAACTCGTTCGCGGAGGTCTTACCTGTAGAGAAGCAGTCGATGTATTCTACAGCCACTGACGACAGAGCAATAATTTGTTTGCACTCAGTTAAAAATTTCAACTATTTCTACTTTATATTGCGAGTATTCCTTACTAGTACGAATAACTTACACAATGCTGTATGGCTTCAAAAAAAACAACAAAAAAACAACTGTACGGATACTTCAAGCGACAAACTAAGAAATTTTACACTGGAAGACTTGGATATGGCTACAAAAGGAAAACCTTGAGAGGGAGACATTATCTCTTCTAATAGCAGCACAAAAAAGGAAAACCTTGAGAGGGAGACATTATCTCTTCTAAAAGCAGCACAAAACAACGCCATATGGACCAACTATGTTAAAACGAAAGGAGATTATACCAACAGAATTGCACGTGTAGCTCAAGTGGTGATAGAGATCAAACGATTAATCACACACAAAGCGAATGCAGCAAACTAGCACAAAAAGAATTTAAAACTAGTCACAACTGGGGAGGACAGGTGATCCACTGGGAATTGTGCAAGAGATATGAATTTAACCATCCTACCAAATGGTATATGCGCAAAATAGAATCCGTCCTGGAGTGTGAGATGAATAAAATTCTCTGGGATCTCAAGATAGAAACAGATTCTGTACTCCCATCCAGGCCTAGTGATAGTTTCAAAAAAAAAGAAGAGAATCTTCCGAATAGTGCACATTGCTATCCCAATACACAACACTGTGAAATTCGCAGACCGCTAAAAGAGAGAAACATACTTAGACCTTGCCAAAGTACTGAAAAAGCTATAGAACATGAAGGTTATGTTGATACCAGTTGTAATTGGTGCGAATTGAACGGTCCCCAAAAGTTTGGTTAGGGAACTGTGAAGCGTTGGAAATCGGAGGACGAGCCGATACTATCCCAAATGCAGCACTGTAGAGATCGGTCAGAATACTGAGGAGAATCCTGCTGAGTTGAGGAGACTTGCAATCAATCAGACTCCTGTGAAACCCCATCTGCAGACACTCGTGTGAAAAACTTTCAATGAATAATGATAATAATAATCTGGAGCAAAAGATTGAACAGTTCTGTTACACCCATAGGTAGGACCCAGACAGGTATTACCTCTCCAGGTCAAAGTACAGTTAATATTAATGGTAATGTATAGATAATCCCCATCCTCCAAACTCCAACACTTTAGCCTCACCATCAAATGCAGTTTAGCGTAATGCCCAGGAGACTAAATGGTTTTAGGTATTGCTATCTGACACTCATAATTCTAATTCATATTAATCATTGTTTTCACACAGTTAAAGGATTTCAGGTATTGCTATCGAGCACTGATAATTCTAATTAATATTAATCAATTGTATGCACACTGTTCAATGGTTTCAAGTATTGCTATCGGGCACTAATAATTCTCATCATTATCATCATCATCATGTCATGCCGCAAGCACGGATATCACGGACCCTCTCTCGCCACTTCTCCCTATCGTTCATCGCCTCTGGCAGGTCTTCAGTATCCTCACATAGCTGCTGAATGCATGTTCGTACTGGTCGTCCTGCTTTTGCCCTCCATATGTGGGGGTCCATGGGAGTACATCACTTATGAGCTCGTCCCTGCTTCTCCAGCAGTGTCCTGCATGTCTTCTTCGTCTAACTTGGATAGTTTTCATGATGGGAGGCAGGTGGTCGTATATTTGGTGCCTTGTGGGGTGTTGCCGCCAGGACTTGTTCAATATTGCTCGCAGCATTCTTGTGTAATTGCTGTCTAGCTTCTTCTCCAGCCGTTTTGTTAGCGTCCAAGTAGTGCATCCATACAGCAGTATCGATACGACCGCTGCCTGGAAGAAACTGTGTTTCATTTTATCGGTCAGGTCTGATTTCCATGCGATCGATAGCCTATCAATACCGGCCCATGCCTTCGTTAACCCCGTGTCGATGTCCTTTTCGGTTGATTCGACGCTGCTTCCTAGGTACGTGAATTTGTCTACTAGTTTTTGAGGAGTTCTGTTCAGTGTGGTGATGTCACCTGTTTGATTATAGCACATATATTCCGTTTTGTGTGCAGTGACATGGAGGCCAATGCCTGCAGTGGCTCGTTCCGAACTATGCAGTAGTGCTTCGGCTTTGTTGGGGTGTATTTGCCAGTATCGCTATGTCATCGGCGTAGTCAGCGTCGGTAATTGTTTTTGCAGTGTGCCTTCTGCTTTTTTTTCTTAGTCAGATCGAAGCCGTTTTCTCTGATTTTATCAATCGATGTTCTAAGCACGTAGTCTAGACAGATGATAAAGAGGTATGGGGCTAGTGTGTCCCCTTGTAGTACTCCTGCTACAATGTCGAAGTATTCTGTGTCTCCATCTGGTGAACGTACTTTCACTTTGGTGTTTCTATAGAGAATCGTAATTGCTGCTACGGTTTCTTTAGGTAGGCCCTATGCTAGAAGGATTTGTTCAATCTTTCCTCTGTGAATGGAATCGAAGGCCTTGGTAAAGTCGACAAATAGTAATGTCACTGATAATTCTAATTAATATTAATCAACTGTGTGTACACAGTTAAATGGTTTCAATTTTTGCTATCGGGCACCGATAATCCTATTTGATATAAATCAATTTTTTGCACACAGTTAAATGGTTTCAGGTAGTTCTATCTCAGTTTTTTCCTATTTGATCTATAGATGAGACTCTAACCAATAAAACTACTCCAGATCAGAGTGGACCTGGGAGTAATGGCAAAGAAAGGGTACTCAATATTCCCTAAAGCTACAGACCTAAACCCTTACCATCAGATAGTTAAATGTCATATCTAAGACTTTCGATGGGGGGACCTTACTTTTCTGCAGAAATCCAGTCAGCCTATTCAGCAATCCAAAACGATTGGATGGACTTATCACGGCCATTGTTGTTAGTTGAAGAGCACAAACGAGAACAAAATAGATTTATTCCCTTTAGGTAAAATCAGGTCCTTCGGTTTCATGGGATATCAACTCTTGATTGGTATTTGAAGTCATATCCTATTTGAATATATGATTTTAATGTGAATAGCTTGCAGGTAACGTTTTAACGAGTCAAAGTTTATGTGTTTGCGCAAAAGTAGTTTCAAAAACTGATATCAAATACTGATAGTTCTTTTTAATATAAATAAACAGTACTATCTGACCCTTGGATTTGATACTAATATGCACTAATACCCCAGGTCAGAGTGTATCTATGTTATTACCGGTTAAATAAATGTGTATACTATCTATATTAAAACAAAGAAATTAAAAAGAATTAAAACAAATATGTTGTATGTAAATAAATCTTTATTATTTTACTCAGTTAATTCATATATATATATATATATATATATATATATATATATATATATATATATATATATATATATATAAAGATGATTTTATGTTTCCTTTGAAACAGACATCTGAAACGGAATCCACATGGTCATTTTTCTTTACGATTGCAAAAGTTGCGTCGAATATCTGAAGGCGATAAATTCTTTCTACCAGTTGGTGTTGGAACGGCTCTTCAAATAACTAGAGATCTTCGGGTGACCAGCAACACGAGCCCTCAGGGCCATCAGTTTAGGGTAGTTGCTGAACATGGACTGGTTCTCCATGTAGGGGTTCTCCAGGCATGAGTGACACATCATATCACACCACATCATCTGTAGATAAGAACATATAAGAATATATAAATAGATATATAGGCAAATGAAAACACTTCGTTTCACCTCATTTCTTCCTCCGTTAAATTCTCCTTTACGTAATTTCTCGACTAAATTTCAGTTTTGTGAACGTCAATGCGTCCGATATTACGTCACTGAGTAACGGCACCTACGTCATAATAAAAGTATTTGAAAAAAAATTTCTTTTAAAAAAATAGATACAAATAAATTAACAATAAAAGATAAAAGAATAGATATTTGTTTTGGCTTCCTCCTGGCAGTACTTGACCCAAGGTCCTTTTATAGTGGGAGTTAGGGAAGGAAGTTTGCACACGAGCCGTGACTCGTGCTCTGCTGGACAATGCTGGTTATAATATCGCAAGGTGCAATGTGAACTCTGCTGGCCTTGGCCTTGGTCTAGTCTCCCGGCATGTATTCCCGGTGACCTTGCTGGTCATAGTTTCAATAGATACAAAGGTCTAGTGCTAAGCTTGTCATAGATCCTTTACTCACCCGAAGGTGGCCCCACCGAAACCGCGGGATATTCGGCCTCGTAGTGAAAAGATAAAAGATGTGAACTTTTTTTTTTTTTAAGCACGAGACACTTAAAAATTGGGAGAGAACTGCCCATGAGTTTGTTCTTATTTCTCCAGCAGTTCTCAGCATGATGTCCTTGTCTTAGTTACATGGTTTTGGAGATAGGAGGTAAGTAGCTATACAGCTTTTGTTTTGTTGGATGCGACCCTCAGACATGTTCAAAACACCACGTAGCATACTTGTGTAGATCTCATCTACCATACAATAAAGCATTTACATAAACAAAGGTGTATATCTGAATATCACTTCACGTTATTATCCTCGTGGTATAATGGTTAACGCGGTAGACTACAGAATAATAATAAGTGAGTTTCGGACAAATACCCTTGGGAAAGGTATGAACCGCCTTATCCTCCCAGCTATGGGTTAACTAATTCCATTATTATTGTTCTTGATGGATGGATTTGGCACTAAATAACCTATAAAGGTTGATATGTCATTAAACAAAGAAATCAACCGACCAAACATAATTTTTATAATTGTGTTCATTATTCTTAAAAAACAGGAGTAGAATGTATTTTAGAGTTCTTTAAGGTTTGCGTATGATTATATTTTTCGCGAGTTCTTTAAGATAGGTTTACTGTGTTTGTTTTCATTTTAAGGTATTTAAGGCAATACGCACGGTTTACGTAAAAAAAACTTGTCTACTCCACGGCTTTTCGAAAGGATTAAAGACAAAAAGCGGAGAAGCGATGTACTCCTGTGGACCCCCACATATGGATGTGCAAGAGTGGGACGACCAGCACGAACCTACATACAGCAACTATGTGAGGACACAGGATGTAACCCTGAAGACCTGCCGGAGGCGATGAATGATAGGGAGAAATGGCGAGAGAGGGTCAGGGATATCCGCGCTGGCGGCGTGACATGATGATGATGATGATTTAAAAACAGGGTGTTCTTATGAAACCTTTCGTAAGCCGAATCAGAGTAAAGCCAAAATCTAATACAACTTAATTTTTGTTTTTCTGTCTCTACAAACCTGTTTAGAAAAATCATTTTTTCAGGAAGGTTATAAATAAATATTTGAAACTGCATTGGCCTAGCAATGGTTACCTACTGTCGTTATTTACAACACGTCCTATTCTGATATTATGGTTAAACACGAAATTCACAAGTTTACTGAAGTGACACAATAAAATCAAATAAGGAAACAGGTTAAAATTGAAGTTAGCTGTAAAATTAAAAACAAATAAAAGAAACGTACCTGATCTCCCATAAAGAACTGGCTTCCACCATTGCGCATGCTCAGAGTCCTCTCCATGAAGGGCATAATTCTGTTGAAGGTGTTCATATATCTCCATTGCATGTAATTCTGAAAAAAAAAACGGAATCCAAAACATTTATGTGATATTGATTAATTTCCATACAAAAAAGAGATGATTTTTGCTTGTAAAAGAAAGCTCAAAAAGGTGTAATTTTTGTCACTGTATTCATTAATTTATTTACCAATCAATGCTTATCCGCTAATTTTTAAATTTATTTAAAATTCTCAGACGACAATATTTAACTTGCTGCGAAAAATAAATGAAGGATCAAAACCCAAAATATTCAAAGAAAACTTTCCCCAAAAATTTGTTGAAAATATTATTTTAAGCAGTTAGCATCAGAGGTAACGCATCAACATTTTTTTAATAAAATTTCGTGCCTACTTTAATCTCATAAAAAGCGTAGAAACTGATATTTTTTCCAGAAAATAAAAACTTATTCTGTACTAAATCAATAATTCTTGATTTAATTCTAATGAGTGAAAATCTAACATTCTTTTCCTTCAAGAGGACATTTAATTTCAACATCACTTAGTTATCTTAAATTGAATGAATGCATTATTACTTACATGGATATATTTGTATTACATTTATATGGTCGCAAATAACCACTGCTAAGAAGTGTGGCCGAAAACTGCCCTTATTCTAAACTGTAAACTATCCCTTGTAAATGAAATCAACCAAGTGGTAGTTGTTGCTCCATCAAGCTAAAGTCTTACCATTTATTTTGACAGATTTGATAATTTACGAGCATGTTTTTAAATTGGTGCACTCAGTACGTTTTCGGTAGAAATATTTCTTTTAAGATTAGTGAATCTGGAAGTGCTACGGTGGAGGTTATCACTGAGTCTGATTGACACTTTAGACTTCGTGTGACATTTACAGAGCCATTTGAACAGATTAGCGTTACAAACGTCTACTTCTGCTGTGTAATATTACAAACTATATATATATATATATATACCAAGTGCAATATAATTTGGAGAGTGCTCAATATCTAAGATAGAGCTATTATATAATAATAATGTTGTTTGTAAAAACTTCATAAAACTAAAGGTCGCAGACAAACTTCCATGGCATGAAATATATATATATATATATATATATATATATATATATATATATATATGAAAAAGATATACCAAAGATAAGATTTATTGACGAGTGAATTTATCAAACCAAAATCAATGGCCAGGGAGGAAATTCATTTTGAAATAGGTTTCACAACATGTTGAACTTACATCATAGTTAGAGTCCATATTGCCACCGTTGTTTCCATTATCAGAGCACATCATTCCATTCTCTCCAAACTAAAAGAAAAAGAAAAAATTCCATGATAAATAGATAATTCCTAATAAAGAAATGAAATAACTGATTTAATATTTTTTTGTGATTTCTAATTTCTATAAATCTATAAATTAGACCGATGCAAAAATGTCATGGATTTTGATTGGTTGGTTGGTTGGTTGGTTGGGTTTTATAGCATATCAACCTTTGTAGGTTATTTAACACCAAATCCATTTTAAGTAAATAATCAGTTTTATTTCAAACAATTCAGTTTAGCATAAGCACACAGTTTAAATGTAAGTACAGTTTAATTGTGAAAAACATTTCTATTTCAAGCTATTCAGTTTAGTCAAGCAGTTCTTATTCAGCTAATTCAGTTTTGTATTAGTACAGATTTTGTTTACACAGTTAAATGTCAAAACAGTTCTTTATTAAACAAATCAGTTTAGTGTAAGTACAGTTTCAATGTCGAAAAACTGTTCCATTACAATTAATTCAGTTTCGCATAAGCTCGCAACTTAATTGTAAGTACTGCTTAATTGTCAAAAACATTTCTATTTCAAGCTATTCAGGTTAGTCAAACAATTCCGTTTAGCATAAGTATGCAGTTAGTTCTATTTAACCCATAGATTGGGCCCTATGAGGTGCTACTACTCCGAGCCAGAGTGGACCTGGGAGCAATGGCAATGAAGAGGTACTCTGCATTACTGACACCTCACCATCAGATTGGTTAGTGTCATATCAAGAGAACTCATTGGGGGAGGAGGTCTTACATCTCTGCAGAGTTGCAGTCAGAGGTCTACGCGGACTTTCTCGAAACCTATGTATGGCACCAGACCATGCTGTCTACTTCAAGTCATAACCCGGCATACGTGCCCGGACCCACATTTGGATTCGTGAAACTGCTTGCCTCATCAGGCTCACATTGCGCCATGTGAGCCGGTGAGCAGCATAGACCAGCAGGGTTCGAGTCTCGGCTCGTTTCCGACCTTCCCCACCCCTTTATTCCCACTTTAATTGGCCTTCGGGCTTTTGACTTTGTGTCAAGTTGTGTTTGGTAGGAGGCAGCGACAAATAAACAGAGGGTAAGTGGACTTTTAATTTGTTCAATCACATCTACATGTGTTATGTTTTGACCTTTTGACCCGGCCAAAAATGCTATTCAAGGTGATGCACCAGAAGGAAGTGACACATTCTAATGGCAGTTATGAGAGGAAATCGCGTGGGCGGAAATTGGCTGATGAAATGGGATGAGGTAAAAAAAATCCCATTATACTCTCATAGACCGACACACTGGAAGAGAGTGACCTCTGAACTGCATGACAGTTATATCAGCTTGACGACGATCACACAGGCCATTCCAAAGATAGCGGAAGTGACACATCCCGATCACCAGATATCGGAAGAAATTGCGGAGGCGTGGAGGCGTGTCCATATCACTGCGTGGGAGTTTGAAGGTAATATAAGGCCGATGAATTGAACAGAATAGGATAGTTGAGTTCGAGTGCCAGTTGGAGTCGAGTTGTGGTAGGGAAAGCCACACCCGGCCGAAGGGGCTCTCGGGAATCCTGGTTGAATTGGGGTCCAGAGGAGAACGAGAAAAACACAGCGTTGCCGACCATAACTTTGGGGTCAAAATATTTCAGTTATGTTCGGTCTCCAGCTCCCTCTCACATGCAAACCTTGAGTAACTCTTTTCGAACCCTTGCAATAAAGTGAGATGTAAATATTTTTATAAAGAAGTCTTCCTGTGTCTTTATTATTGTGTCGTTATGATACGGCACATGAGAATATAACACATGATCATAATTCAGCCGTCAAATTAATTTCGATAGTTTTCTATGATATTACTGTACATTTTAACTTAATTTTCTATTTTATGCTATCAAAACAGCTAAAAACGTTCCAGAGTTTTTGAAAATCTTTTATTTGCACAGATTTAAAATGAATAAACGCCAATCCCAGGTCGACTCATACTAAAGACTAAAAAAATGGTACTTGATGCCCCCTTGCTTAGCCCTCAGCATTATAATGTACGGATCAAGGGTAAAGGAGCAATCCAGGGAAAGGAGTAGCACCCTCCTCTACACCTTGGTATAGTAGCTATTGAAAAAGGAGCCTTTGGGTCACCTTCGACTTAGGTCGCCAACTTTACTTTCTTTTATAAAGTATGATTTTTTTAACTAATTCATTCTTGGAGAAAATTTCTCAAAAGATGATTCGAAAAATATTGGGCAGATTCGAAATATATAACTCATCCTGAAACATCAGTTCTTCCAGTTGTCGTACCTCATATAATCGTGGCTGATATAAACGAATCGGTCATTATTTACAAAGCACTGACCACGCGCATTAATTAATACCTTCGAGTCCTTATTGTCGACTAATTAGTTTTTAGTATTTTAGTATTATTTTGTTTTTATAGTATATAGTTTTTTTAATAAGTATAAAAGCACACCAAAAATGATGATGAGTCTGAAATATCTCTTTATGAAGTATCATTTTTAACGTAGACTTTTCCATTCTAAGAGATAAGGTCTTAAAAGATATTGAGATGAAATAGAGATCCCTTTCAAAATGAGTGTGATAGTACCTTGCCCAGTCAGCTGGGGCTGTAGAAGACAATAATTGCTTCTCTGCAGAGGAGTAAGACCCCCACCTCGCAACGAGTATCCTGGATATGACACTAAATAATCAGGCAGTAAAGTTCCAGTAATTCTTGAGCTTTGGGGAATGCTGAGTACCCTTTCATTGTCATCGTTCACAGGTCAACTCTGAACCGAAGTTTTTGCATCTGATAAGGTCCTACCTATGGGTCAAATAGAACTAAACTATGTACTTATGTTAAACTGAACTATGTGGAATAGAATTTTTTTTCACATTTAACAATGTGTAAAAATATTACTTACATTAAACTGGATTTTTTAAAATAGAACTGTTTTTGACATTCAAACTGTGTACTTATGCTAAACTGACAGTTTGAAATAAAATTGCTTTTGATATTGAAACTGTGTACTAATACTAAAATTAATTGTTTGAAATTGAACAGTTTTTTGTCATTGAAACTGTGTTCTTATGCTAAACTGAATTATTTGAAATAGAACTGTTTAAATGTATAAAAATGCATTTGGCATTCAATAACCTCTAATGACTGATGTGCCATAAAACCAAATCCAAAACAAACTATGTTATAGGATCTCGTGTAATTTTTGCATATCAAAACCATAAAATGTTGATAAGACTCGAAACAACTGACTCACCCTGAAGCGTCCGTTCTTCCAGTGGTAGTACCTCATGTAATCATGCATGATTTCATAGAAGCAGTCAGCGATGTAATCACACCTCATCATGTCCATGCTGTTCTTGGGGTAGAAATCTTAGAAAAAAATGAATTAAAATGAGAATTTTGAATTTGAATAATTGAATGAGTCTTAAAAAAAAATAAATTTACTAAAAGTGAATGGATCCAGCCTGAGATTGAACTCGATTCGTCAATACCATTCTACATGCTGCAAATATTGCATTCCTCGTACCGAAATGGCTAAAGGGCTGAACCATAGCCTCGTCGTAAGCGAGTTTAAACTCCAGTCGTGTTATTTCGTTTACAATTAGACTAATATACTTTGGAAAGCCATATACCCCAAACTAAAAGTTAAATAATATCACTGTTATTCTTCAACATCGGTGGATTTGGTATAAAATAGCCCGCAGAAGTTGATATGCCATTAAACAAATAACCCAAACCTTGCCCAGTCGACTGGGGCTGTAGAATATACCGACTGTATCTCTTCATCTGTAAATAATATATCTCTAATTCAATATTTTGGGTATTATATCTTTTACCAGAAATCATAATTCCCCCTTTTGTGCTGTTTAATAATTATCAGTGTCCATAGCAAAAATACATACTTTCATTTATTTAACTTTCAACACATCCTATTATCCTCAGGTGTGATTCAAAATGTTATTCTCAGTATTTTCAAAAGTGGTTGATTTTATTTTCTTCTAAAATTTCTGAAAATCGTACATTTTTCGATCGGTCTTCAGTTTTGGCACTACGTTGCGCCAAGATTTGGCCTGTAGTATAGAACGCCATTGATCCTATCTATGAGTTAAAAAGAACTAAACTGTTTACTTATGCTAAACTGAATTGCTTGAAATAGGACGGTTTTGACATTCAAATAGCATCCTTATGCTAAACTGAATTATTTGAAATAGAAATGTTTTTCCATTTAACTGTGTGTGAACAAAAACTGTACTTTTGCTAAACTGAATTATTTGAAATAGAACTGTTTTGACATTTAAATATGTGTCAACAAAACTTTACAAAACTGAATTATTCAAAATTTTAATCAAAATGACTTGATTCGGCGTTAAATGACCCGAAAAGGGTTGATACGCTGTAAAACAACCAACCAACAAACCAACCGAACACAAATTCAAACCAATTTATTTACTCCCGAAAGTCCGCAAAGCAACAGAATTAGTTATCTGAAACAACTAAAGGGGAACAACTCTCTATTGACTGCATCTACTAAAATCAGTAAATTTAATGTATTACTATTAATGGTTTCATATTTACCCAACCCCTCCGCTCGGGCAGGATATGACACAAGGTCAATCTTTTTAAGCGGAGTTTAACAGGTTTGAATTAAGAGTTTTCTTTCTCCTAGACTAGTTGCCTCACCAAGGCTGAAGAACCTAGTCTGTCCTACTATTTACCCATGGCTGGAGGGAGAATAATTGGATTCATACCTTTCCCAAGGGTATTAGTGCAATATTACTATTTATGGTTTGATGGCATATCAACATTTATGGGTTATTAAATGCCAAAGCCATCATTATAGAAAGACAATAGTGATACTGTTTAATTTATACTGTCGGAAAAGGGGGGTTCATACCTTTCCCGTGGGCATTAGTCCGAAAGTAAACCTAAAAGCCCGGCCGGAATTCGAACTCGCTTACTTCCATGTTGAACTCCTGCTCGTTAGCCACTACACCACAGACACTCACAAGTTTTTATGAGATTATCAATTCCTGTTTACCTTTGTCCCATCTTCTAATTTGAAATGGCTACTTCATCAAAATACATGAAAAATAACCCGTGATTTCTTCCCAGCGGTTGCTGTGTCAATACTACTGTATGGATGCACCATTTAAACGCTCAAGAAATGCATGGACAAAAGTACACAAAATGTGACGTAGTGTCCGGAACAAATACCGGGAGTAACGCCCGATAAAACAGCAGCTGTACGGCCTTTTACCTCCCATCTCACAAAAAGTCCAAGTAGGATGAACAAGATACGGTGATCAACGGAAGAGAAGTAAATATAAACACATTCACGACGTTTTTCTATGGATTCCTCTGAAGTGACCGACGGGCGCAGGCGCAATTCTGTTGGATGGGTAGGAAAAAATATTATCTTGGTTCATCCGAGACAATATCTTCTTAGCAGATCCCAGGTCATTGCTCGACGCCTGAGGCACTATAAAATGAGACCAAGCATTCTTTATAAGAACCGTGCATCAGTTTTGATTCGTGCGTTTCTCCCTACTATAAAATATCTTCATAGCGTTATGGCTAAAGTGCTAAACTTCGGCTGCGAAGTGAGTTCGAACTTCAGTCGCTGTATTTATTACGTTCACCATCGGACTAATAACCTTGAACAATTCAGTTTAGCATAAGTATACCGTTAGTTCTATTTAACTTATAGATAGAACCCTTATCAGGTGGTACCACTCCGGGCCAGAGTGGACCTGGGAGCGATGGCAATATAGGGGTACTCCGCATTCTCCAAAGCCTCAGCATTACTGGAACCTCACCATCAGATTGTTTAGTGTCATATCCAGGACAATCGTTGGGGAGGGTCTTAACCCTCTGCAGAGAAGCAGTCGGTGTATTTTACAACCCCAGCCGACCGGGCAAAAAAAGTCAAAGAGGCCAGCAGATTTAACTGATAAAATAGAAAGAGAAGGATTTTTCGATGGAAATGAGGGTGCGTGATTCAATATTTGGTAATTGTGAAAATTTAGTGAGATGATACGAAAGTTCATATATTCTCTGAATTAGTTACCCTATTTACCAAACCCCTCCGCTCGGGCAGGATATGACACAAGGTCAATTTTTAAGCGTAGTTTAACAGGTTTGAATTCAGAGTTTTCCTTCTCCTAGACTAGTTGCCTCACCAAGACTGAAGAACCTACTCTATCCTACTATTTACCCATAGCTGGAGGGATAATAATTGGATCCATACCTTCCCCAAGGGTATTAGTGCTATGTGAAATGTAAACAGTCTTTTCCAGGATTTGAACTCGTGTCTCTGTGTCCATTTACTACGACGATAACCATTACACCGCGGGCACCTCCTGAATTAGTTACATGCGTCATGTTCTCCTAGTTTTATGATCAGATAAATAATTTGGAACTTCAGAGACATTTATACTTGGTATTGCCCAATAGATTAAAAAACAATGAAAATATAAAATTACGAAGGTTCAGACAAAGAAAAGAAAAGCCAATGTTTAAGTTTTTCATATAAAAATTTGTTGTCAATAACAATAAAAGGTAAAAAATCTCATGATACTCGGATTTACCAAATCAGTCTTTCCGGTGTTGAGGCTAACGTATTAGACTGTGACCCTGTAGTAGCGAGTTCGAACTTCAGACGAAGTATTATGCTAATTTTCTGACAAATACGGTCGGAAAAGCTATGTTTCTCCTTCATCCCCAACACAACTAGGGGTTAATTAGTACCACCGCTGTTATTCTTTAACCAGGCATTGGCATAACGGTTAGAGTGTTCGTCTAATGGCCCAGTAGACCTGGGTTCAATCCCCGGTCAAGTCATACCAAAGACTCAAAAATGGTACTTGATGCCTCTTAACTTAACAATCAACATTATAAAGTACAGATCAAAGGTAAAGCGGGGCAATCTTGGGAAAAGAGTAGCACCCTTTCCTACAGCATGGTGTAGTAGCTATTGAAAAGGGAGCCCTCGGGTCACCCTCGACTACGGTCGCCAACTTTGCTTATTTTTTACATCTATTCTTCTAGGAAGACTGCTTTGGCATTAAATAACTCTCGAAGGTTTATATGCCATTAAAAAAAGAAACTGAATTGATTTTACGGTGAAACAAATTACATTAAAAAAGATCATAATTTCGTTTTGCTAGCTAACATTTTAGAAAAAAATTGTTTTAATCCTTACTGAGAAAAGCGGGACAATTCTTCAAGATCCTAATTAATTTTATACAAAGTCTACAATTCAACAATTACTATGTTAGTTGTATGGACACCTCAGGTGATGTAATAGCTAGTAAGCTAGACTTACACACCTTCACTTACACACCTTCACAAGTGAGTTCTATTCTCATTAGGTGCTCTATTCATACGGCCTTGTGACCCATCAGAGCAAAGCGCTTAGTAAATTACAACTGCCTTAGTTGAAAATACTTACTGTATTCACGGGCCAAATATCTGGCAATGGCCATGGTCTCAGGCATCTTCATACCACCATCCATCTCCAAGACAGGGACGCACATGCAGGGCATATCTGAAAAGAATTGAAAAGAGAAGAAATAAGATTAGGCTTCTATTGATCTCTCTCAGTGACCGTATCACCGAATTCTTAATGAGGCCTCAATTTTCATTATTCATGTAGCAATCGACCATGTATGAATTTTAAATTTACAGAGTGCTCCTTATATTATCGGCAATCTTTTCTCTTAAAGACCAGGGCGTGTCACTTAGCGGCGTCCCACTCCTTTCTTAGCATCATAGAACAAGTTGAAGTGAGACGCAGTAAAGTCCTTTGATCTGGTGGTCCTCATCCCTCTCAAGTAGAAGTCGGTTTCTTAGCTATACCTATGAACATTCCAACAAACATGGAAACGGACTAATCAAAATTAATTAATGAGATCTAATACACTTATAACTAATGATGGTAGATATTTAGATAGATTTTAAGAATAAACAGTATGCATAGCATGATACAAAACTGCACTTGGAGATAAAGAACTGATACTGGAGGCCTTCCACCTCAATGATGTTATTCCAACAAAGTCCACTCTGGCCGGGAGCGGATTTATTCGTAAATTGACCTGTTTAAGATAAAGTATCGTTTACCTGTTTAATATTATTGCAAAGATATGTCTTTGCACAGTATAGAATTAGAGAATATGAATATTAAATTGATTTCGCTATACTACAACACAACCAGGGTTATCAAACAATTATCCCGAACCTTTTAAAAACATTTTTTTCAAATCTTCAGAAATACCACCCCACGTCTTTGGATGTCACCCGTGTTTTGAAAATTAACTTAAGCAAATGAAGCGGTATCTTAATCTTTAAAAAAGTAACGTTGCCTCACTGACACAGCACAAAAGGAAAATACGGGTGTAACATTTTCCTTTAAACACGTCACAAAACGAGTCTCTGGGTTACTGGATACAAAGGTTTATTTATGTCTCCAAACTGATAGTAGTCGTAACAAGAGAGAGAGAGAGAGAGAGAGAGAGAGAGAAACAAAAGAGTAAGGATTTGTCCCCCGATTTGATATACTATAAGCTATGAGCCCCAAGAGATGAATAACTAAATTCTTAGTCTTTTCGTCACTATCCCGGCCGATGAGGTTGTAGTTCTGGATGCGTGAATTTCTTAGCGTCTTTTCGCGTCCTCCGGTCCGTTCCGGATCTTCAACTTTCTGAACCTAAATAAAATTTTAAAAATATCCCAGTTTATACAATATATCTTAATTATACGTGTCATTAAAAAGTTTCCATAAACCTGACAGCTAAATCAGCTATCAGTGATTTCAAAATGTCTGTACTTTAAACATATTTTCTATCACCCTAAGTTTAAAACAAAACCTAGTTATAGTTATCATTAAGAGTTTTCGGAGTATTTTCTTCCTCTTTATTGTTATTTCCACAACATTTCGGCCGATATGTCCTCCACCCTTCTTTAGGTGTTTGTCGAATTCAGGAAACACCTAAAGAAGACCGGAGGACATATCGACCGAAACATTATGGAAATAACAATAAAGATGAAGACAATAGTCCGAAAACCCTTAATGATAAAAATCATCAAGCCTCGTCTCAGAAATTTAGACAACTAAAACCTAGTTATAGCAAGATTGACGTGTGTACCACACGGTCATGTACGCAAGTCCTGATCTTTAAAAATGGTGCACCTGATACGTTAACCTTCGAATACGACTCCCACTTATATTCAAAGTTTTCAAGCCAACTTACAATTTTACTAACACAAATAAAATAACTCCTTGATAAACCAAGTATCATACTTAATCATATTACAGATGTTTCATCCCTTTTTTATTTACGATCAGTTACGATCATGGCTTGGATCGGCCTTGTTTTGAAATCTGAAAAAATAATCCCTTCAGTAAATCGCCCACTAAACTGTGTTATAGTTCGGAAAATTTCCGGAGTTCGAGCTCTTCTAAAATACTTTCTGTTAATCAATGAATCTGTCGTTCTGAAATCTTCAACCCATAGGACCATCGATTTTCTACCCAGAATAGTATCACTCTGATGTACGATGATCGCAATAAATCCTATCTGAAATTAAATGAAAAGAGCTTAGCCAAATGGAGCTACCATTACAGCTTCTCTAACAATACTTGTACTGCATAAGGGACAGTTTAAAATGTTGTCAAGAGCGGGCGTAAATGGCAATAGGAAACTGATTCTTGTATTAATTCAAGAGAGGACACTGTTGTTGGTTTCAGGGCGTATTGAGTCGAGCGCTTTCTCCCTCTCTCTCGGTAGCTGTTCCTTCTCTCTAGCTTTCTCCCTAGTTCTCCTTCCTTCCTTCCTTCTTTCTCTCTCTCCTTCTGGTTCTCGCCTCCCTTCCTTCCTTCCTTTGCTTGCTTGCTTCCTTCCTTCCTTCCTTCCTTCCTTCCTTCGTTGAGTTGTAACACGTTCGTCGGGCAAATGCACTCAGAACACAGTTCTCGTTCAGCCGTTACCGTGCGTATTTGTATGTTCGTGAGCTCTCGTAAGAATTTGCATACGTGCAAATTACCTCTCGCTGGTTCGAGATCTCCCCTCGTCAAATATTCTCACGGCAGCCATATCGGTTTCCTCTCTACAAGCCAGACACGTTCGTGCGCGCTTCGAATGCCCAGGTACGTCACCTTCACATAAAATGTACAAGGTTTTTATCTTGCACACTGTATATATTTTTAATACATTGATATCGTTAAAGCAGCAAGAATGCATGTATTATTTTCTAAAATGATTGAATAAATAGAAAATATATTATACTAGTTGGTGGTGAAAAATTCTCAGTTCACCCAAGTATATTGAAATATGTATTTATCTAGCCCTCCATCAGAGAAGGTACATGACAAAATGTTAAATTCTAAGATAAGAACCACAGGCTTTAATATCAGTCTTTTTGCCCGGTCGGCTGGGGCTGTAGAATACACCGACTGCACCTCTGCAGAGGGGTAAAACCCCCACCTCCAATGAGTGTCCTAGATATGACACTAAACAATCTGATGGTGAGGTTCCAGTGATGCTGGAGCTTTGAGGAATGCAGAACACCCCTTCATTGCCATTGATCCCAGGTCCTCTCTTGCCAGAAATGGTAGCACCTGATAGGGCCTAATCTATGGGTTAAATAGAACTAGCTGCATATTTATGCTAAACTGAATTGTTTGAAATGGAACTGTTTTTGACTTTGAAACTGTACTTATACTAAACTGGATTGTTTGGTATAGAACTGTTTTGACATTTAACAGTGTGTAAACAAAATTTGTACTTATACTAAACTGAATTAGCTGAAATAGAACTGTTGTGACAATTAAACAGTGTACTCATGCTAAACTGAATTGTTTGAAATAAAATGGATTTGGTGTTAAATAACCTCCAAAGGAGGATATGCCATAAAATCTAGACAACCAACCAACATAATATCAGTGTGTCCTTCTCCAAGACTTGCTGCCGTACCAAGGCTAAAAATCTCGATATAATTTCGCCCATATCTTCAAAAAGTAAGATATGAATTTGTGACCTTTTCAGAAGTATCAGACCAAAGGGAAACATTGAAATAGAAATTAAAAGAATTTTTTAAGATACAAAATGTTTGGAATCGTTGAAAAAATTGTAAGTAACAAATCATGTATACCAAAAATCAATCATGGGAAGTGCTTTTACTTACATCCACTTGGAATGGTCTGGCAACTGACCTTCAATTTTCTGTATTCTACCGGGATAGCGACGAAAAGATTTAGACCGCTGTTTGTATCGTCGCACGTGGAATTCCGGATTTATACGTATAATGGTTTGATTTTATTAAAACAGTTTTCCTGTAATATTACGTTTCCGTATTTACCCAACCCCTGCGCATGAACAGAATATGACACAAGGTCAATTGTTTTTAAGCTGAATTTAACAGGTTTAAATTCAGAGGATTCTTTTTCCTAGACTGGTTGCCTAACCAAAGCTAAAGAATTTAGTCTGTCCTACTAATTAACCATAGGTTGAAGGAAAATAATTGGATCGTAACTTTTCCAAGGGTAGTTGCGCTATGTGGAATATAATCAGTCTCGTCTAGGATTTGAACTCTTGTCAGCGTGACCAATTCCAACGACGATAACTATTACATCACGGATACTTGAAATATTGCGTGCCATAAGAAAACTTCTCGTATATATTGCTTTCCTGTTAGTCCATTCATCGACTACTCGTTTCTTTAGTTATGAAAACTGTAGATGACCTCACATGGCTTAAAGCTTATAAATGGGGAAACCTGCGAGCAAAAGACGTGTACAATTTCCAGGGAATAATTTTTGATGGTCAATTACATTACTTTGTTCATGCGAGAAAAAAAAAAACAATAACTTATGTTATATCCAGGCGAAATGATTTGCTGGAATGACCGGGGTTACTAGGTTTGTGACCAGGATTTGTGACCAGAGTATGGTCCTTTTATGATTTTGAGATACTTCAAGGAATTACAGAGGGCTTTATTGAGTTTTTGGAAGATGAGAGATGCATCTGTATTGTACTTTGAAGGTGCCCGTGGTGTAGTCGTTATCGTCGTAGGAAATGGACACGGCGACACGAGTTCAAATCCTGGACGAGACTGATTGCATTTCACATCACACTAATACCCTTGGGAAAGGTATGAATCCAATCATTATCCCTCCAGCTATGGGTAAATAGTAGGACAGACTAGGTTCTTCAGCTTTGGTTAGGCAACTAGTCTAGGAGAAGGAAAACTCTGAACTCAAACCTGTTAAACCTCGCTTAAATTGACCTTGTGTCATATCCTGCCCGAGCGGAGGGGTTGGTAAATAGTATCTGTATTGTACTTTGATGCATGCATGTCGGGATAGCCAACCGCGCAAAAAATAGTAGGAAATAAATTTAGACTATAATTAGCTTGGGCAAGTGTTACATAGTGAAAAAGTTGCCTTTTAATTGTTTTAAGATTGTAATATTTTTGCTGTTGTTCAAGTAATTTTTTTGTTTTGTTTTATATATCGTGTTGAGGAAAGATGGAGAGAGACGAGAAGAAAATGTTTATATGTTGACATTTTGAAAAATAGCATAGAGAGGAATGTTATATAACATATAAAATGGATTTTCTGTTCGTTCCCAGTGACCCCGCGGGTTTTGGCAAGCTGTCAAATTTTGATTAGTAAACTGGAAGATGACGGCAAATCAGGTCACTGAGGTGTGTAACAAGATGGAGACCACGTGATGAGAACCACGTAGTCAGATTTGGACAGAGTGCAGAGAATCGCAGTCGAGCGTAGGACACGCACCCGTCTCTAACGAGCTTGTAAGGAGGTGCAAGCATTGGCACCCTCTGGCTCCTGGAAGAAGATATGGGAAGAAGTCCTCTCTCTGAGTATATGTCTCTCTACCCATCTCTCACACACCACAGAAACATCAACCCTTGCGAGAATAAAGTGTGAGAGATATATTTTTTTATAAAGAGGTGTTCGTTCGTTAATTGAAGTTCGTTCATTATCGTTAATGATGCTTCCGCTTATATTTATATTTGTAAATGGGTATAAAATACTTACCCTTTCTATACTTGTCCCACTCGTTGAACTCGAACCTCTTGTCCATGTATTTGACAGCAGCAGCAGCGAACAGCATACGCAGGATCTCGGCACGTCCACGGCCATTGAAATAGTACAGAGTGTAGTTCGGCATGTTGGATTTTTTTAGTTAGGTGTTCTCTACTTCACGAAGAACAAGAATTTCAAGATGTCGCTGTTGTTCGACTCGAAGTGTTGTCTGAATGCTATGAGCTGAAGATTGCTGAATTTATAGCCTTTGCCGTGTCATAAATGAGTAGTTAAACAGTGTCTCGTCCAAGGACGTCAATTTAATATTCCCTACTTGATGACTGCAATGCAGACCTAATTATGTAATAGTGACTGCAAGAGTACATAGAATAACAGTTAATTCTTACTAAACTGTCTCGTTCGTTTCTGCAGACAATGTGTAAAAGGCATGTCTCAAGATCACTTGCATTGACCATTGTTGTAAATTATCCACTTTTCATGCCCAGTCATAGTTTGTTTTCAAAAACATTTTTATCATGTTTATTTAATGAGTGACACTTAAAAGCCACACCTGAAATCGGCCATGTTAATTAATTTCTTCATTCAGAAAAATGAAAGGTTAATAAATCTTTCGTCTTAATGGCATATAAATCTTCGAGGGTTATTTAATGCTAAAGCTTCCTTTGTAGTCGAACAAAAGTGATACAACTTGACCCATAGTTGGGGAGGATAAGAGGTTCTTACCTTTTCCAAGGGTAATGGCCCGTAATACCGTAACTAGATTTCGAACTCGTCCAATATGATAGCGTAGTCCTCTACGTAAGCCACTACACTACGGGGTTTCTCCTTTCATCTAATATAGTTAATTGAAAACTTAATTTCTAGGTTAGGCAAGGGTTGATTTCTTTTGTTTAATAGCATATCAAACTGCGTGGGTGATGTAATGTCAAAATCATCCTTGTCGTAGTGTTATATAGTCATCTACAGCATCATAACAACATAATAATAAAGACGCAATGAGACTTCTTTATAATAATATATACCTGTCACTTTATTGCAAGGGTTCGAAAGGGTTGTTCAAAGGGTTGCATGTGAGAGGGAGCTGGAGACCGAACATAAACTGTAATATCTTGACCCCACTGTTATGAGCGTCACGTTGTGTCTTTCTTGTTCTTTAGTGCTGTTCAAACCGGAGGTCTAGGGCTCACTGCTAGATGCTGGCTTTCTTTATTGCATCTTATCAGCATCTTCACTGGATCCCAAACTCCATCGGGGTTTCCGAGGGCCCCCTCGGTCGGGTGTGGCTTTCCCTACCACATCTGGTCCCTAGCTGTCTGGAATTCTACTGGCAACTGCTTCTTGGTCTCGAACTCAACTGAGTTAAATAATAATTCAACGCCCACACGATCGCTCACTGGATCTTTGAAATCGAATGTTTAATCGTCATCAAGCGGAAATAACTGTCATGCCGTTCAGAGGTCACTCTCTTCCGGTGCATCAGTCTGTATTGGCACAGTGGGACCTTCTCCTTGTCCCATATTATAAGCCTTAATCAACCCACGCGATCTCTTTCGATTACTGACCACTGGAATGTGTCACTTCCTTCCGGTGCATCACCTTGGAATATTATTTTTTTTGGGGGGTGCGGGTCGAAGGTCAAAACATAACAGTAGACCAGTGGAAGTTCTATTTAATCAATATCTAGGAGATAAGCGGTGTATATCTTTTCCAAGCGTAAGTAACGTAAAGTTGTCTCCCTTTAGTCGAGGGTGACCAGAAGGCTCCCTTTTCAATAGCTACTACAGCGAGGTGTAGGGGAGGGCGCTACTCCTGGATTGCTCCACTTTAACCTTGATGCGTACCTTATAATGCTGAGTGTTAAGCAAGGAGGTATCAAATACCATTTTTTTAAGTCTTTGGAATGACGCGACCTGGGATTGAACCCCGGTCTCTCGGACCATTGGTGAACACTTGAACGATATCACGTTATCAGAATTTGAAATCGTATACTAAGTTGTTGCAATGTTAGCCACTACATCAGTAGTCTCCTCAATTTGATTTTAATAATTTATTCAAAATTAATAATAATAATAAGTACATCGACCTTGCTAGAGAACGGAAAAAACTATGGAACATTAAGTAAAGTTGGTGACCGTAGTCGAGGGTGATCCGAAGGCTCCCTTTTCGATAGCTACTACACCAATTGTCACACTTTGCTCTTACCTTATAATGCTGAGTGTAAAGCAAGGTAGCATCAAGTACTATTTTTTGAGTCTTTGGTATGACTCGACCTGGGATTGAACCCAGGTCTCTCGAGGAATTGGCGAACACTCTAACCATTATCCCCATGTCCAGTCAATGTGGAACATTAAAGTGACGGTGATACCAATTGTAATTGGTGTACTCGGTTCAGTCACCAAATGATTGCTAAAGACACAGGAGAATTGGAAATAAGAGGATGAATAAGACCGTCCAAACTGCAGGGTTATCACGATCGGCCAGGATACTGAGAAACATCCTGGAGATTTGAGGAGACTAAATGTAAGTCAAACACCAGTGAGAAACCATCAGCTAATGCCGAGGTGAAAAACTCTCGAAGACGTTTGTAAGTAAGATAGTAAGTTAGCAAATGATAATAATGTTATTGGTGCTCTTGGTACACTTACCCTAGGATTGTTGCCCAGTCAGCTGCGGCTGTAGAATACACCGACTGCACCTCTGCAGAGGGGTAGAACCCCCAAAACAAACGCCCTGGATATGACACTTAGCAATATGATGGTGAGGTTCCTGTGATACTGGGGCATTGGATAATGCAGACCACACCTTCATTGCTATTGCCCCCAGGTCCACTCTGCCTGGAATTGTAGCACCTGATCGGGCCTAATCCATGGGTTGAATAGAATTAAAAGGCATGCTTATGCTAACTGAATTGTTTGAATTAGAACTGTTTGACTTAACTGAATAGCTTGAAATAGAAATATTTTTAACAATTAAACTGTGTACTTATAATTTTGTCATTGGAATGAAGGTTAAAGTGTTCACCAATGGCCCAGTAGACCTGGGTTCAATCCCAGTTCGAGTCATACCAAAGACTCAAAAATGGTACTTGATACCTCCTTGCTTAAAAATCAGCATTATAAGGTAAGGATCAAGGGTAAAGTGGAGCAATGCAGGGAATGGAGTAGTGCCTTCCCCTACAACCTGGTGTAGTAGCTAAAGAAAAGGGAGCCTTTTGGTCACCCTTGACTAAGGTCACCGACTTTACTTTTCTATGCTAAACTAAATTGCTTGAAATAGAACTGTTTTGACATTTAACTCTGTGTGGAGAAAATTTATACTTATACGAATCTGAATTGTTTGGAATGGAACTGTAATTACGCTGAACTGAATTGTTTGATATAGAACTGTTTTGACATTTAAGTGTATGGAAACAAAATTTATATTTATACAAAAGTGAAGTGTTTCAATTACGCTAAACTGAACTGCTCTAAATGGAACTGTTTTAACATTGACACTGTACTTATGCTAAACTGAATTGTTTGAAATAGAACTGTTTTGAAATTTAACTATGTGTGGAAAAAATGTATACTTATACAAAACTGAATTGTTTAAATTAGAATTGTTTGACTAAACTGGATATCTTGAAATAGAAATGTTTCTGATAATTAAATTGTGTACTCATGTGGCGCAGTTGCCGTCATGGTTAATTATTTTGTTGCCTGTTTTGGTGTGGCCACGAGTTTTTTTAGTTAGCTGTTGGGTTTGGTGAGGTCTTTGAGCGGAAATGTAAGTCAAATTGGAACGTTTAAGCGAGTACATAACATTCAACACAGGAAGGCCAAAATGTAAACAAAATGGATTCATATCTTGCCTGTGACAGGTTTGATTGGAAAAGTAAAAACAGTGAATTTTGAACATTTGAGAGATGAGACAAGATGATATCACCCCCACCGTTATCCTGAATTGAAATATATCAAAATTAACGAATTTTGAAAAAGTGGTCAGTTTTCAGAAGTTTGCATTCCGAAATTTCTCTCGGGCTGGAAGAGCGTGTCTCTTTGTGACTGTTCATAGACCCTTACAGATTCTCTACCCACCCACTCTCTCTCTCTTCCATTCTCTCTCTGTCTCGGTATCTCTCTGTTGTCTGTCTATCTCTCTCTCTCTCTCTCTCTGTCGTGGAAATGTTTTCAGTCTGAACTAAATGATTGTGATTTGTTGACGGAGAGTTCTTCTTGTTTTGGAGTTGCCAAGACCCAGGCAATTTTGTCCCAATGAATCACCCCGACCATCAGATGAAGTTCCGGATGGATTGTGTCATTCCTTGTCAGAGGATCTTTCAAACACAGCGTGGGCACTTACAGGATTAATAAAAAAAAATATCCGAATACGTGATACTGTAGTATCACGCTCATGCTAAAATCAATTGTTTGAACTAGAACTGATTATTTGTGTAAAAATGGATTTGGCGTTAAATAACCTACAAAGGTTGATATGCACTAAATCCCAACCAACCAACCAATCAACCAACGAATTGATACCCGGATTGGAGGACCTCGAAATAAGAGGATGAGTCGAGGCCATCCAAACTACAGCTTTATAAACATCTGTTGTATAGTCATATGCAGATTCATGCAGAACACAACACAATGAAGACGACGAGGGACAGTCTTTTAGAAAAATATACCTCTCACTTTTTTTGGAAGGGTTCGAAAGGGTAGTGAGGGATTTGGAGACCCAACAGAACTGCAACATATTGACCCCATTCTTATGGCCATCAGCGTTGTGTCTTTCTTGTTCTCCTGATGCTCAACCGGAGGCCCGGGGGCCCAGCTTTCTACTGAGTGCTGGCTTTCTCTACCACAGCTTGTCTCCAACTTCTCTGGTCCTCAAACTCACTGACTCCTGTTTTCACCGAGTTATATAATAGTTCAATCGCCCACTCAATATCTTTGAAATGGCATGTTTGATCGTCATCAAACGGAAATAACTGTCATGCAGTTCACAGGACACTCTCTTCCTGTGCATCAGTCTATGACTGTACCATGGGATTTTACCTTGTCCCATATTTTCAGCCAAGCCTGCCTACGCGATTTCTTCCCATCGGAATGTGTCACTTCTGCCGTCTATGGAATGGCATGTTTTGCCGGGTCGAAGGTCAATATACAATACATACTGAGAAGAGTCCTGGAGACTTAAGGAGACTTGCTGTCCCTGAGACTCCCGCGGAAAACCATCGGCAAACGCCGGTGTGAAAAACTCTCAAAAGAGTAAAATAATAACAATAATAATTTCCGGTCTTTGACATACTGGAAATAAACAAACATATAATAAAATCGGTGTGCCTCTAAGGAACCCTAACATAAATACAAAACTTTGGTGGGAAATTAGGGTTGAAGAAAAGATAAAGAAATTACAAGAGAAAATGCAAAAGAAAGGAAAAAAAGACGGGAACATGTTGGAATGAAATGACCAAAACAGACGAACAGATAATTCTATTAATGCAACTTGTAGAGATTAATCAGAAGATAATGGCAAAACAAGGGAGACTTAAAAGATACCGTGACAAATTGAATCAACAAATCAAAACGGGACATTCCAAAATAACAACAAAAATTTCTACGAACAAGTAGGTTGGGAATGCATGTGGACATTCAAACAAGTGGATGCAAAGGAGCAAAACAATTTTGGAGTAAAATATGGGAACGGAAAGAATATAACAGAAGATAATAGCAAAACAAGGGAGATTTAAATGATACCTTGACTAGGTATGTTGTATAGCCTGATGCATATACATATACAACCATATACATATGCATGCGGAAACATTGTCAACACAATAATGACGTGCGAACACAGTTCTTTAGAAAAACATACCTCTCACACTTTATTCGAAATGGTTGCGAAAGGGTTACGAAAGGATTACGTGTGAGAGGTGATTCTGAGACTGAACAAACTGCAACATATTGACCCCCAGTTCCTTTGTCTTTAGCAGCACTTCTTTCTCGTTCTGCTCAGCTGCTCAATCGGGGGTCCTGAGGGCCCATAGCCCTCATCTGGGTGCTGGTTCTCTCTACAGCGTATTATCTCCCACTTGACTGTGCCCAACTACCTGGACTCCCTGTCGCACCAGGTTATATCATTGTTTGACACCCACCTGCTTCCTGTGTCGCATTTGCACCCCATTCAACCAGTCCACGGTCAAGGCTATATCTTGATGTCTTCGACCGGATACACCTGTTCCTTGATCGACGGCTGGGTCGGAGGTCAATATGTTACAGGTAAACCAACAAATCAAAACGGGACATTCCAAAATAACAACAAAAAAATTCTACCAACAAGTAGGTTGTGAATGCATGTGGACATTCAAGCAAGTGGATTCAAAGGAGCAAAAAATTTTGGAGTAAAATATGGGAACGGAAAGAATATGACAGAAAAGGTGAATGGATGAATAAAATGAAAAAAAAGAATTAAAAGAACTCGATAAAGGCCGCAAGGTGATAGCACGCCTGGAATCGCTAAAAGCAACTAGGAAAAAGTACCGAATAGGAAAACGACAGATCATCGTGTAATATAATGGCCGAGGGATTTCATTTTATATATCTTGCCTTTGGGTTTAGTTAGACTGAGAACCTTTCGGCTCAGCACATGGGTTAGTTAGGTGCAAACTTGAGCACAGGTGTTGACGCGCGAGTGCGGAGGATGTGTCGTTCACAGATGTCAAAATAAAAATCCCAGATAGAAAGGTTGATCAGTGGATGTGAATGACGTCATACACCGGAAGCGCGTGCGGAGGATTTGAGGGATTTTGAAAAAGTCAGAGTTGAGAACTACACTCCGAACGGGAAGGGTTGACTTTCGGGACTTACTGAGGCCAGACGAATTTGTGCGCTCCGGGCGCCGCACGATATGAGGGGGCAGATTGAAAAGTCATCATAGAAAAATTGTGCATCTCTCTTCCTTATGTCGAAACATTTAACTCAAAGGTAATAAAAGGTTTCGTACCTGAACTAAGAAGTCGTGACGTGTTTTTCGTGTTTCGGGATTCCTATGTTCAATGTATATATGTTACGAACATTCTATGTACGTTTCACATATCCGTATCATGGGTATGTTACAATCGCAGCATACCTGGAATGTGGTTTAAAAAGATTAACGTCAGTCCACAACAGACTGCCTCTTAAACTAAGTAGATACTTCGAAAAAATATATATACATATATAGATGATTAAACGAAAGGCCATCCTGATCCAAAAAGACCCCGAAAAAAGACGCGCCTCTAGCAACTTTAGATCGATTGCATGTCAAGCTGTGATGTGGAAAATCCTTACCATGAAGCTTAGTATGATATAATGGTCAAGGGATTTCGGTTTATGCCTTTGGGTTTAGTTAGGCTGAGAACCTTTCGGCTCAGCACATAGGTTAGTTAGGTGCAACATTAACACTAGTGTTCACAGAGAGCCGACGTGTCACTCAGAGATGTCACAATAGCCCGAGATGGGAAACGGAGGCTAACGAGTGCGAATGACGTCATGCACCGGAAGCGCACGGAGGAATTTGGGAGATTTTGAAAATGTCAGAGAGTTGAGATGAGACCTGCCTCGGGGGAAGACGGTTGGTTTTCGCTTGCTCCCGGACACCTTTGAGGCGTGTACCACACGTGTTGAGGTGGGGGCAGATGAAAAAGCCAGAATAGAAAGACTGTGCCTCTCTCTCCATGTGTTGAAGAACCTTTAAACTCAAAGATAATAAAAAGTTTCGTACCTGAACAAAGAAATCGTCAAGTGTTTTTCGTTGTTCGAGATTCCAATGTTCTACCTTTATGGACATTCGATGTACGTTTCACACGTAGCCACATCATGGCTATGATTGATTAGGGAGAATATCTATAACCCACTAGTAGGTCGCAGACTGTTGCCCTAAGATCAGAAAGGATACCACATCAAATCTAAAGGAAGAACTGAGCTACTGCACATTGATCAGCACATCCTCAAGCAGAGAAAAACTTGACTTAAAAATTTAGCCATGGTGTGGACTTACTACAAAAAGACACACAATATGTTCCTACAAAGCTGGGTAATTGTTATGGTAATATATCTCATGACGTCACTGCATGGACCCTTCCCAACACTATAAAAAGTGACTGGTTCGATAAACGAGCAAAGTGAGTCTGGTCAGTTACCGGTAACTGTTACTGTCAGTATTTCCGTAAGTATATACTGCAGTACACTTTACATCTCTTTGTGTTATTCAATTCTGGCCCTTCAAGACCGCAACAAAAATAGACGGTCTAAAATGTAAAATATATCAGGCAGTCTTAAAGTTTATCACGGAAGTCATGGAAAACTGGAAAGTGAAATTGAACACATAAGAAAAAGCGTTAGCTGAGGTGAAAATCCAGAGAGGTATTGTCCCAAGAGACGTGCTTTCACAATTATTGCTTATAATAACGATTATCCCACTCAGTCGCATACTTAGAAAATGTTCAGGAGCCTCCATATTTAACCGCAAGTAGAGAAAAACATTTTATGTACATGGTCGACATCTAACTATTTGTAAAATTTAAAAAGAATTGAAGACTCTAATTGAAACAATAAGAATATACAATTAGGATATAGGGATGGGATTTAGCATGGAAAAATGTGCCATGCGAGATGGAAAGCGGAAAGAGACAAATAAGAGAATAGAACTGCTAAGTCAGGAAAGAATTAGAACGCACGGAGAAAAGGAAACTTAGGTTTGGTTTGGTTTGATTGGTTTTATGGCATATCAACCGTTGTAGCTTATTTAACACCAAATCCATTTTTATGTAAATAATCATTTTTTTTAAACAATTCAGTTTAGTATGAGTACACAGTTTAATTGTCAAAAACATTTCTATTTCAAACTATTCAGTTTATTAAAACAGTTATGTATAACGATTCTGTTTATGGTTTGGTTTGTTTTGTTGGGTTTTATGGCCTATCAACCTTTGTAGGATATTTAACGGCTAATCCATTTTTATGTTACTAATCAGTTCTATTTCAAACAATTCAGCTTAGCATGAGTACACAGCTTGTCGAAAACATTTCTATTTCAAACAATTCAGTTTATTCACGCAGTTATATAACAATTCAGTTTAGTATAAGTACAGTTTCAATGTCAAAAACTGTTCAATTTCAAATAATTCATTTTGACATGAGCACGTAGTTTAAAGTACAGTTTAATTGTGAAAAACATTTTCAAGATATTCAGTTTAATCAAGCAGTTGTAATTCAGCGAATTCAGTTTACTATAAGTACAGATCACGCGTCAAAACAGTTCTTTGTTAAACAAATTCAGTTTAGTGTAAATACAGTTTCAATGTCAAAAACAGTTCTATTTCAAATAATTCAGTTTAGCATTAGAAACAATTCTGTTTGGCATAAATATGCAGACAGCATAAATCCTTCCATTTACTTTTCCTCATTTTTTTTGCACACAGTTAAATTATTACAAGAGTTTCTTAGTAACAATAAGAATTTAACATCAGTCATTCATTAGCACACATTTGCATAGATTCGTATTATATGTAAGAGATAAACAATTCAAGAAAATGACTGAGCTTATAAGTTTGCCGACAGTTAAGTGGTTTCAGGTATTGTAGTTTTTGATTATTTCTTCAAGATTAATGCTGGCAACTAGGCGGTAAAGGAAACTTACTAGTAATTGTGAATATTGGAAGAGGACGCCATTAAAAAAAAAAAAGGAAAAGAAAGAGAAAATCTAAAAAAAAAGCTTCACGAAACCAAGCCCTGCTGCAGCTATTTCATCAAAGAGATAAAAATTTAGGCTGGTCACCTTGTAAGATACTCGGCACCATTCTTAAAATGAGCAACTGTAGAACTCGGACCAGAGGACAAGAAAGCTAATGACGATTAATATGGCCTTTATATCTGATAAATTTCATTGACAGACTATATGTATCAAGAGAAGAAAAAGACTAGCTAGCATTAAAGATAGGGTAACTGTATCGATAAGAGGACTTAAAGACGACATAAAGAAGACCATATCAAAACTAGTGACAGCGATAAGAAACAGTACAAACAAGATAAGAATCAAGAGAACAACATTGCCCAGTCGGCTGGGGCTGTAGAATACACCAACTGCTCATCTGCAGATGGGTAAGACCCCACCACCAACGAGGGTCCTGGATATGACACAAAACAATCTGATGGTGAAGTTCCAGTAAGGCAGGAGCTTTGGAAAATGCGGAGTACCCCTTCATTGCCATCGCTCCCAGGTGCACTCTGGCCCGGAGTGGTAGCACCTGATAAGGGTCATATCTATGAGTTAGATAGAACTAAACCGTGCTTCTTTCACTATACTGATTTTTACATTTAAACTGCGTATTCATGCTAAACCGAATTATTTAAAATAGAACTGTTTTGACATTGGAACTGCGTACTAGTGCTGAACTGAATTGCTCAAAATAGAACTGTTTTGACGTCTAAACTGTGTACTTATGCCAAACTGAATTATCTGAAATAAAACTGTTTGAAATTTAACTATGTGTATTGCCCAGTCGGCTGGGGCTGTAGAATACACTGTAGAATACTCTGACCCAGTTTGATAGCACCTGATAGGGCCCTATCTATGGGTTAAATAGAACTAACAGCATACTTATTCTAAACTGAATTGTTTGAGTAAACTGAATAGCTTGAAATAGAAATGTTTTTGACAATTAAACCGTACTTACATTTAAACAGCGTGCTTATGTTTAACTGAATTATTTCAAATAGAACTGTTTTTCGACATTGAAACTGTATTTATATTCAACTGAATTGTTACATATAACTGCTAGAATAGTTTGAGATAGAAATGTTTTTGAGAATTAAACTGTGTACTTATGCTTAACTGAATTGTTTTCAATAGAACAGATTTTTTTACATATTAATGGATTTGGTATTAAATGACCAACAACGTTTGATATGCCATAAAACCCAACAAGAGAATAACAACTTTGAAACAGTAATGGAAAGAAAAACAACTGAATGGATATCTCAAATGACAAAATGTTGAAAACTCGCACGAGAAATCTTGGACGTAAATAAGAAAAGGAAGCTTTACGAGAGAAACTGAATCTCTCCTTATAGCCGCCTAAAACAGCCAGTTAAAGTGAAGCGATAAGATGCAACTGAATAGAAGGTGTTGGTTATCTGGTGATAACACGACTGGGTAGAGAAGGTGATCAACTAGGAATTATGCTAGAAATTGAAATTTGAACATAGAAATTAATGGTATATGCACTCACCAGAATCAGTTCTGGGGAATGCGATGCACAAAATTGTATTGAATTTTTAGATGCAAACAGATCACCAAATCTCGGCCAGAAGACCAGTCCTAGTAAAAATTAGCAAAAGTCCTAGTGATATTTTTAAAAAAAAGAGAAACGACCAAATTGTGAAGTTTGCTATCTAGGCAGGCCACGGAGTGAAAATCTAAGAAAACGGAGAGAGAAAGGTACTTAGGCTCTAATCGAGGACAAAAGCTTTATGGGACATGAAAATGATCGTAATACAAATTGCAGTGGGTGGGCTTTTAACGGTTCTCAAAGAGTTTGTATGAGAAGTTGAAAATCTGAGTATGAATAATATTAATATTAGTCCTAATAAGATCGGCGAGAATACCGAGTAGGGCTCTAAAGACCTGAGAAGTCTTGGTGTCAGTCAGACGCCTGTGAAAGGCCACCGACAAACGCTAGTGGGAAAAGCCTGCAAGCAATAATAATGATAATAATAAGTACACTGTTATATATTACCGAGAATTCCTATCTCATACAAATAATTTTCAAATTTCAAGAAACCAATCCTCTTAAAATTAATAAAAATTATTATTTACTCTTTGAGAGTTTTTCACATCAGCGTTAAGCGATGGTCTTTCACTGGAGTTTGAGTGACAGCAAGTCTCCTCAATTCTCCAGGACTCTTCTCAGTATTCTGTGAAAATCTAAGAAAACGAAGAGAGAAATGTACTTGCGCTCAAATCGAGCAAAAAGGCGTTTTGGAACATGAAAATGATCGTAAGACCAATTGTAGTGGGTGCGTTTTTAACGGTTCTCAAAGATTTTCTATGAGGAGATGAAAATCGGAGTACGAACTGAGATCATCGAAACTAAATAAAATCAATATTAGTATTAATAAGATCGGCCGAAATACCGAGTAGGGTTCTAAAGACCTGAGAAGTCTTGGTATCAGTCAGACGCCTTTCAACAACCACCGACGAACGCTAGTGTGAAAACCCGCAAGGAATAATAATAATAATAATAATAATAATAATAATAATAATAATAATAATACGAATCAGAAGAAGAAGAAGAATATACAAAATCGTCGACTTAGCTGTCCCAGCTGTCCACAGAATAAAACTGAAAGAATGTGAAAAGAGAAATAAGTACCTTGACCTTGCTAGAGAATTGAAAAAAGTATGAAACATGAAGGTGACAATTATACCAATTGTGATCGGTGCCTTTGGCACGGTAACTAAAGGTTTATGAAAGGGACTGGAAGATTTAGAAGTTGGCGGCCGAGTGGAGACCATCCTAACAACAGTATTATTGAAAACGGCCAGAATACTGAGAAGAGTCCTGGAGACTTGAGGAGACTTGCTGTCACTCAATATCCAATGAAATACCATCATCTTATGCTGATGTGAAAAACTCTACTCCGTAAATAATGATAAGTACACAGTTATATAGTACTGAGAATTTCTATCTCATACAAATAATTTTCCAATTTCAAGAAACTAATCTTCTTAATATTAATAACAATTATCATTTACGGTGGCAAAAGCTGCTTGGTAGCACCAGGAGTGGCAGTACCGCCTTGAGATACCTAAACTGTGTTATCACTCTGGTTGGTAGCTGGTGAGGGTAGGGTATTGCACGTGCTTTCACACGTATTATGAAAAAAAAATTGTCATCCACAGGCAGACTGCATCGTTGTATTACAAGACTTCACTGTGGCTAGACACACGAGATCGAAACCTGTCTGACTTTACACTAATCGGATATCTTACTGCAGAACTATCATCATCCTCGGCGTAACCGTAGGAATTATTACGTATATATATATATATATATATATATATATGTATTTATATAAGTAAAAAATATAAAGTAAATTTGCCAACTGCACTCGAGGGTGACCAGAAGGCTCCTTTTTGAACAGCTACTACACTGAGATGTAGGAGAGGGCACTACTCCTTTCCCTGGATTGCTCCACTTTTCCCTTGTTACGTACCTTATATAGCTGAGTGTTAAACAAGGAGGTATCAAGTGCCATTTTAAAGTCTTTGGTATGACACAAGCTGGGATTGAACCCAGGTCTCCCGGACCTTTCGTGATATATATATTTATATATACGCCAACGTCTAGGGGAGTGTTCAGTTCATGAGGAGATCCTTGAATCTAGACGTAAGTGGAAACCGTAATTACCTCCATGAGTGCTCATGCAAAGAGGTGGGGAAAATATAGTTTATTTTCAACGAACCAGAGGTCATTTGTTTGGCCACAGTTCAACGGTCTCTAATATTTTTATCCAATTCTAATAATCCTATTTGATATTCATCATTTGTTTGCACTTAGCGCAATGGTTTCTGTGTTGTTCTTTATTGTTTGCACACGGTGAAATGGTTTCAAGTAATATTACGAAACACTAATAATTATTTTTCTTACTGGTCAAATGTTTCAAGTTTTGCTATTTAAAACACGTAAATAGGACTCTAACAACACGATCGATGCTGATCTGAGAGTTATGGCAATGAAAGGGTACCCCACATCTCCCAAAGCTTTAAGAATCGAGCCTTGCCATTAAATGCAACTTTGTGTCTTTCATAACGATCATTAGATCTAGTCTTCTGACCGGGATTTGGTGATCTCTTTGGATCTCAAAATCCCATGGAATTGTGAATATCTGATTCTGGTTACCGCATATACTGGCCCTTCAAGACCACAACAAAAATAGACGATCTAAAATGTAAAATATATCAGGAAGTCTTAAAGTTCATCACGGAAGTCATGAAAAATTGGAAAGTGATATTGAACACAAAGGAAAAAGTGTTAGCTGAGGTAAAAATCCAGAGAGGTATAATCCCAAGAGACGCGCTTTCACAATTATTGCTTATAATAACGATTATCTCACTCAGTGACATACTTAGAAAATGTTCAGGAGCCTCCATATTTAACTGCAAGTATGGAAAAACTTTTTATGTACATGGTCGACATCTAACTATTTGTAAAATTTAAAAAGAATTGAAAACTCTAATTGAAACAATAAGAATATACAATTAGGATATAGGGATGGGATTTAGCATGGAAAAATGTGCCATGCGAGATGGAAAGCGGAAAGAGACAAATAAGAGAATAGAACTGCTAAGTCAGGAAAGAATTAGAACGCACGGAGAAAAGGAAACTTACAAGTAATTGTGAATATTGGAAGAGGACACCAAAAAAAAAAAAAAAAAAAAAAAAAAGGAATACGACTTTGTGTCTTTCATAAGGATCATTAGGTCTGGTCTTCTGGCCGGGATTTGGTGATCTCTTTGGATTTCAAAATCCCATGGAATTGTGAATGTGTGATTCTGGTTACCGCATATAGCATGAGCTGGAATGGTCAAATTACAGTTTCTTGTATCAGAAGGAATAATTGAAAGACAACTTAATAAAAACATAATAATTTCATTCCAACCAAAATTTAAATATTTAAGAAAATAAGACAAAATAAATATTGTGAATTGAATTACCATGTCCAGAAAATCCACCGAAAACCTACGCACGACATACGGAAACACTGGACAGCTGTTTCGACCTTATGAGGTCTCATCAGCAGTGTATACCGTAATCTCCACCACAGAAGATCGAACCAGCGACCACAGATTACAGTGCCAAAACTCTACAACTTGGCCCCCACTTCATATCACACACGAGTGACGCCAAATGAACTAGTCCTACTTAAAAGAAATAAATAAAATATATACAAAATAAATATTGTTACTATCCGTAACAGTACGCTCTTGCCTAGAATTATATCAGTATTGCTTTGAAGGAAGAATATACCGGCCGAGCTATTACTGAAGTCTTTCTCTCGCTGAAGTCCGTCTCTTAAAAAAGACCACATGATTCATGTTCTCCGAAACAGCACGGTACCTCTGGTGGTAAGTTTGTTATTTTTGTTTACTGCCAATCGGTGTTCAAAAATTAGTGTTGCACTTTATATCAATATGACAGTGTCATACCCAGAACGCTAGCATCGGTTTACCCATTAATGGGACCCTAACAGTTACTACAACACTGGGTTAAAGTGGACCTTTCGATTAATAGCTAAAAAGGGGTATTCCACATTCCCCTAAGCTCCAGGACAAGAGCTTTCAGATCATATGCTTTCGGGTCATATTTAGAACACTCGTTGAGATGGTCTTACTCCTTTGCAGAAATGCAAATTTTACATCTCCAACCGATCGTGAACTCATTCGTTCATTACTCCCAGGTCCACTCTGATCAGGAGAAGTGGTATCTCTTAGGGTCCCATCTATGGAGCTAATAGAGCCGTTTAAGAATTATTCGAATTCGATATGATCCTGTGAGAAAAAATCATACAGGGTGCAGAAGCAAAATTAGGAATATCTTAGTATACTAATAAATGACTCTATTATCCAGCAAGATCAATTTTTATTTAAAAAAATAAACAGCAAAATAAGAAAAAAGACACAAAACAAATTTACTCAATATGCCCGTCATGTTTTTCATTTATTGTATCAACACGCCTTCGAAACGATTTGCATGCCTTGAAAATAAATTCTTCAGACATTTTATTCCATTCATCCTTAATAGCAGTCTTATGAGAACCAATATTTAGATGAGACGTTGCATATGTTTTGTTTTCTAAAACACCCCATATAGCGTCGTGGAGTACCAAAAACTGAAGTTCCCCTTAGTCAGGCACGTCGCTAGCTTCACAAACAACAGTGGACCATTGCAGTTGTGTAAAGGATACCCCAGAGACGGGAAACGACCATAAGAAGACCTCCACGACGATGGAAATATGAAATTGTCAAGCGATTCTGTCCAATTTAAAGAACGGGGAGATCAAGAACAAAATGGAAGCGCGTTGGGATAGACATGGGGAAAATATTAAACAGCCTTGCCGATCAGATGAAATAAAGAGAGATTAATGCAAAAAAAGTACTGAGTGCAGAAGCAAAATTCGTAATATTCTTGTAAAATGATAAACGACTCTATTATAAAACAAGATTTATCTTAATTAAAAAAAAAACAACAACAAAATAAGAAGTTAGAAGTAAAACAGTAAATTTACTCAATATGGCCAATATTTTTTTAGACGCAAAACAGTAAATTTTAGACGCAAAACAGTAAATTTACTCAATATGGCCAATATTTTTTTAGACGCAAAACAGTAAATTTTAGACGCAAAACAGTAAATTTACTCAATATGGCCAATATTTTTTTAGACGCAAAACAGTAAATTTTAGACGCAAAACAGTAAATTTACTCAATATGGCCAATATTTTTTTAGTTATTGTATCAAGACACCTTCATGATAATTTGCATGGATTCAAAATAAATTCTTGAGACATTTTATTCCATTACTCCGAAATAACAGTCTTAAATTAACAAATATTTGGATTGGAAATTGCATGAGTTGTATTTTCTAAAACGTCCCATTGTGTAATCAACGGGGTTTAAGGTCTGGGCCTAAATCTTGTTTAATTGGTGTCCTCACGGTTTTCTCGTGGACTTTCAATTCATTAGCGTAATTTCTTATTGACGTTGTGAAATCCTTCTTAATCGCCGAGACCGTTCTTTTCGGTTTTTGTTCAATCGATCACTACCTTTTCCTTAAAACGTTCTTTGTCGGTAAAAATAAGTTCTTTGCTTTCTATACGTTTGACGAAGAAACTTTGATTTGGTTTAGGCGTTAAGCAAATCATAGATTCTTTGTCATTTCTTTTCTTGCTTGCTCATACTGGACTGAATTTTAGTTTTAATAAAGTGTTTGAATAATACAGCTAATCATGAAAGTATAGATGTATCGCTTTTTTTTTTTTAAATTGGAGTAAAAAAACATTTCAAAAATAATTCCATACTTTCCTTCTGCGCCCTTATCTTGAGAAATATTTACAAATATAAATGTAATGTAAATAAAACACAATTTCCTAACCTCTATGCATAAAATAAACCAAAACAAGTTGAAATGCCGTTAAATTCAAACAATTAATCAGTTATCTCAGAAATAGGCTTAAAATTTATGCTTCATCTTTGCGATAAACAATGTATGGTTTTACTATTCAGAATATTTTGAAAAAGCATGTCTTTGAATTTCAAAGGCTAGAATTATTAGTCTTAATTCGTTAAAGGTAAAAAAATTCTTAAGAAAATAAGGGTATTTAATAGAAAAAAAACCAGTAAATGAACGAGTATGAAGACATTGTGTTCAACATTTCCTTGCTGGTAATTA
Source organism: Sepioteuthis lessoniana (assembly GCA_963585895.1). Lineage (NCBI taxonomy): Eukaryota > Metazoa > Mollusca > Cephalopoda > Myopsida > Loliginidae > Sepioteuthis > Sepioteuthis lessoniana. The sequence goes on from OY757942.1 coordinate 12,141,777, forward strand.
TCATTATGATCAAGTTATATACATATATATAATTTGTAAACATATTTGTTTACAAATCATATATATATATATATAATTTGTAAACATATTTGTCTATAACATTCTTAAACGAGCCAGACCTCATTTTTGCACACAGTTAAATGGTTTCAAATATTGTGATAAAACAGTAACAATTTAACATTAGTCATTTGTTTGTTCTATTCAACCCCTACATAAGACCCTGTCCAGTGCTACTACTCCGAGTCAGAGTGGACGTAGAAGCAATGACTATAGAGATATATACTCCCCTACCCCCGTAAGGTTGAGTTCTCTGGCGAAGAAGTAATCGTGTTGCCATTAGCGTTTATTGAAAGTCTCTTCCTATATGAATTTAGGTCTTGGTAGCCGTTGAACGGATGTATGTAAACAAGAGTAATTGTGATTCATAACCATTTAAAAAAATTACTTTGCAGCTAATGGCTCCTCGTGGCTGAAGGGTTAGAAGCTTGGCTTAGCGTTTGAGTCAACCGGGTTTCGATCCCAGCTTGGGGAAGCTAATGCCTAGCCACACTGATGAGTTCTGATAGAACGAAACAGATCTGTGGATGACTACAGAGATATATATATATTTATATTTAATGTATATGTATAAACAGAATTTAACATTAGATCCAATAGGTAATATGCCATAAAACAAAAAATCATATATACTCAATATATAAGTATAAAGAGGATTTAGCATTAAATAACCTACAGAGGTTGATATGCCATAAAACACGACCAAATTATATATATTTAATATGTGTATAAATAGGATTTGGCATTAAATAACCTACAATGGTTGATATGCCATAAAAGCAATTCATACTAAATCATATATATCTAATATAAATGTTTAAATAGGATTTGGTACTGAATCACCAACAATGGTCGATATGCCACAAAACCCAATCAAACCAAATCCTATATATATATATTTATATATATACTGAGGATTCGGCATTAAATTATCTACAATGGTTTATTTGCCGTAAAGATCAACCAAATCATACGCATTTAATATATATATGTATAAATAATATTTGGCATTAAATAACCTACACTGGTTGATATGCCACAAAACCAAAACAAATGAATGCGTAACAATTCACACGAGAACGTTTCTACAGGTGATAAGATGTAAGTGAACGTACAGCTGCTTCTAGAATTTGTGCAAAACAGGTCGCAGCATCCTTCTGTCGTTCTCTTCTCAGTTTTTCGTCGAGAGTTTCCTTAAAGCCCAACTGGTGCAACCATACAGTAGTATTGACGCTGTTCTAGCTTGGAATAATTCCTGTTTTATTTATCCGAGAGATCAGATTTCTCAATTGTCGATAACCTCTCAATAGCTACCCATAACCTATATATGCGTATGATTTCATCGCTTTCAGTTGATGAGATATTGCTACCAAGGTATATGAATGGTTCTAATAATTTTAGAGGCTTGACATTTCATGAAGAGATGACATCATCCTTAACAAAATGCCGAGTTCACGTAAAGGCCAAAGGCTCTTACTCCATTGTTCAGGCTATGTAGAAGGGTTTCGGCTTGACCAGTTATATTTGCAAGAAGTTCTAGATCATCCACGTATTCTGAATCAAGAATAGTATCAGTGGGATACCGTTTGAGTTTTGCCTTTTTTAGCATGCAGCTGTGTTATTTCATGAGATGTACAGACGTTCACAGTACATAGTCTATGGATATTATGAATAGAAATGATAGCAATGTATTACCCTGAAAAATCTTGAAGACGTAGAAGGTGAGATCATTATATTCATTTTCTCAATTATCCGCTTCGTTACTTTGCCGAGCAATTGGAATTAAAAATCTAGTGACTTACCAGGTAGCAGACACAGTAAATTTATACTGGTGTGAAATGCAATCCCATTGAAAACATTTTTTACAATATTTATGAAACAAAATAAAAAACAAAACAAATATTTTCTATTTAAAAAAAGTATTTATTATTTCAACATAACTTTTTATGTATATATATATATATATATATATATATACATATATATGTTTTAATATGTTTCCGCTAAAACAGTTTTCTGTAAGAGAATCGATTTTGTCACTGTTCTTTTTGATGACAGAAGTTGCGTCAAATATCTAAGGTTAAAATACAAAGAAGAATCTACCAGTTGGTGTTGGAACGGCTCTTCAGGTAACTAGAAATCTTGGGATGACCAGCGACACGAGTCCTTAGAGCCATCAGTTTGGGGTAGTTGCTGAACATGGACTGGTTCTCCATGTAGGGATTCTCCAGGCAACAGTAGCACATCATATCACACCACATCATCTACAGTGAAAAAATATATTACAATATATAAATTAGTTAATTAAAATTTATCAGGAAACATTTTACTATATTTTACAATAATAAAAGTAAAATTTATTACAGATCTGCCCTCACCAGAATATTCTGAGGAAAATTTTATAAGTTTATGTTGTGATGCTGGCAAAAGAAAGATCCGGGGAACATAAAAAAGTAGATAGAAAACCATATATATTCAAGTGACAGAAACAAGATACTAGTAAACTGGGTTAGACAGTAGTTAGCTGAGAATCCATTTGGGTAGCGACTATTGTCCTCTACGTAAGTGGTATTACACCTGATTGTGTTACGTGGGTCTGGATCGACAGTATTTATCATCCGTCCCACCAACTAGAGAAATATGGAAAAAAGTCTTTTTTAAGGTGGATCCGGCCCTGGGAACACAGCCCACGCACGCCCGGCATTTTCTAAAAATAGCTCGGGCCCTTTTAAGTTGCGCCACAGGTGCCTGGCAATAACCCCTCCTGAAGGGGGTAAAAGCCGGGAGCGACGGTTCACCTGAGGCCAGAGGGGTCTCTAATGATGAGGCACACCTGACCGAGCTGTGCAGTTGACAACACGGCCGGCCGAAGAGCGACCCGACAACTGGATAGGTGCACCAAACACGGGGTTTTGGTCAAGGAATCTGTCACGCGCCCCACCGAACGAGCGATTATGGCACAAGGCCGTTTTTAAAGTGGGTCTGGTCGCTGGGCCGAAGTCTACACACGTCCGGCATTGCTAAAATATCTTCGGCCCTGTTGGCATTCCCCTTAATTGTAGCGCCTCAAGCGCCAGGCAATAAACCAAACCACATGTAAGGGGTTGAAAGCCTGGGTCGGACGGCCCCCTGAGGCCGGAGAAAATCTCCAGTGTAGAGGCGACAACCGACCGAGCAGCGCTGACCAAAACACGGCCGACCAAATGGTGAACTCCGCGTTGACGTGTATTTATGGAGGAGGGTGAGTCCATTATGTCGGGAGTACAATAGTTTATTAAATGCTTGATAGTGAGGAAGATGTTTCAGTCGTGTCTCCATTTTCCAAAGACTAATGTTACCAGTTATATACAGTGGAACCTCGACTTACGAAAACCTCATTACACAAAAAATTCAGAATACGAAACGGGGTTCGAAGTAATTTCCGTCCCATTGAACGAAAAAATATTCAAGATACGAAAACGAAAATCGAAAGTGTCGCCTAACAGTGATCCTCCTAGAATTCATTTCGTAGCATCACGTGAACGCTTTGTTGCAATTTTATATTATCAAGATTTACGTAAATGAGTAAGTTGTTATTTACTAACATGTTCCTTCCAGTAGGTATCATATTTATACTTTATGCGACTGCTTTTGGTGGCTGTACGCAATTCATAGAGTAAATCTTGTCCCACAATACGAAAATTTGTAGAGAACGAATAAATAAATAAAAAAAATTTAATTAAATTTAATTAAAAAAGAAAAAAAAGAAAGAAAAAGAAAATGATTAAATTTGAAAAAACTCCCAGAAGTCTCTAACGGAAAAGGAGATGACGCATGCGTAAAAGAAAAAAGGCTTTTCTCTTGACAAAGGGAGCAAAGTATTCTTTCTCTTTCAGGCTGTGACCAGCGTCCTGATAACATCGTTGCCGTCGTGTCTGGGCACCACGCCTACGTCTTTGGACGTAGCATCGGTTAGTCCCTTCACCCAGGTAGCAGCACTCTCTCGGTCAACATGATACTGAGATATACGAGACCCACAATTGAACGATAAGCTTATTCTTTACCGGACTTTGACAAACTTCTATAAGGAAACTAACCTTTATGGAAGCCTGAAATACCAAATGCAGACCATATATATATGAAAACGATTTAACGTATTCTGACACCTTAACTGGAGGACTCACCATTTCAATGTATTCAGGAAAAACTCCCTCATACATGGAATGCTTGTTGAACCCAGTAAATAAAGGAAAGTATAAAAGAAACGTCTTCGTCTCTTATCTGCTTCGGTCTATTTCTTTTTATATAATTCTTTTGGGACTTTCTTTGGGCACGGCATTGCGCCGGTCAGTCAACGTGGGGTAAAATAATACAACCAAAATATGGAGTCAGATATCTTACGGCAACACAGCCTTGCTCTTAGCCCCTGACCTTCAAACCCCACAAATTCCAAGATGTGAAATCCCCTACGGAACGAATCAATTTCGTATCTTGGGGTATCACTGTACCCATGATACACCAACACTCAGCACAATGGAAGGAAAGGGGAGATAAATTCATTTATGCACACACATATATAACATTTTATATACACAATATATTTACAATTGGTATGAAAAAGAAACGCTATGGAAATTAGTCCAAACTGATTGAACTAAACAGATTTTGTTTGATGAACAAGCAGTACACGAAAGGGACACAAAGAGAAATGGTCTTACAAGATATGTTCAGATAGTCCTGTGGCGTTGCTGTTTCATGGTAGGATTCACAGACAATATATCTATTATTCAATGCCAAGCGGAAAAAAATTTGATCGCAATTTTTGTTTTGTTATAATGGATATATGAGGCTCTACTTGACCGGGAATTTATTTTAGGGACGACATTATTGATCATATCCCTAAATGTGAATAAAAACAGAAGAAGCGAATTTAAATATTAAAAACAGATGTCAAAATGAAATTGAATGATTAGTACCGACCTGGTCTCCCATAAAGAAGTTACTTCCACCATTGCGCATGCTCAGAGTCCTCTCCATGAAGGGCATGATCCTGTTGAAGGTGTTCATGTATCTCCAATTCATATAGTTCTAAAAGAAGAAAATAAAAAAAATATTTAAATATTTCATATTGTTTAACATTCTGGGCTTGAGATTAGTGGAATCCTGCTGTCCCAGGAACATTAAAATATTTACTGGGGACACCAAGCCTAAAAAGAAACTATATAAAAAATCATTCCATATTTTGCTTCTACAAACTGTATGTACTCCACTATGTTATGAAGTTCGTTCAAAATTATTTTACAACGCAAACTAAATAGTACCACGACTGTTCTTTTACAATGATGGGTTTGGTATTGAATAACCTTCCATAGTTGATATGCCATTAAACAATGAAAACAGACCAAACTTATTTTGGATTATTTTAGAAGAGAAATGCACGGCAAAAAAGAGTAATACATTGCTGTACTTACGTCGTAGTTTGAGTCCATACTGCCACCGCTGTTTCCGTTGTCAGAGCACATCATTCCGTTCTCGCCAAACTAAAAGAAAAAATAAAAAAAAGTATAATGTTCCATGAGGGGAGGTAATTTTGGACAGTACTTATAATCTCCTCATTTTCGAGCAATGCCGAATAAGGAATATGGAGTGTTAAACAATAGTAACTCACAATGTACATTTCACATCTATTTCGCAGGTGTCTCTTGTCAGACCTCTGTCTGACCCATTTTTAAATCCACCACTTCTAGTGACGTGAACTTCAGTAGCACAATCCATTTTAACACTTGTGTTTGTTGGTTCGAGATCAATGTTCGAACTACACGGGTCGCTATCGGCACATTTTTTACATAACAAGAAGAAATAAGGATTTTGTATAAAACATCGGGTTTTTTAATACAATTTTGGATGAATTCAGGAGTTACCGCTTATTCAATGACAGCATGGTAAAATTCTCCTTTTCGAAACACCATAATCTTATTATTATCAAGCTATTTTCTTATAATTAATTCATCAGGTTTAATTAAAAAGTTTCTTGCAAATTTTGGAGTAACTTTTTTATTTATTTATCAATGATTGGAATCAGTGGTCGTATTGTAGCATAGTCACAACCAACTATACACATATACACGCGGAAACAAAGTCAACACAATAATGACGAACGAAACACAGTTTTTTAGAAATATATACCTCTCACACTTTATTAGAAATGGTACGAAAGGGTTACGAAAGGGTGATGTGTGAGAGGTGAGTTGGAGACTGAACAATAACTGCAACATATTGATCCCCAGCTCTTTTGGCTATAGCAGCACTTCTTTCTCATCCTACAGGGCTGCTCATCCGGGTTCTGGTTCTAACTCCTTCGAACTTCAACAACTCACTCCAAACTCTGAACCCCAAATAACTAACTTCCTGTCGCACCGGGTTATATAATTGTTTGACATCCACCTGCTTCAGTGAGCGTTGCATCTGCACCCAACTCAACCCGTCAACTGTCAAGGTTATCCCCTGACATCTTCGACCGGATGCACCGGTTATTTACACACGTGCATTTCTTATTTGACTGTTCGGCCGGGTCGGAGGTCAATATGTTACAGTATTTCAATTTGCAAACTGAAGAGAGAATACAGCAGATGGATGTAAAATCACTGGTCAACTATCAATCAAATAAAAAGTATATATATATATATATATATGTGTGTGTGTGTGTGTGTGTGTGTCTGTGTGTGTCTGTGTGTGTAAAAAATTCTTTTTTATTGGTCCAAAGAGAGCAAAAAGTGAATATTTCAAAATGAATTGGTACACTGAAAGTTTTGTATGTTTTAGAAATTATTCATTTTGTTCTTACATACGTGTATGTTTTTAGCTTGTCGCTTTCATCAGATAACTTTTAGTATTTTACTATTTTTTTTTCTGAGGTTTTGCACAAGACCCAATGAGACTGCAACTCACTCGTGTAGATTTTTTAGTTGATTGTTATTTCAGGTTTTGTATCAGTTTAAATAGAGTTTACGGTCTTGTGTTAGATTTCCATTCCTCCTCCTTTCTCCCCCACTGTCTCAAAGTGTGTCTCCTGGTCAGCCTTGTGGGTATATTTATATATTCTGTATCATTTAAGTCTGTGAATTTATTTACTATGAATAATCTAAATAGAGTGTCCAATTCACGGCTAATTAAAATAGACAGGAAAATATATCTAAAAATTCACATGCAGAGAAAAAAAATCATTAATATTAAGAAAATTCAGAATATGTAATCCATTATAAATTTATTTCGGCTGCTACATAAACTTACTGATCCACTAGGTGGGGATTCGATGTTTAAATCTCAACCTGATAAATAAATTACTTTATGTAGATGGCAAAATAAATGTATGATGGGTTATATCTATTGAATTTTCTTGAAATTACTCAATTACACACACACACACACACACACACATATATATATATATATATAAGGGACATTTAAAATGTTGATGATTATGAGGATAGGTATATAGGTAAAGTTGCCGACTGTAGTCGAGAGCAACTTGAAGGCTCCCTTTTCAATAGCTACAACACCGAGGTGTAAGGGAGGGCGCTACAACACCGAGGTGTAAGGGTGGGCGGTACTCCTTCCCCAGGATTGTTCCACTTTACTCTTAATACGTACCTTATAATGCTGAGTTTTAAGCAAGGAGGTATCAAGTACCATTTTTTAAGTCTTTGGTATGACTCGTTCCGGGATTGGACCCCGGTCTCACGGGTCATTGGATAACGCTTTACCCAATAGACCACAGAGCCTGTATGGGTATATAATCGTGCAATATTTCATAAAATATACTTTATTTCCCAAGCAATTGACACTAGTATAATAAATAACTTTTATTGTTAATAATCAATTTACAAGCCCATTGCTAGAGATTAATATTATGAAAGATACCAACATAAAATGAAAATACAGAAAATAACTGAGTCGCCCAAAAGTGTCTGTGATTCCAGTGGACGATTTCATAGAAATAGTTTTTTTTACAAAGCACTCGTTACTCGTATTATAAAATGCCTTTTACTACCAATATTATTTTTCTATAGCTTTTTGCAGAACTTTTTCTCTCATTAAATGTTTCATTATGTAACTATGAAATGTTGAATAGAATCAAATAGCTAATATTTGTCTCCGCTTCCCACGAGACAAGACTCGACACAAGGTCAAAGACCAAAAGATCGATAACATCGGGATTTAGGGGAGGAGAAGGTCGGGGACGAGCCTCGGCTCAAACCCTGATGGTCAATACTGGTCATCGCCCTACTTAGTGCAATGTGGGCCTGATGAGCCCAGCTGGTCTTGGATCCAAATCTAGGTCCATCAAGGTGCCTCTGGTGGTGTAATGGTTAGCAAGCTCGACTAGCAAACCTACACGAGTGAGTTCGAGTCTCATTGGGTGCCCCTTTCATATGGCCTTGTGCCACACCTGAGCAAAAAGCTTTGTAAATTTCTAAATTTAGGTCCATCACACATGCCTGATTACAGCGTAAACTGGACAGCAAGGTCCAGTGCTATACAAGGGTAACATAGATGCCAATAATGGAGCCGAAATCGGTGGCCTTACAGCCTCAAGTCTGCCCTTGTTGAGCTGTGCCAGAACCAGCGGGCGAGCACAAATGAACGTACAGTGTTCAATCATATTGATAGGAAATTATTATCAGATCACTAGGGTATGTATTTTCTAAAACATTTTTGATAATATTGTTCTTTAGTGAAATAGATAGACGTAGATATTACATGTTGACACAACTGATTCACGTCAGTTAGATTTAATTCTTTCAATAAAAAAAGAAAGAGAGAATTCTACCTCTAATACAAGAACCAATAATACAATTCTGTAAGTTATTGGATAATTTAGTTCAGTTGTGTGTAGAAAGAAGACAATATGAAATATTGAAATGACTGACTCACCCTGAAGCGTCCGTTCTTCCAGTGGTAGTACCTCATGTAATCGTGCATAATTTCATAAAAGCAATCAGCAATGTAGTCACACCTCATCATGTCCATTGAGTTCTTGGGGTAGAAATCTAAAAAGAGATAGATTGAATTTGAGGATTTTGAATTTAACGTTATCGAAGATTTTAAGTTCATTTACTAAAAGTGAAATTACTTACTGTATTCGCGGGCCAAGTACCTTGCAATAGCCATTGTCTCAGGCATCTTCATGCCACCGTCCATCTCCAAGACAGGGACACACATGCAGGGCATATCTGAAATGATTGGAAAACGGAAAACATTGCTATTAGGATGTGATTTATGCAAATGTTTCAAAGTAATTTTATTTTGAAATTCTTCGGTTTCGGTTTCTTTGTTTAATGGCATATCAACCCCTGTAGGTTATCCAATACCAAAGCCATTCTCCTAGAAGAAGAGTATTGGGACTATTTAGCCCATAGCTGGGAGGATAAGGGGGTTCAATACTTTTCCCAAGGGTATATTCCCGAAAGTGAACGTAATAGCGCGACTGGAGTACGAACTCGCTTACTACGATTCCGATGTCCATCGCTTTAACCATTACACCACGAGGATACCCCCTGAATTCTTCAGGAAACATCAGTTGTATACAGGCGATGAACGAGTGTAAGTTATATTTGTTGCTGCCTCCCACCAGATCGGACTTGATACAAAGTCAATGACTCGAAGGTCGGTTTAAAGTGGCGATTAGGGGAGGGGAAGGTCGGTCACGAGCCGAGATTCGAACCCTGATGCTCTGTGCTGCTCATGGACCAACTTAATGCAATGTGGGCCAAATGAGCGTTGCTGGTCTTGGACCCCAATGTTGGTCCAGACACGTATGCCTACTTATAGCTTAAACTGGACAACAAGATTCAGTGCTGTACAAGGGGGACAAAGTTGTAAATGTTGCAGCTCGGCCACCTGAAGGTGGCCCACCCGAAGCTAAGGGCCTTTCGGCCTCGAATCTGCCATCGATTTCGATAGCCCGTCCGGCACGTATGCCAGACGACCCAGCCAAGGACAGGGTAGAATGAATGTGCGTAAGTTGATTCCATATGAAACACATAAAACATCGAATTCTGAATGAAAGTTGATGTATGTTTTTCTTAAAACTTGAAATTTAACGTGTGAAGAATCTCTCGATTGCGAATTTTTTTTTTTTTTTTGTTAAAGGGCACTTGTTAAATGCTATCAGTAAGGGAGAAATTTATTCTATAGTTAGTAGATAATGTTTACGACCAAACTCTACATCATTTTATAGAGTAACAAAAATATGATACTTTATGATTACGCAATTCTCCTCGGAATAATTTGGTAAGGCCATCTAAAAAAAGTTTCTTTTAAGGGTAATAGGACCTCACTAAAATTATGTAAGTGGGCACCACATTTTTCATTCAAACACACACACACACACACACAAATATACACAGACATATATATATATCCTAACAATCATAAAAAATTGTAAATTTTACTGGGTCCTGATTTGTTCTTTGGCTTTTGGCATTTATGTGAATTTCTCTTTTAAAAGATTCTATATAACGTGTTTTCTACTGGGTAATATACACGCACATACACACACACAATATATATATATATCACTTGTGAACCCCCACACATGGCCGAGCAAAGGCAAGACGACCAGCACAAACATACATTCAGCAGCTATGTGAGGATACGGGATGTACTCCAGAAGACCTGCCAGAGGTGATAAACGATAGGGAAGAGTGGCGAGAGAGGGTCAGGGATGTCCGTGCTACCAGCACGACATGATGATGATGATGATGATGTATATATATATATATATTTGATTAAACATAATTGCATCCTTCCATACGGTTGTGGATACGGTTACAAGTCTTAGCATTCCTATCCGAGGTCGCAGTAAATCACATGAAGAAGGCCAGACCTGAAATTTGGTCGAAACGTAGTGAAAGAAGAAACAACACAAAATATACAAAGATGAGGACAAAAAGTCCGCAATAAATAAAAAATTAATTCTCAGATTAAGAAGCCTCATCTCAAAATGATTCCAATTAAAAGACAATCACAAAATTCGGTACGGACCCGACTATAGAAGACCAGATAAGGTGAACAAATAATTGGATTTATAAGAACAAAAAAATCCATCCTTGATCGCCCTTCGAGGCCCGTGGCGCAGTGGATAGAGGCGTTGAGTCTCTACGGTTCCAGGTGAGCATTGCCAGATGATAATTGCATCCTTGTTTTGAAGTTTTTTAATTTTTTCTTTCAAGAGTCCTGGTTTTGTTTTTGATGGTTGATGATTTCTCCTACAGAGCAATTTATGTTGTACCGAGTATTTTTCGGGTTTGTTATAACCGCTACCGCTTAGCATCACCTCGGTGATAAAAATAGCCTGACTTAAGTTATCAAAACCAAAATGAAATAATAATTTAGTTAAAATACAAAACAAGTTTAATTTACAAATAGCATACATATTACTTTGATAATGGTTCTGACAAGAACCAAAAATAATCGGTAAAACACAAATGGCTCCTTTGGAGAAACCATCTACAAATTTCAAGATTGTAGCATCATAAAAACAAAGTCTCTTGAAAAAAAAACTCCCAAAAAAACAAGGATTCGATTTTGTTTAATCAAAACATTTTAAATGAAAAGACTGCCTAAATACAACTTTTTGAAACATATATATATATATATATATATATATATATATATATATATATATATATATATTAGAATGCAGTTTTCCGTATTTATAAAGATTGCTCATTATCCCTGGGAGAGCAAGGTCTAATTATTGTCATATTCTTCCGTGACACGGACAAAAGTGCCGATCAACGACTTTTGAGTCCATACTGGGGATAAGGCCAAGCAAAATAGCCAAGCAAATTTAGTGAACACATTACTTTACAAAGTATATATCCATCATTTCTGTAATACCCAAAGATTAAAAAAAAAACTTTCAGATTTTCACTCATAAAAGTTTTGTAAAATGTTAACTTACCCTTCCTGTATTTTTCCCATTCATTGAAATCGAACCTCTTGTCCATATACTTGACAGCAGCGGCGGCGAACAGCATACGCAGGATCTCGGCACGTCCGCGGCCATTGAAGTAGTACAAAGTGTAGTTAGGCATAGTGAAGTTTTTCGTAAGGTGATATCGGCTTTACGAAGAGGAAGATGTTTCAGCTGACGCTGTTGTTCGATTTAAATTGATGTCTGATTGCAAAGTGCAGAAATCTACTCAATATATAGTCTGTCATGAGTCATAAATTATTTACCTTCTTTGGTCGAATGGGCAGTTAAGCAATGCTCCACCCAAGGCCGCCAATTTGACACTTACAACTCGATGAGTGCAGTGCAGATCTAATTGTGTAATACTTATCACTAGAGTACAAAGGATATTAGCTAATTCTTACGAAACTGACTCGTTCGTTTCTGCAGACAATGTGTAAAAAGCAATCTTATGATCTTTTGCCTTTAACGTTTTTGTAAATTATCCCCTTTTCATGTCCATTCACAGTCTGTTAAGAAAACAGCATTTTCCTTAATGTCTTTTTAGGAAATTGCATGTAGAAGACACATAACAATTACCAAACATATGTTAGAAAGTGCAAATATTTGTCACTGGTTTAACTTATATATATATATATATATAATCGAAGTTTTTTGCCCAGGGACTGAATTTGATATAAATCAATGCTTTTAATAAGATCGAAATTAATTTATTACCTTAATATAACTGATTGTTGGTTTTTTAAAGAGAATATATATATATATATATATATATATATATATATATATATATATATATATATGTGTGTGTGTGTGTGTGTGTGTGTGTGTGTGTGTATGTCTTTCTGTTTCTGTCTCAATCTCGCCATATCTATCTATCTATCTATCTATCTATCTATCTCAATCAATTAATGTCTACCTATTTATTTCAATATGTATCCATCCACTTGTTGATATTTTACAGTAAGTTCTCACAGATATATATATATATATATATATATATATATAGATAGATTGTCAGAAAATCTATAAGATTCTGACTGTAGGCACTTTTTTCCAAGCATAGTTAAGAAAGTTCCAGCTTACTTTGAGATATCAAGCAATATTCTGAACAAACATTTTCGCAAAATGGGGGGGGGGTCCTCGTGGTGTAATGGTTAAAGCGATGGACAGCAGAATCGTAGTAAGCGAGTTCGTACACCAGTTGCGCTATTACGTTCACTTTCGGGCAAATACCCTTGGGAAAGGTATGAACCCCCTTATCCTCCCAGCTATTGGTTAAATAGAACCACTACTGTTCTTCTAAAAGAATAGCTTTGGCATTAAATAACCTATATGCCATTAAAACAACCAAACCAAACCATTTGTCAAAATGATGTTAATTTTAAATCCATTCTAAATCCTTGTGTCGATAAGGACAGCTTTTTTGGTGTGAGTTAGAATTTTATAAATTTACCCAACCCCTCCAATCGGGCAGGATATGACACAAGGTCAATTTTTAAGCGGAGTTTGACAAGTTTGAATTCAGAGTTTTCCTTCTCCTAGATTAGTTGCCTTACCACGGCTGAAGAACCAAGTCTGCCCTACTATTTACCCATAGCTAGAGGGAGAATAATTGGATTCATACCTTTCCCAAGGGTATTAGTGCTATATGAAATGCAATCAATCTCGTCCAGTATTTGAACTCGTGTCGCCGTGTACATTTCCTACTGTTGCATATTGAACTTTGGCCCGGCCAAACATGCCATTCCAAAGACGCGGAAGTTGCATATTCCATTGGCGTAAACTGGCTTAGCTGACAATATGGGACAAGGTAAAATCCCACGGTACAGTCAGACCGATGTACCGGAAGAGAGTGACCTGTGAAATGCATGACAGTTATTTCCGCTCGATGAGAATCAAACATGCCATCCCAAGGACAGCGGAAGTGACACATCACGATGGTCAGTTATGGAGAGATATTGAGTGGGAGATTGAACCATTATATAACTCGGTGAAGACAGGAAGTCACTTAGTTTGGAGACCAGACCCGTTGGTGACAGGATGTGGTAGAGAAAGTCAGCACCAAGCAGAGAGGGCCCCCGGATGATCGGCCCAATTAAAGAGGAGAGAAACACGGTTATGGCCAATAGAGTGAGGGTCAATATTTTGCAGTTTTGTTCGGTCTCCAACTCCCTCTCACACGCAACATTTCAAATAAAGTGAGCAGTATATTTTTCTAAAAGACTGTGTCACTCGTCTTTATTGTGTTGTCGTTATGATTCTGCATGTGTATGTAGATGTATATGTATTATGTGTTTGTATAGTTAATCATGGTCATGACTATACAACACTACGACGATAACCATTGCACCACAGGCACCCTCTGTTTGAGACCGTATTGGTACAGGAGTAATAGGGGAAAAATACATTATGTCTACCTTCTTTTTTTCCTTCCTTTATTGACATTCGAACACCAAACCATCTCACCTGACTACGACGTACACATAACTCTTTTTCATAATATATCGACCCTTGTGGGTTTTATGGTACCTACCTTAGGGACTATAATGGACTCTTCCTATTTCTATGAATGCCGGAAGAATATTGATCTCAGTAGATAACTACAACCTGGGCATCCTTGGTGGTGTAACGGTTAGCAAGCTAGACTAGCAAATCTACACGAGTGAGTTCGAGTCTCACTGGGCGCCCCATTCATTCGGCCTTGTGCCACATCAAAGAAAAGAGCTTTGTAAATTACTAAGTTAACTACAACCTGGGCACCTCTGGTGGTGTAATGGTTAGCAAGCTTGACTAGCAAACCTACACGAGTGAGTTCGAGTCTCACTGGGCGCCCCATTCATTCGGCTATGTGCCACATCGAAGCAAAGAGCTTTGTAAATTACTAAGTTAACTACAACCTGCCCACCTCTGGGGGTGTAACGGTTAGCAAGCTAGACTAGCAAACCTACACGAGTGAGTTCGAGTCTCATTGGGCGCCCCATTCATTCGGCCTTGTGCCACATAGAAACAAAGATCTTTGTAAATTACTAAGTTAACTACAACCTGGGCACCTCTGGTGGTAAATGGTTAGCAAAGTGGACTAGCAAACTTACACGAGTGAGTTCGAGTCTCAATGGGCGCCCCATTTATTCGGCCTTGTGCCACATCCAAGCAAATGCTTTGTAAATTACTAAGTTAACTCCAACCTGGGCACCTCTGGTGGTGTAACGGTTAGCAAGCTAGATTAGCGAACCTACACGAGTGAGTTCATTCATTCGGCCTTGTGCCGCATCGAAGCAAAGAGCTTTGTAAATTACTAAGTTAACTCCAGCCTAACACTTTGGCAGTCAGACTGACGTTCAACCCTCTTTTACCTATGCTGTATTTATACTTTCGTTCAATATACTTGTTTCACGTAATCCTGAGTTCGTGCCTTTCTTCCAGACCTTTTACTGGTCCACAACAACTGGCAACGAGGATGAGATCGATAGTAATCCCCAGGAGGAAGTTTTCGATACCATATACGACACTTTCGACATTCAGATACCCCAAGCAGCCCTAGAACGCCGAAATTCTAAAAGGAAACGGAAGTCCCCGGATACTATCGTTATTAATCCGAAAAGGGGACGATATAGAGACTCCTGCGGAGGTAAGGTTTTGGGAGAGGGTGTTATGGTCCCTACCTTACGGACTATAATGAACTCTTTCTATTACTATGAATACCAGGAGGATATTCATCTCGGTGTTAAGTTAACTCCAGCCTAACACTTTGGCAGTCAGACTGACCTTCAATACTCTTTTACCTATGCTGTATTTATTCTTTCGTCCAATATACTTGTTTCACGTAATCCCGAGTTCGTGTCTTTCTTCTGGACCTTTTACTGGTCCACAACAGTTGGTTATTTAATGCCAAATCCATCCTTGTCGAAAACAGCTGTGATACTTTCAAACCAATACCTAGTGGATAAAGTGTCTCTTACACTTTCCAACTGTATTTGCCCGAAAGTCAACGTAACATCTTGACTGAAGTTTGAGTTCACGTATTTGAGGCCCAGTCGAGCACTTTAGCCATTACGCCACAAGGACTCCATAGAACTGTGCAAATTATTTTTAAAACTAGTTACTTGAAGCAATAAATATTTGAGAGTCAACACAGTCTTGCACAAGACAACTGACGTATAAAAGTAAATGAACGGCAGATAGATCCACTATAGTACAGTTGCATTGAAAAGGGTAAAAGTGGAAATTTTTTGGTTCTTTTTAATCTCGTTTAAACGAAACGAATAAAAATGGTTGTTTGAAGATACCAAATAGATTTTCAAAGTCATTCATGTGTTAAATACCGGGAGAAGGAAGGAAAAACAAGAACACTTATAGAAAAATATCATCACTTCCTTTTATTTACTGCAAAAGTTACGAAATAGTCGCGTTAAAAGCGAGTCGGGATAGACCGCTAAAATTTACACCTTATTTTTTTTTTCAAATGGTTTTGGGTTTATTTTGGACTCCGTGTCCATCTTTGTTCTTATAAATGGGCAGAAAAACTTGCTTGATTTTCGACGTCTTTATTCACCCAATTTCCCAAGTCAACCGTACGACTAGAGAAATAGTCATTTTAGAAGTTCGTATGTTATGACATCTTGGAATATTCTTATTAATATTTATATTTACCCAACCACTCCGCTCGGGCAGGATATGACACAAGGTCAATTTTTAAGCGGAGTTTGACAGGTTTGAATTCAGAGTTTTCCTTCTCCTAGACTAGTTGCCTTACCAAGGCTGAAGAACCTAATCTCTCCTACTATTTACCCATAGCTGGAGGGAGAATAATTGGATTCATACCTTTCTTAAGGGTATTAGTGCTATGTGAAATGCAATCAGTCTCGTCCAGGATTTGAACTCGTATCGTCGTGTCCAATTCCTACGACGATAACCATTACAGCAGGGGCACCTCCATGTTGGAATATTCTTATTACTCTTCCTGACTGACCTGTTCTCATGACTCAACCAACAAATCAGAGAACCCAAGTCAACCGTACGACTAGAGAAATAGTCATTTTAGGAGTTCGTATGTTATGACATCTTGGAATATTCTTATTACTCTTCCTGACTGACCCGTTCTCATGACTCAACCAACCAATCAGAGACAGCTAAAAAGGTCAGCCATGGTCAATTTTTTTCTTTTATATTACTTGTTATTTTTCATGTCTCTTCCGACAAATTAGCCGTTAACTTTTGATTTCATATATTTTTAATTTTAAACTTACCTTACAATATAAATAGGTAACGTAGTCATTATGCAACACAACATATGAAATTGTATATCATTTAAAAGACATTACAGGATTTACACTCCAATATTTTTTAAATGGCCGTGGTGCGGGAGAGTTCTAGAAAATAGGATACTGATTCCCTCGTTCCCGAAACAAAGATGGTGAACATCGGTAAACCTATTGGTCAGGAAAATCACGTGAGTTATGCTCACAACTACGTCCGCACTTTTGAGTTTCTATCCCATGATCTCATGACAAGGAGTAGCCATATATAATCACAACTTACAATAACTCACTCTCTCACATTTTTGTTTCCAGAGACAGCTTAGCTTTGCCAGCTAACGATACACTGCTCAAACACGCAACATGAGTGGATATATTCTCTATATAACTTTTTTCCTTCCTGTTCTGCCTTTTCGGCTTGACTTATACCAGTCCCGTGCACAGCCTCAGACATTTCGTCAAATCCCGAAAGAGACAAGCGACTAACATGGGAGAAAACAAGTCTTCCTAAAATACATTTATACTCTACAGGACACTTTTGATATTAAGTTTTTTAACATAATATCCGTGTTAGCTATTTACACACACGCACACACACAGAGGAATAGTTAACAAGCTATATTAAAATATTCGTAATGTTTTGAAATGTATCATTTTTATGTACTTGTTAAATAAATTTATTTTTGTTTGTGTTTTCTTTTGAATGATCTTTTTGTCCGCGTCGTTTATATCGTTTGCTTTTTAATAATGAGGCAACATAAATTGTGGGAGCAAAATAAACAACTAACATAACCCACTACATAAAGAAAGCATGATCATTAAGTTATCAACTAATGCTCGTGTCAATACTGAAATCCTGGATAATTTTATCATTATATAGATCGGAAATTACGTAATATAATGGCCGAGGGATTTCGTTTTGTGCCTTTGGGTTTAGTTAAGCTGGGAACCTTTCGGCTCAGTGCATGGGTTACTTGGGTGCAACATTAACGCAGGTGTTCACGCACGAGCGCACGCGGAGCGGACGTATCACTCAGAGATGTCACAATGGTACAGATGGGAAACGGGGCTACAGAGTGCGGGTGACGTCACGCACCAGAAGCTCGCGGAGGATTTTGGGGATTTTGAAAAAGTCAGTTGAGTTGAGTTGAGTCCTGCCTCAGGAGAAGATGGTTGACTTTCGCTTGCTCGTGGAGGCCTTGGGCAGGTGTCGCACGAGACAGGGTGGGCAGATGAAAAAGCCAGAATAGAAAGAATATGTATCTCTCTCCTTATGTCGAAGAACCTTTAAGCTCAAAGGTTATAAAATTTTCGTACCTTAACTAAGATGTCGTAAGTGTTTTTCGTGTTTCGAGATTCCTATGTTCTACGTACATATGTTATGAACGTTCCATATACATTTCACACATATCCGTATCTGGCTATGGTACAATTAGTCTAGTGTTGATGATGTCATTTTTAAAGACGATGTGGTCCTATGCTAGTCACGGAGCCCAATGTGGTGTGACTACTAGTTACAGTACTTGTTCTGTCTGTTGGGTTCGTGACTACCACATTAGCTCCCGACATCACATTAGCTTTGTCAAATCCTTGGGTGCTCACGCTGTGTTTGAACAATTCACGAAGTGGAGTTGACCAAATTCAGCCGGATTTTCATCTGACATTTAGGTAATATGAGTGGCTAGATTGTCTAGCAACTCAAAGAATAGAGAAAACCTATTGTTTGATAAACAACAAAAATCGTTTTTATTGAAACACGTTTGTGAGACAATAAATAACAAACAAACGATATCTCCTTTCCTGGCAAAAAGAAGAAAGAATATCAAGAGAGGAAGAGCGACGATGAGGTGCGATCAGAATGACACTAATGTCTCTAAAGTCTGGGACTTTGAATTTTTGTAAAATCTGAAGGTTGTTCAGAGTGCCTGGAGTCTAGAATGGAAGGGGTGCTTCTTTGGCGGTCTTGAGCTTTTTCTTGGTCCTTTTTCTAATCTTCTCTGAAGATTCGTTTTTCCATCCTATTTTTTATAGATCAATATCTGGACTAAAAATGGTTTCTTATTGGTTGTTCTATAAGAGACAATTAGGAGTCATATTCCCATTGGTCAGCCAATCCTAGTTCTGGATTAAATCTTACAGGTACAGAGAAAACCCTTTTTAGATGCTTTGACCAATGGGAACAGGCTTAAAGCAATGAGGTTGAACAAAAAATTCTCATCTTCACCTAACTGGATGAGCAATGCCCAGGATGGAGCAAAATTAAATCTCTCTTTTGACATTGACCTTTAAGATAAGGATTAGAAAAATATTTTTTACAAATGACCCATTTCATCATTATGATCCATGAAGTTAGCTTACAACCAAAAAATTTTAAAAATTCGCTGACCTTTAAAATAAAACGATTGTTTCGCACTTAACTGACCATTAGAAACAATCAACCAGCCTTTTAGTTCAATTTAAGCCTTGAGCAAAAAGATACTTATTTTAAGGATCTTTTTGGTTTTTGATATATATATATATATATATATATATTCATATATTTAATAAATTCTATTTTTTTATATTAATTATTTAACCGCACGTTGTGTCACAACGATAATGCTTATTCTCATAGAGCAAAGGGTGTGACACGATGGCTTGACGTTTAGAAGTTTCAAAACCAAGACAGAAGAAGCAAATTTGTTTTACTTTGTTCGTGTGTTTATTCTACTGGATATCAGATTACAACTGAAGACCAGTGGATGGTGTCAAAATGTACCATATTCACAATTAACAATAGATACGGCCATGTGCGAAATGGACATCGAATGTTGGTAACATATATACATAGAATATACGCATAGAACATAGGAATCTCGAGATTCGAAAACACGTGACGACTTCTTTGTTCTGGTACGAAACCTTTTTATTACTTTTGAGTTAAAGGTTTCGACATAAGGAGAGAGACACAATCTTTTTATGCTGGCTTCTTCATCTCGTGCAGCATCCATGGCGTGCAAATCCGTCTCGCCTCAGCGAGCCCCGAAAGTCGAACCTCCTCGTTCGGCGTCTAGCTTCAACTCCCTTAACTTTCTTCAAATTCCCCAAATCCTCCGAACGCTTCCGGTGCGTGACGTCACCCGCACTTCGTCACCCGTCTCATCATCTCAGGCTATTGTGACATCTCTGAGTGACATGTTCGCTCTCTGCGCGCGCACGCGTTACCACCTGCATCAAGGTTGCACCTAACTAACCCATGTACTGATGCGAAAGGTTCTCAACCAACTAAACCCAAAAGCATGAACCGAAATCCCTCGGCTATTATATTACAAAAAGCCACAAAAAAAAAAGACGTCATGTTTTCTTTTTTTTTTTAGTACGGCCAAATTTTAGTTCTGTCGCTTTATGAAAAATTTAATATCCCAAGGTTGCGAGTAAGGTTCGAGATTTTTAAATAAATAGCAGTCAGTTAGTTGGTCAATGGCGGGCTTCTTACCCGGAGGCGAGGGACTTTGACGAACTAATAGCAGCACATCCATTACCATCGTATCTCCCACCAGCAAAGTAGCCGATGTGGAATCCAACAACCTTGAATTCAGCAAAGCCGTTGCCAGGATTCGACCAATCACAGCTGCCATTTAAACAGTTCTTACCAGACTTAAATTACAATGGTCAGTTTGGGCCGTGCTACGGGACAGTCAGTTTGGTGTGTGACATGTTGGTTGTTCGGTTGGGTGCGTGTCACCAATGACTTCGTGTGCTATTTACACCAAGAATGCAGAGGTCCCTCTCATCTGTCGGGCATACAGTGGACTTACGTCGCCAATTAGGGTTAGCACCAGTGTCACATGCCTGTCCCCATAATAAAGAACATGCAAATCCATCAAATCCTGTCACTCGTTTATTTAACTATAAATCTTATGGACCCAGCGTGAGACTTTGGCATTTTCCTATCTAACCTAGAAACATCACAGCGTGGGAAAACGACCTCCGGAGAAATTGCTCGAGGACGACGGGCGTGGGTATCACACAGGGGATGACAGAATTTTTTTTATGTAATGTAGATAAGTAATGTTGTAAATTTGGTGACCGTGGTCGAGGGCGACTTGAAGGCTCCCTTTTCCAAATCTACAACACCAAGGTGTAGTGGAGGGCGCTACTCCTTTCTCTGCATTGCTCTACTTTACCGTTGATACGTACCTTATATTGCTGAGTGTTAAGTAAGGAGTTATCAAATACCATTTTAAAAGTTTTTAGTATGACGTGACCTGAGATTGAACACTTTACCTACAAGACCAAAAATCAATGATATGGTCAGTGAACTTTTTGGAATTAGTTCCAATTGAAAATCTAAGGAGAAAATTTAAAGAAATAAACTGCATAAAAGGTGCCAACAAGCAAAGATCGTCTATCAACTGCCACTCGGGAAACCGGGAACAACTTTACAGTGTGGAACGCTAAAATTGTTGTCCTAAAGAAAGCAACACTACAGATTTATTATAAAACATTTTTTTGAAAAAATCAATTCCGGTAACTTGAAGCAGAGCTGACATCTATTCAATGTAGCTGCCTTCAGCCTCAATCACGGCCTCGATACGGATCCGGAACTGGGAGCATGCCTTTTCCACAAGCGCCGGTGGGAGCTCGGTGAATTCTCGGCAGAAGACGACGATCAGGCTGGCCTTGGTGTTGTAGGAGGTCATGCTGGTGATGTTCTCGACGTATGACCAAATGAATTAGTCCAGCAGGTTCAGGTCGGAGGAGAAGGGGGCCAGTAAGGAAAAGTTTCGTAGCACTCCTTCTGAAGCCAAGCGTGGGTCTCTTTGGACTTGTAGGCCGGTGCCGAGTCCTGCTACCACACCCAGGGTCTACCACTGGCCACCTGATTGCACCAGGGGATCACCACATTCTTCTGCACATCCAGGTGCACTTTGGGGTTGACTTTCAAGCCGACTTCGAAGATGTGAGGTTGCATGATGTGGCCCTGACTTGAAACCACACCAAAGACTATAACCGTAGCCTTAAACTTTGTCTTCATCACCCTGGGCACGTCCCTGTTATTCATGGCAATCCAGATTTGCATTTTGAGGGTGCTGGCAATGGTCCTGTTGTCATAACTTGGATCGGTATCGAACATGAGTTGTACGGCGGCGCATCTCCGTTCTCGCTGGTTGAACATTGCGTCACTTTCAGACATGATAGAAGGCTCATATCGCTCTTGAGATTTGTACACAAATGGCCAACTAGTAGAGGGTCTGCAACAAATAAAGAAAACTGGTTTTCATTAGATGGAAATGGAATCATGTCCTCTTTTCTAGGGCGATAATTTTATCGTTCCATCCTGTAATAAAAAATATATTCCTTTAAATTAATTATATTTTTACCTGAAAGAATCAAGACAGTAATAGTCATTTTCTAAGCTTTTTGCTTAGATGTGGCACAAGGCCGAATTGATGGGGTACCTAATGCAGCTCGAAATCACTCTTGCAGGTTTTGTTAATCAAGCTTGTTAACCATTACACTACACGTGTTGCCCAAATCAAGACAGTAGTAATTCTAAGTTTCTGTCAATAAATTCTACATTTCTTCCCACCCGATTTCGTTATATTTCTCTGCATGACTTCGAAAAAAATTATCATTAATTGTGGCATACTAGCAGACATTTTAAGTGTAGTAATAATGCCTCGAACAATCTTACCTCGAAGAAACATTGCCCAGTCAGCTGGGGCTGTAGAATACACTGACTGCACCTCTGCAGAGGGGTAAGACCCCCCCCCATAACGAGTGTCCTAGATATGACACTAAACAATCTGATTGTGAGGTTCCAGCAGTGCTGGAGCTTTGGGGAATGCAGAGTACTCCTTCATTGCCATCGCTCCTAGGTCTACTCTGGCCCGGAGTGGTAGCACCTGATAGGGCCCTATCTATGGGTTAAATAGAACTAATAGTATTCTTATGCTAAACTGAATAGCTTGAAATAGGAATGTTTTTGACAATTAAACCGTACTTACATTTAAAATGCGTGCTTATGCTTAACTGAATTTTTTCAAATAGAACTGTTTTTCAATATTTAAAATTGTATTTACACTTAACTGAATTGTTACATATAACTTCTTGAATAGTTTGAAATGGAAATGTTTTTGACAATTAAACTGTGTACTTAGGCTAAAGTGAATTGTTTGAAACGGAACAGATTTACATAAAAATGGATTTGGCGTTAAATAACCTACAAAGGTTGATCTGCCATAAAACCCACCAAACCAAACCAAATCGAAGAAACAGAAGGTGTGCTCTCTCTGCTATCGGCACGCAGAAACCAGAAGAAGAAAAGGGAGCAAGTGGTGTAACTTGTTTTATGGAGGAGAACGTGATAAGCCTACGAGATTTGATGAACATAAAAGGGACGAAGTTTGAAGTGGGAGAGGGCAGCATTGTGCCGATGTCTGATTGGGGAACATCCATCAGTTCATTTTGCAAGTTAAGTGAGTTGGCCCTCGCCCAATATATTGATTCCTCTTCAACTAGACTTCTGAAACCAACTAGATTAACTCTGAAAAATCCCTTCGAAACTGGTAGTTGACTTATACGGCCGGCAGGGATAAAATCTAACCCTTAACTACGAAGTAATCAATCTGTGGAACAGTATTTCTAATAATCGATATCGACATGCACGACTTATCTTTGTTGGAAAGCTATATCAATCACAAACGTCATACATATGCAAATGACACAATACACCTGCGGACTCAAATACACAGGCGATTCTCTGTTATTCAGATACGAACGTTTATTAACTTCTTGTCTTTTGAGTTCGGTTCTTCGACGCGAGGATAGAGAGACACAATTCTTAAAAGTCTTTCGTATCATACTATGCTAACAAAACTCCTACGCTCGGCACATCTCGTGGAGTTTTAGATCTCCTTTCATCTTCGTTGGTCGGGACCCGAAAAACTCAACCGTATGCCTCAGCTGATTGTCTACATGGCCCGAGTCGACTACCAACTTGACTGGTCCCCATTCGACAACCAATTACACTGGTCCCCAGTAAACTACCAACTCTACTGGTCCACAATCCAGAACCAACTCGCGTTTTTAAAAATACCCAAATTCTCGGCTCATCGCTTCTAGACATGACGTCATTCACACTCCAGTCTCATTTCCTATCTGGGGTTTATGACAATTATGATTGTCATATCCTCTGCGCGCGAGCGTAAACTGTACCCAATGGCTGTGCACCTGAACTAAGAGCTGAATAGTTCAAAGCCCAACCAAACTGAATGATAAAATATAATTAATAAAAATTATTTATATAAAAAATCATTCTGTAATTATATAACATCGTAATTCAAACCTGGAAATCAAACCTGACCGAAAAAATGAAACGCAGTTTCTTCCAGGCAGCGGTCGTGTCGATACTGCTGTATGGAAGCACCACTTGGACGCTAACAAAACGGCTCGAGAAGAAGCAAGACGGCAATTACACAAGAATGTTACGATTAATATTGAACAAGTCCTGGCGGCAACATCCCACAAGGAACTAGCTATACGGCCACCTGCTTCCCATCACGAAAACTATCCAAGTTAGACGAACCAGACATGCAGGACACTACTAGAGAAGTAGGGACGAGCTCATAAGTGATATACCCCGATGGACCCCCACATATGGCCGAGCAAAAGCAGGACGACCAGCTCGAACAAACATACAGCAGCCACGTGAGGATACGGGATGTAGCCCTAAGAATTTCCGGAGGCGATGAACGATAGGAAGAAGTGGCGAAAGAGGCTCAGGGATATCCATGCAAGCGGCATGACATGATGATGATGATGTAAAAGTTTCCAATCGTATATTTGAAAACGCCTCCGGAAGTTCTTAGGGCTACATCCCGTATCCTACGAACTACGCGTACTACGATTCCGTAGGCCATCGCTTTAACCATTACACCACGAGGACACCCCACTTAGGCCAATTGGGTAAGTGTTGCCTTAGTAGTTGTCTACTGAATGTTTGGACATTGAGAATTTTGAGCTAATTCTTACGAAGTCGACTTGCACGCCGGGGTTTACGGAATATGTTTAGTTTAAATAATCTTATCTTGTTTGTTTAATGAATATTTAATGAAACCAGCATTTTCTGCTATTAATTTAAAATTTTATTTTTTTTATTTTTTTATTTTATTTATTTATTTTAATTAATTAATTAATTTTCATTGTAAGTATAAAAAAAGGTGGGGAAAATAAAAAGGAAGAAATACATATCGGAGTTAACAAATAGCCGAATAACGACGTCATTCTGGCAACTAAGCAAGAGCAAAGTGGCCTTTCGATTTTAAAGGAAAGATTTAAAAGTCATCGGAAGAGCTTAGCTCTGATTGGCTGTTGCAAAATTATATATAGAGCCTTTTCTGTGATCATTTTTTTTTTTGTTCATTTGCGGATGCGAAGGTTAGCTGCCGAGATGGGCGTTGTGGGTAAGATCAATGCCAACTGGGTCATTTGGGTGAGGGGGTCTGATGTTGCAAGACCCGAAACCCCCCATGAACCCAAAGGAAACATCCCTGATGACCCATCCCGATGCATCAACAAAGATGTATGATATAAAAAAATGTCTTGTCTTGTTTGTCCTTCATTCATTTACAGCTAGATATAAAACCAAGAATAACATCCTTTAAATGCGCCAAATCCATATTTTTAGCTCGGGATAGTATAATTGTTTTATAAGTATCCCGTTATATATATATATATAGATATAATTTTTGTGTTAGTTCAATGAGAGGAAAAAGTAAATATTTTTAAATTATTTGGTCCACAAGTAGATTTATTTTCTAAGAAATTTGTTTTTTTTTTTTCTACATGTGTTTCTAGTGTTTAAACTTTCATCAGGAAGATTATAATGTATGTAGGTGCCGCTGTCTTTGACTTAAATAGTGGCGACTATTTTGATGAGATTGTTCTTTTTAATTCTCATATTTGTGTCGGAGGATTTTAAGGTTGCATTAATGTGTTAACTGGTCGCGAAAAATGTTCGTATCTGCAGGTATTGTTTCTCTCTTTTTTTCCTCATTCGCCTACTTTTTCTTCTTCTGTGGCTCTTGTCCATGTATGTGTACATATACTTTCGGCTTTTCTGTTTGTTTTTCTTTTATTATTATTTTCCAAAAAAATGTTTATATTACTTCATATGCTATAAAATTTATTTGTCCGCCTCCCTTGGTCATTCTGCGTGCGAGTGTGCGTTTAATGTGCCATAAAATTCGACTGACTACTATTTTTTTTATTCCTGGATACGTATGCGTGTGAGGGGCGTTACGTGCGTATGGTTGTATGTGTGTGTGATTGCGTCTGTCTCTCTGTATGTATAATTAAGTTAGGTTTAATGTGGGTTTGTTTTTTCTATGTAAATACTTAAGTTCCGTTTAATGTAGGTTGGGATTTGCTATATAACATATGATAGGGATTTTCAGTTTGTTTTTAGTGACACTGTGTGCTTTGAGAAGCTGTCACGTTGTGATTAGTAAACAGGGCGATGACAGCGTGTCAGGGTTATCAGGTAAAACAAGTGTGTAACCGGAATGAGACAGCGTGATAACCACGCTGTCAGACTTAGACAGCAGAGAATCAGAGCCTGGGACACGCAGCCGATCAGAGGCGTCTCGGCTTGCAAGGGGGTGCATGCGGTGGCATCCCCTTGTTCCCAGAAAAAGGCATGGGACAAGAAGAAGTCCCTTCTCAGAGTATATGTCTCTCCATCTATCTCTCAAACTAACAACAAACTATGGCCCCTTTTTCGAGAATAAAATGAGAGATATATTTTTTATAAAGAAGTGTGTTTCGTTCGTTTGATGATGTTCTTGGTTGTGTCTATGAGACTCTACAACAGATTTTTTCAATGAAGTTTTTTCTTTCTTTCATTCGGAGAAATTTGGTGTATATATATATATATATATATATATATATATATATATATATATGAAAGCAAATATGGACAAAATATGTCGGATTTTATCCATATTTATATTAGTACTGTCTTTTCGGAAAAACAAATACCAAATACAATCTTATATAACATTTAACATGGATGATTCCAAACGATCTATACGCATGAAAACTTACTTATTGCGTATTCCTCAATAAACGGGAGGTTTTGTCTCGTTTCTTTGGGAAATCGAACATTTTCAAATATATTTTTCCACGTGCCAGACACGTTCTAATGACTTTTGAATTATGAAGGCTATGTGCACATTTATGTATCTTTTCGTTGTATATTTTTCATTTGCTCCATCGCTATGTGAACTATTTTGATATCCAAGTCCTGATGATGGTTACTGAAAGCGAAACGTTAGCCTCGACTTTACATCATAATATATTCACCTATTTGGATTATGTTTTTTCTGCTACCATATATATATATATATATATATATATATATATACGAGGAGCATACAATAAGTTTCCAGACTTTTTTCGTCTGGATATTTAAAATTGTCGTAGACTCTTGAACTTTCAGTATGTTATTGCTATCCATCTTATGAGATGACCGACCATTTTTTATGTTTTCATCCCTAAATGAACTGCTACAGCAGGAATTGGAATACACCTTACTAAAGCCTGATTGCCACAGCTGGGGAATTTCAAAAATGAAGTCTGACACTTTAGAAGAACGATATGCAATAAAATTATGTTTTAATCTTGGGAAAAATGCCACAGAAACGTATGGAATGCTTCAGATTGCTTTTGGAGCATCTTGCATGAATCGAGCATCAGTTTTTGAGTGGCATAAGAGATTCAAGGAAAGCAGGGAGTCTTGAGGAATGATGAGAAATGTGGGAAGAGTAAGGAAGTCAATACACCAAAGTTGATTGGCCAAAGGGTTAGGGTTACTATACTGAGGTTTTAAGGCAGTTCAGGAAGAGATTCCGTCGGAAGAGACCAGCACGATTCATATTAGGTCAGTGGCATTTCCACTAGGACAATGCACCAGTACACAACTCCATTATTGTCACAGAGTATTTGACCAAGTTGGACATCAAGACAGTTCCTCACCCTGCCTATAGTCCCGACCTTGTTCCCTGTGATTTTTGCTTATTCCCTAAGCTCAGAGGCAGTCGTTATGAGACCATTGAGGAGATGAAAGAGGCTGTGACGAAACTCATTGACACGCTGACACAAGAGGACTTCGATGGGGCCTTGCAGAAGTTATTGGAAAGGTACAACAAGTGGATTGCAGCTGGAGGATATTGCTTCGAAGTGGACTAGAGTTTCATGTGGGTACTATCAATAAAAGTGCCTATACGAAAAAAGTCTGGAAACTTATCGTATGCACCTCCTATATATACGAGGTCATCAAAAATTTCTAATCCTCACCTAGAAAGAAGAGCTATAGCAGAAAATTGTTGCAACACACTTATAATTCTTAAAAAGAAACTAGAAAAACTGAATCTGTTTGCTGAGATACTGAGACTCGTACCAAAGTGAGATTTGATCGACAAACCTAATATCTGGGAGAGACTTTTTGAACAAACCTAGCAAAGTAAAGAGTGTTTCAAAGCTTTTTTGTTGGAAGTGGCACAAGGCCATATGAATGAGGCACCCAATGAGACTCGAACTCAATTTTGTAGGTTTGCTAGTCAAAGTTGTTAACCATTACAGTACCCCAGGGGCTCAAGTTGATGTAACATATCACTTCAGTGTTATAAGATTTCATTCGTTAAAATTCTTGGCTCAATGAATTAATTTGCCTGGGTTATATTGGGTAGAGTGTTCGCCAATGATCCGGAAGACTTGGGTTCAATCCCTGGTCGCGTCATACCGAATACTTTAAAAATGTTACTTGATACATCCTTGCTTAATACTCAGCAATATAAGGTACGTATCAATGGTAAAGTGGAGCAATCCGGGTAAAGGAGTTGTGCCTTCCCCTACACCTCACCGTAGTAGATATTGAAAAGGAAACCTTCGAGTAACCCTCGACTACAGTAACCAGCTTTATTTATATATATATATATATATACACACACACACACACACACACACATACATATATATATATATATATATATATATATATATGTGTTGGGTGAATTGTGGCTATTTTGAATTAATAATTTCACGTGTTCATTTAATTTGTTTCCTGTTTTGTCTATTTTACAACCCACTTAAGGAAAAGGAGTAGCACCATCCCCTACACCTCGGTATAGTAGCTATTGAAAAAGGAGCCTTCTGGTCACCCTCGATTACGGTCGCCAAATTTAATCGGCTCAGTTGCCTAGTTGATAGAGCGTTCCCCAATGGTCCGGTACACCTGGGTTCAATCACAGGTCACGTCATACCAAAGATTAAAAATGGTACTTGATACCTCCTTGACTAATACTCAGTAATTTAAGGTACATATCAAGGGTAAAGTGGAGCAATACAGGGAAAGGTGTAGCACCCCTTGTACCTCAGGGTAGTAGCAATCGAAAAGGGAGCCTTCTGGTTGCACTAGACTACGATCGCTTAGCTTTGCTTTTACTTTTTTTATACGTTTATCATAACAATGAGGATATTTTTTGTCGTATCCTTTTTTTTTTAAATAAATATTTTGCTGGTAAAGCGGTATTTTGATAATAGCTTATAATTTGACAGACAAGTAGCGCAAATGGAAATTATAACAATTCCAGAAGATAAACAATGGTAAAATTTTGAGAGAGAAAGCTTTGCAACATCCCGGCCAACGACTCAGTTAATCTTGCAGGAAATTGATATCGATATAGAATTTTATCGCCAGAGAGTGTATGGGTACCTGCTCTCGATTAGAGTTTTGTATGATTTACGCAGGCAAGCAGTTTGAATATCTCAGGATTAAAATTATACGGATATACAATATTGATTACTTTGTTTGATAAATGCTCCAAGTATTGTACACGTTTTCTTTTTCCAGTAATGCATGCCTACAATTGCACGCATATATATATATATATATATATATATATATATATATATTAAATCATAGTACAGTTAAACGGGGACTGAAACTTGGTTAAGCCGTCATAATAAATTTATTTCGGCGGAGGATATTGTTGGTATATTCTCCGTCTCGTCAGATGACTCTTTTACATGCTCTGTCCAGTCACAGAGATACGAATGAGGAATTACAGTTCGTATTCAGAAGATAAAATAAGATAATTAAAAAAGTAAAATTAAAAAATCAGAAAATAAAGACAAAAAAACATAAAGTGGAAATAAAGATAAAAAAAATAAATATAAAAAATAAAGATAAAAAAAGATAAAAAAACATAAAGTGGCTTATTTTATCTTCTGAATACACACTCCAGGGAATGGTGTAGCGCCCTCCCCTATTCCTCGGTATGGTAGCTATTGAAAATGGTGCCTTCGGGTCTCCCTCGACTTATGTTGCCAACTTACTTTCACAATAGTTGGTGTTGGTGACCGTAGTCGAGGGCGACTAGAAGGCTTCCTTTTCAATAGCTACTACATCAAGGTGTAGGAGAGGGCGCTACTCCTTTCCTTGGATTTCTCCACTTTACCCTTGATACGTAACTTATATTGTAAAGTGTTAAGCAAGGAAATAACATTTTTGAAGTCTTTGCTATGACGTGACCTGTGATTGAACCCAAATGTCCCGGACCTTTGCCGAACACTCTACCCACTAGACCAATGATTACTTATATATATATATATATATATATATATATATATATATATATATATATATATTTCATTTCAATCATAGATATTAACGGTATGATTCACATATCTCACTCTCAGTCAAAATATTACGGCCAACAGAAACTTAATAACAGGAACGTTCAGATTTTGAAGATAAATTTTATGAAAAACAAAAATAAATAGATTAAAAAATAACCAACTATTTAATATGTAAATAAATCTTTATTATTCAACACAATTTTTTTATATGTATATTTGAAAAATTGATATAATGTTCTTTTTTTAAACAGACGTCAGCAATAAAATCCATTTTGTCATTTCTCTTTTGATTGCAAAGATTGCGTCAAATATCTGAGGGCTGGAAATTCAATCTACCAGTTGGTGTTGGAGCGACTCTTGAGGTAACCTGAGATCTTGGGATGACCAGCAACACGAGTCCTCAAAGCCATCAGTTTAGGGTAGTTGCTGAACATGGACTGGTTCTCCATGTAGGGGTTCTCTAGGCAGGAGTAGCACATCATATCACACCACATCATCTGCAAAGAGATTTAGGATATCATATTTTGTCTGGATTCTTTGTTTAATGGCATATCAACTTTCGAGGTTTATTTAATACTAAAATCATTCTTGTCAAAGAATAACAGTGATAGTATTTAATCAAGTATCTGGTGGGATAAGAGTTTTCATACTTTTCCCGAGGGTATTAGTCCGAAAGTGAATGTTATAGCGAGACTAGATTTCGAACTCATTCACTTCGAATCTGTAGTTAAGCACATTAGATAACAGACCTCGGGGCTTTTACCCAGGATATCAGAACACAGAAATAAATGTCAAATCATATATCAATATGAATTATATCTATTGAAGCATCGTCCACACTACCAGAATGTAGAGAGTAATTTCTGGCGGCAAACTCTTAACTTTCTTTCAGCTTTCACTTTCACTTTTAAAAAAGCCAGAAATTCTTTTTTTTTCTTCAACTCACGTCATCATGGACCAACTAAAAAAATTACGTTGAAGTAACATCATTTTCAGAGAGCTTCTAAATTCCACTTAGGATGGTATCAGCCCTGACGTCAATTTTGAAAATAATGTCACGTTGTAAGTACAAAAAAGACCTGTCAGACGTATAAATCACTTGATCTCTCGTCTGCAGCTGTATAGTAAAATAATTATGAGGTAAACCTTATCACTTTTTTCAAGAAAACAAGACTTGTTAAGGGTAGTAACCTGGTTTGGTTGTAAGCAAGTCCCTTGAACAGAAATAATCTGGCGGGGCCCATTCCGCTCCAGGTTCTTGATAATATTGTGTCGTAAATCGTCTACCGACATTGGGAGCGTCTGTTTATAGACTTCTATAACTGTCTCTTCGTTGTTGAAGTAAATTTTATCAGAGTGCCTCAAGACTTCAGGGACCAGGCGAATAAAAACTTATTATGAATAAATATAGTAGAAATAGCTGACTGGTACCTACCTGGTCTCCCATAAAGAAGTTGTTACCGCCATTGCGCATGCTCAAAGTCCTCTCCATGAAGGGCATAATCCTGTTAAATGTGTTCATGTATCTCCATTGCATGTAGTTCTATAAAGAAAAAAAATAATGGCAGCATTTAAATATTTCTATTGGATAAAGATGGATTATATATATCCTGTTGTACGTACGTCATTCTTGTATAGCTTTAAGTATATATTTTTAGTTCTATAAAAAAAAAATTCCTTGTTCCAGTCACTTCATCGGAGTTAGCAATAATAAAAAAAATAGCCTTTATGATAGTTGATGACAGAGAGAAAAAGAAGAAAAAGAAAAAAAAAACAAACACAAAGAGTTATAAAAAAAAAAAACTTTTACCAGAAAAAACATTTCTTTTTCTTTTGTTATTCTTGAACTTAATCGACTTTAGTTACAAAGTACAAAAAAGCCGGTTGTTATTTAATAATATAAAGCGTTTCGAGCACAACTGTTGTAAATCAATGTCAACAGTGTCTACTATTGTACACATGATGGAGTTGTTAATCCTATTTACCCAACCCCTCCGCTCGGGCAGGATATGACACAAGGTCAGTTTTTAAGCGGAGTTTTACAGGTTTGAATTCAGAGTTTTCCTTCTCCTAGACGAGTTGCCTCACTAAGGCTGAAGAAATCAGTCTGCCCTACTATTTACCCATGTGTGTAGGGAGTTGTCCATGCAATCTGTGATAAGCGGAGTCGATCCTAGGTAGAGTACTATTTACCCAACCCCTCCGCTCGGGCAGGATATGACACAAGGTCAATTTTTAAGCGGAGTTTAACAGGTTTGAATTCAGAGTTTTCCTTCTCCTAGACTAGTTGCCTCACCAAGGCTGAAGAACCTAGTCCGTCCTACTATTTACCCATAGCTGGAGGGACAATAATTGGGTTCATACCTTTCCCAAGGGTATTTGCGCGAAAGTGAACGTAATAGCGCGACTGGAGTACGAACTCGCGTACTACGATTCCGCAGTTCATCGCTTTAACCATTACACCACGAGGACACCCTAGGCAGAGTGATTAAAGACTGCTGTGTCGGTGATATCTTATCGTCAGACAGATTAAGCAAAACACACACATACACTTGCGTAAAGACCTCATTGCTTTATTTTATCCGGTCAGTCTGTGAAACCGTAGAAGCAGGAACAAATGACTGGCTCTTCACTTTTTTTAAGAATCATCTCTACGCGAATGTTTAATTCGTTTGCCCATCTCATTTCACACAAACATTTGTTTTTCTCACCCCAGCCGCCAAAAATGAAAAGAGGTTGAAGCAAAAAGTCGTCACCGCTTAAATGGTGACCGCACCAAGACCTGTTTAAACTTATTTTATAATGCTTAGTCTACTGGAAGAGATATTGAACTCTATCAACTATTCTTCCTACCCGCTTATCAGCTTCTTTGATAAAGTAACTGTTCTGGATCAAAAGTTTTTGATCTGAGGTTAGTTGCATATTCCTTTCATAAATAGCGTGTAACGTTTATACAATGTAATGATTAGACATATAACAGAAAACTGGGGTCTTTGGTTGGTTGTTTTGGTTTTATGGCATATCAACCTTTGTAGGTTATTCAACGCCAAATCCATTTTTATACAAATGATCAGTTTTATTTCAAATAATTCAGTTTAGCATGAGAACACAGTTTAATTGAGGAAAACATTCCTATTTCAAGCGAGTCAGTTTATTCAAACAGTTCAGCTAATTTAGTTTAGTATCAGCATATATTTCGTTTGCACACAGTTTAATGTCAAAACTGTTCTATATTAAACAATTCAGTTTAGTGTAAGTACAGTTTCAATGTCAAAAGCAGTTTCCTTTCAAACAATTCAGTTTAGCATAAGTACGCAGTTTAAACGTAAGAGCACAGTTTAATTGTCAAAAACATTTCAATTTCAAGATATTCAGTTTAGTCAAACAGTTCTAATTCAAACAATTCAGTTTAGCATAAGTATGCAGTTTAGTTCTATTTAACCCACAGATAGGGCCATATCAGTTGCTACCATTTCGGGCCAGAGTGGACCTGGGAGCAATGGCAATAAAGGGGTGCTCCGCGTGCCCCAAAGCCCCAGCATCACTGGAACCTCACTATCAGATTGTTTAGTGTCATTACCCGGACACTAGTTGGGGATGGGGGTCTTACCCCTCTGCTGAGAAGCAGTCGGTGTATTCTACTGCCCCTGCCGACAGAGGAATTATAATTTGTTTGGGCAAAAAATACGTTGAATAACCGTGTATTAGTCGACCGAATATATAGTTTGACATTTTATTAGTGGATGATTTTTGAAAATTTTATTGAGGCTAACAATTAGATACATATTAACCGACCAAATCCTAAATAGATTTGTGTAGAAATCGATCTCATGTAAAGACTGACACATGATTAATCTTGTGTGCTTACCAACCCCAATCCCTCTGTTGTATTATCCCCTTAGAAGAAAAAGTGCAAGAAAAGAACGAGGGGAATTTACAACAGAACAAATTATCAGGACCCAAGTTTGGCCATTTTGAAATTGATATTTGTAATTAAAATTAATTATTTCCGTATGACGAAGAAAAACAAAATATTTGAAAAAACATATTTTTTTTTTGTTGCGGCCCGGGAGGTTCAGATAAACCATGATTTTGAATTACAGCCCTTACCATCAGTTGTACTTTTACTCCTAGTAATTAGGGGGTGTCCTCTAACTTATAGAAGACTTCTGATACGCAGTTAGGGAAAACGTTTTTGGAAGTTGTATAATTTTTTTAAAATAGTGTTTGATAAAAGATGAGAATTGTTCAGCGATATTGGCGGGGGTGTCTGACATGAGACTGACTGGGGTAGGAGCGAATATTTAGGTTTATCCATTTTACGGCATATCAAACCTTAAAGGCGTATTTAATACTGAAATCAATCATAAGTGGAGTACTGCTGGTTTGAATTCCGTGTACTCTTTCTCCTACACTGGTGGCCTAACAATGGTTAAAGAAGCTAGTTTGTTCTAATATTTACCCATATATATATATATATATATATATAGAGAGAGAGAGATATTCATATATGTCTCAAGAGCTTTGACGGAAAAAGAAATGTATGTAACAAGATTTCTACAAGCTAGCCCCAAAAAGACAGACATTCTCAAAAGTAATAACGTTCTCGTTTTTCATTTGATTTTTTATATCATTTATGAGAACAACAAACTATTCACATACAAATCCCACACACACACACACACACACTATTTGTTAGATATTATAAGTAAATGTAGGAAATATGATAAATCAAGTTATGGTGTAAATACTGAATTAAAATAATCGAAGTCTACTATTCAACTGACAGATGTACAATTTCAACCGAAAGAAGATTCTATGTTACCGATTTTAATGGAAAGAATCCTCCAAGAACCAACAGGATTAAGAGCCGTTGTGTACAGATTTAAAATTCGAGGCAAAGTGACAGAACAACCACAAAGTGTTCTTTGCAAATGTGTTTTCTAAGAGGCAGTAGCGAAAGCGTTTTTTATTTTTCCTTTTTTCCCCGAATCAGTATTTTATGAGCCACTCCGCATAACGTCAAAGATGGTGACACATCAAATATCGAATAGACTCTTACCTAGGTCGAAATTATATAAACTATCAGTGCGAATGTGTTTTGTATTTTTGCGTATAAATTAATTCGATATAATTTTTCCATATAAGATAGTTCAAAATTAAGTAATAACACGAAGGAATGAGAAATTATTTTATGATGTAAAAAAAACTCCCAAAAAACATTTATTTAAAAAACATAATTTACTGGAGATTGTTCTACAAGAGAAATAAACTGCACATAAATGTTACATAGAGCTGTACTTACGTCGTAGTTTGAGTCCATATTGTCACCGTTGTTTCCATTGTCAGAAGACATCATTCCATCCTCACCAAACTAAAAGAAATAAATAAAAGACATCATTTTCTTTGCGGAATCTTTGGAGATTTCCAAGGAATAATAAACTGTACGGTAGATTATATATTATAATAGCTGAGCTACCTAGCGTAGGCAAACCATCAAAAATATACAACATAAAAGTAAAAAATGTGTTCTTCATATATTTTGTTCAAAAATTAATGTTTATAGTTGAAATAAAAGATAAAATATACAAACAATTATTTTTTTCTGGTTTGGTTTCTTTTGTTTCTTTGTTTAAAGGTATTACAACCTTGGTAGGTTATTTAATGCCAAAGTCATTTTCCAAGAAGAACAGTACTATTAACCCATACTATTTAACCGGTACTATTTAACCCATAGTTGGGAGGATAAGGGGGTTCATAACTTTCTCAAGGGTATCTGCCCGAAAGTGAACGTAATAGCGTGACTGGAGTGCAAACTTGCTTACTACGATTCAGCAGTCCATCGTATTTTTTTCTGGATATTCTACGTCGCTTGTATAACGTTCAACAAGAAATTATGAATTCCTGCTATATTTGGGTAAGAATTGAATTAGCTTTTTATAAAAAGGAATGTTTGCGGTTACTCTTGAACTGTACTGTACACACATTATATATATATATATATATATATATATATATATATATATATATATTATACAATAAAGTGACCGGTAGAGTCCCATTGTTCAATAATTAGGGTGATTATTAATTATATCGATTATTTTTTTGGTTGTTAATTATATTAACTTTTTTTGTTATTTATTTCGGTGATGTCCTTATCTGTTCAGAGATCTTTTAGTTTAATTCTACTCGGCACTGCGACCCCTCGCGTGAAGTAACGAAACTGGGACCTGTCATCTCACTCCAGAAAACCAAATGTAAATCTTTAAAAAATTGCATCATGTTATAAACTGTGATTGAAGTGAAATAAAAAATATAAGGAAAGTGGAGACGAGTGGGGATCATGATACCATTCAATGTGTTATAGAAATTAGGAAAAATAGTTGATTTTGAACTATGCAGGTGAATTTTAAAACCCAAAGAGAGAAGTTGGGGTGAGACTTAAGGATGCATCGGTGAGTGACAGGTTGGTGGGGTGACTGCAATGGAGATACGTTGATCCTATTTACCAACCCCTCCGCTCTGGCAGGATATGACACAAGGTCAATTTCTTAAGCGGAGTTTAACAGGTTTGAATTCGGAGTTTTTCCTTCTCCTAGACTAGTTGCCGCACCAAGGCTGAAGAACCCAGTCTGCCCTACTATTTACCCATAGGTGGAGGGAGAATAATTGGATTCATACCTTTCTTAAGGGTATTAATGCTATGTGAAATGCAATCAGTCTCGTCCAGGATTTGAACTCGTGTCGCCGTGTCCATTTACTATGACGATAACCATTACACCACGGGCACATTCTCAAGAGATAAGTTGATAAACCCTTACAAAGTCTTCTTCTCCCTCGTGTCTTCATTTACTGCTTTAAAATAAAGGCACCGAATAAAACAACTTTCCTTCTAAACGACATAAGTCATCTTTGATTTTTATGTTTGCAATATTTGTCATGGTCCATTGTATTACACCATAAATAGACAGCATGATGAAAATCATTGATATAAAATGAATAAAGTGTCAATATCTAACTCACCTTTGGGTGTCCTCGTGGTGTAATGGTTAAAGCGATGCATTGCGAAATCGTAGTACGCGAGTTCGTACTCCAGTCGCGCTATTACGTTCACTTTCGGGCAAATACCCTAGGGAAAGGTATGAACCCCCTTATTCTCCCTCCAGCTATGGGTAAATAGTAGGACGGGCTAGGTTCTTCAGCCTTGGTGAGGCAACTAGTCTAGGAGAAGGAAAACTCTGAATTCAAACCCGTTAAAAACTGACCTTGTGTCATATCCTGCCCGAGCGGAGGGGTTGGTAAATAGTACCTTGAAACGCCCGTTCTTCCATTGGTAGTACCTCATGTAATCAAGGATGATTTCATAGAAGCATTCATTATTTACGAAGCACACGACTTACGTATTAACTAATTCCTGTTAGTATTAATGACTATTTTGATCTAACCTGTATTTTCAACGTTTTCTTTCAAGAGGGCGTGGAAAGGTTTAGTTATAAAATGATTGACTCACCCTGAAGCGTCCGTTCTTCCAGTGGTAGTACCTCATATAATCGTGCATGATTTCATAGAAGCAGTCAGCGATGTAGTCACACCTCATCATATCCATGTTGCTCTTGGGATAGAAATCTAAAAAGAAATTAAGTGAAATGCGGATGTTACACTGAATTTCACAGGTGATTTCAAATTGACTTACTAAAAGTAAAACTACTTACTGTATTCGCGGGCCAAGTACCTGGCAATAGCCATTGTCTCTGGCATCCTCATGCCACCGTCCATCTCCAAGACAGGGACACGCATGCAGGGCATATCTGGAAAAAATCAAATTTGAAATAAATTAAATTGGGTTCTGATCTTTATATACATTTTAATGAAAGGGTGACTTCAAATTCTTAAGAAAGGCTCACTTTTGTGTCTTTGGTTCGCGTCGGTAAGTCGATTTCTGTTTAAAGACGTCAAGGATTGATAATCGAATTAAATATTGACGTAAATTGACTTTCTTAAAATCTAAATTTTAGCACCAAGGATTCCCTCTACCCTTTTCTGTCAAACTCTGGCGACCAGCGATTTAAAATATACATAGTACATGACTGTTGACGTCACGTGAAAAACAGGAAAAACTTTTAAACAAGAGAATTATAGAGTGTGTCAAAAGTTTCGCAATATTTAGGTTGCTTAGCAGAGAATTCGGTGGCTTTGATTGGTTTTCCCGTGGTGGTGAAGATGATAAAACATAGAGGACTTGTAAATGCTTAGCTCGCCAGATACTCTTCAAATACTACTGGTTGGGTTTGCTTGTACAACCTGTTGCTTAGCCTTGGAATCTATAGTTTTTACTCTATCAGACCTTACTGGATCGTCAAGGTTCTTTCAACCTCCGTTTCATGTACTGAGCAACTACGTCTTTATTTTCGCACAAAAAAAAATGGTTTCTGTTGCTTCGGTGGCGTTATTCCAGTTCGAACACGTTAAGTATAAGTTCCTGAATTAGAAAACGCTGCACGTTCACTTTCGAATTAATTGCGAATGCGCAGCCACGAACGACGTGTCAGCGCACGAACTACCACAATACTACCAACCACTACAGTTCCTGTCACAGTTTAAACTGTTTTGGTCATGTGATATAAAAACCATAATAAAGTAAAATATTCCAAATATTTTGACTTACTGTAGCAACATATATATATATATATATATATATATATATATATATATATATATATAATTGGTTAGTTATTTAGTTTTATAGGGTATCAACCATTTTCGGGTCATTTAACGCGGAATTAAGTCATTTTGATAAAGGTTTCAATCAATTCAGTTTAGTATATGTATAGTTTATTTTTACACACAGCAAAATGTCAAAATAATTCTTTTTCGACATAAATCTACAGTTTAAACATACAGTTACATGTCAAAACAATTCTAATTCAAATAATTCAGTTTAGCGTAATATCACAGTTTACTTCTATTTGACCCATAAATAGGACTCTATCAGGTGCCACCACTCCGGCCTAGAGTGGAACTGGGAGCGATGGCAATGAAGGGATAGTCCAAATTCCCTTATGTCCCAGCATTACTGAGGCCTCATCATCAGATTATTTAGCGCGATATACAGGACTCACATCAGAGGAGTCTAACTCCTTTGCAGAGATGTATTCTACATCCCCAGCCAACAGGGACAATATATATATATATATATATATATATATATATATATATATATATATATATATATATATAATAGTAACGTTAGTAGAAATGATAAAGACGTATATGAGGGGCCTACGATAAGTTTCCAGAGTTTTTTTCATATGGGCATTTAAAATTGTCGTAGACTCTTGAACATTCATTATGTTATTGCTGTACATCTTAAGAGATGACTGGCAAATTTGTATGATTTCAGGTTCAAATGAACAGCTACAGCAGTAATTGGAATACACCCTACTAAAGCTTGATTGTCACTGCTAATAAATTTCAAAAATGCAATCTGACACTTTAGAAGAACGATATGCAATAAAATTATTTTTTAAACTTGGAAAAATGCCACAGAAACGCATGGAATGCTTCAGACATTTTTCTACCATCTCGTATGAATCGAGCATCAGTTTTTGAATGGCATAAGAAATTCAAGGAGGGCAGGGCGTCTGTGAGGGATGATGAGATGTGTGGGAGGAGTAAGGAAGTCAATACAACAGAGTTGATTGGCCAAAGGGTTAGGTTTAGGGTTACTATGTTGAGGTTTTAAGGGGGTTCAGGAAGAGATTCCTTGGGAAGAGGCGAGCACTCTTCAAATCTGGTCAGTGGCATTTCCACCAGGACAATGCACCAGGTCACAACTCCATTGTTGTCATGGATTATTTTACCAAGATGGGCATCAAGACAGTTCCTCAGCCTCCCTATAGCCAGACCTTGCTCCTTGTGACTTTTGGTTATTCCCTAAGCTCAGAAGCTGTCGTTATGAGAGAATTGAGGAGATGAAAGAGGCTGTGATGAAGGTCATTGACACGCTCACACAAGAGGACTTCGATGGGGCCTTTCAGAAGTAGTTAGAACGGTACAACAAGTGCATTACAGCCGGAGGAGATTACTTCGAAGGAGACTAGAGTTTCAAGTGTGTACTAGCAATAAAAGTGCCCATACGAAAAAAGTCTGGAAACTTATCGTATGCACCTCGTATGTCGGTTCTACGCAGGGACTTTCAAAAAATGATATTACAACCATAAAAGTAGATTTGCACACCAAATATATAGACTGAACTAACTTATCTAACTCTGTATGGAAAGTTAAGAAGAATCTTGGTACAGATCCAATATTAAAATGGGATTTAGTAAAATGAATGCCGTAAATATGTAGCAAGGAAAAATATTTTAACTTATGCATAGAAGAAAAACTTGCTATAGCTTCCTATAATAATCACATTTAATTACTTAATCAAAGATCGGAAATACTAGATGCTTGTAGACATAAGAAAATTTGGTAGATAAGGCACGAATTGATTTTTTAATTAATTTTTTAATGCTAATTTTATTCTTTCTAGCTGTCTTTTAATAAAATAAAGTTTTGATCCAACTCTTCTTTGGTCAGAATTGTCCGGCTCGGTGAAACCTTGGTCGATTCTTTCTGACTCTCTCCCTCTCTCTCTTTCTCTCTCTCTCTCTATATATATATATAAAGTCGAGCTGACGGCGCGGAGGTCTCTAAATTCCTATCGATATGAAACCCTGTACTTCATCGGTCTTTGAAGGTCTTTTGGGTTTAGTATTCTGTAGTTCACATCTAGGTTTTTCTCTTTGTTTTTGTTAGAATCCATGTGGTGCCTCCTTATAGAAGCACTGACACAGCTTCAACTTGGAATAAACCCCCTTATATTTCATCAGAATGATAAGACTTCTATTTGATTGATATACTGTCAATTACATTTGGTCTTGTCCTTCCATTAATGAAGGAGCGATATTAACTCGCGAGTGACGTTCCTTATGGACTACTACACATGGACACACCAACGTCGGCCGACCAGTAGAAATGTACACGTCAGTAAAGTGCAAGCAAGACCTGGGTGGATGTCGAGGGTGAGTCAGGAGACTCCTTGCTATCAGCTTGACTTTATGACGATGATTTAACTAATGTGACAGCCATTCTTGGTGATATTGATGCATCCATTTAGGAAGAAGTGAAGGATTCTTATTAGCATGTCATGTTTGCGTCAATTTTATCTAGAATTTGGATGATTAAAAATTACGTTCTGTCTCAACGAAATTAT
The DNA here is from genome assembly GCA_963585895.1 of Sepioteuthis lessoniana. NCBI lineage: Eukaryota > Metazoa > Mollusca > Cephalopoda > Myopsida > Loliginidae > Sepioteuthis > Sepioteuthis lessoniana. Next base: position 12,183,991 of record OY757942.1, read on the forward strand.
CATTCAAAATTTGATTAAATTACAAAGACAGATTTTGTCTATAGCATTTTACTAGGATCCTTTCAAGTTTCCTGACAAGTGCTTTGGTTTTATGTTTGAGTTGGTTGTAGAATTTACCGAAATTCTCCCGAGCGCATTCGGGCCTTTATATATGCAAACAATCCCTGATGATGGCCGAGGAAAGGTCCAAAACGCTGGCAAAGATTTCGGCAAATTCATTAACCAACTCCAGCCTAAAGCCAAAACACGAGTCAGGAAACTTGAAAGGATCCTGATAAAATTATATAGACAAAGTCTGTCTTTATTATTTAATAAAACATGCCAATATATATATATATATATATATATATATATATATGTGTGTGTGTGTGTAAATGTGTGTGTGTGTGTTTTAGTTACAACATTGTTTAAACAAATTTTGCTTACAAAATGCCGATTCTGTCGTGTTTGATAATGAATAATATCTAATATTAACCCTTTGAGATCTATACTATAACACTAGAAATAAAAAAAAGATCCAACTCCCGTTTGGCAGATGTAAACAATTTTTTTTTAAGTTCAAGGGGTAGATTTTTGTGCGATAATGTTCATGAATGTTATCATTAACTTAGGAAAATTCAAATATACGTATTTAATATTTATCTGAAGCAAGTGAAATTGTAAGATTCACTCGGTGAGGAACAAATTCACTACATTAGTAATGCTATGTTGAACTTGCTTGTTTGTAATCATTTCACAGACTGGTGAGAAATGTTTTATTTTTTTTTTTTTGTCATCTCGTTCTTAATATGTCAATTAGTCTGACTGTAAAACTGTTCATACATCTCCTTGTCTCTCTTTCTCTCTCCGCACACACACACACACATTTATATATATACCACAGAGATTAAGACACAGAGAGAGTGAATTCTTAAATATGGCTTCTTAACAAGCCAGAACGTGATCAAAATAAAAATGAAATTCTGAATTCTATACAATCCTCTGTAGGTTACTTCCTTCCGTGGATTGACTACATAGCATCTAAATCAGATTACTGTTTAAACTTATTTCAACCCAGTACATTTTAATAGTATTTTTACTTCAAAAAGTTTTGTAAAGAGTTAACCAACCTTTCCTGTATTTGTCCCATTCATTGAAATCGAACCTCTTGTCCATATACTTGACGGCAGCGGCGGCGAACAGCATACGCAGGATCTCGGCACGTCCGCGGCCATTGAAGTAATACAGAGTGTAGTTAGGCATAGTGAGGTTTTTCGTAAAGTGAAGTCGGCTTCAAAAAGAGGAGGATATTTCAGCTGACGCTGTTGTTCGATTCGAAGTGATGTCTGAATTCAAAGTGTTGAAAACTGTTGAATTTATAGTCTGTCATGAGTCATAGATTAACAACCTTCTTTGGTCGAATGGGCAGTTAAGCAATGCCCCATCCAAGGCCGCCAATTCGACACTTACAACTTGATGACTGCAGTGCAGACCTAATTATGTAATAGTGACTGCAAGAGTACATAGAATAGCAGATAATTCTTACTAAACTGTCTCGTTCGTTTCTGGAGACAATGTGTAAAAGGCATGTCTCACGATATCTTGCATATAACAAAATAAATTGCTCAATGTCAGATCAATACTTTCTATCATTATACATGCATATAGAGGTCAGTTTCTTTGTCTGTTTGTCTGTGTCTCTTTCTCTCTCTCTCTCTCTCTCTATATATATATATATATATATGTAGATATATATATATATATATATATATATATATATATAGTATGTGTGTGTTTGTGTGGTTTTGTGTGTCTCTTTCTCTCTCTAACTCTCTCTCTATATATATATGCATATATATATATATATATATATAAAATTAATATGGAGACATTAGATGGAGACACAGAATACTTCGACATTGTAGCAGGAGTACTACAAGGGGGCACGCTGGCTACGTACCTCTTTATCATTTGTCTAGACTACGTACTTAGAACATCGATTGACAAAATCAGAGAGAATGGCTTCGAACTGACGAAGAAACGAAGCAGAAGGTACCCTGCAAAAACAATTACCGACGCCGACTACGCCGATGACATAGTGATACTGGCAAATACACCTGATCAAGCCGAAACACTACTGCATAGTTTGGAACGAGCAGCAGCAAGCTAGGCCTCTTTGTTAATGCACACAAAACGGAATATATGTGCTATAATCAAACGGGGGACATTTACACTCTAGAAGGAACCCCTCTTAAACTAGTAGACAAATTCACTTACCTAGGAAGCAGCGTCGCATCAACCGAAAAGGACATCAAAACGAGGTTAGCGAAAGCATGGACAGCTATCAATAGGCTATCAATTATATGGAAATCAGACCTAACCGATAAAATCAAATGCAGTTTCTTCCAGGCAGCGGTCACATCGATACTGCTATATGGATGCACTACATGGACGCTAACAAAACAGCTGGAGAAGAAGCTAGACGGCAATTACACAAGAATGCTACGTGCAATCTTAAACAAGTCCTGGTGGCAACACCCCACAAGACACCAACTGTACGGCCACCTGCCCCCTATCACGAAAACTATTCAAGTTAGACGAGCCAGACATGCAGGACACTGCTGGAGAAGCAGGGACGAACTCATAAGAGATGTACTCTTATGGACCCCCACACATGGCCGTACAAAAGCAGGACGACCAGCACGAACATACATTCAGCAGCTATGTGAGGATACGGGATGTTGTCCTGAAGACCTACCTAGGGCGATGAACGATAGGGAGGAGTGGCGAGAGAGGGTCAGGGATATCCGTGCTACCAGCGCGAGATGATGATGGTGATATATATATTTATAGGCGTGTGTGTATTTGCGTGTGTGTATTTGAACACGCAAGGTAATCTGTCCAATTGAAAGACTTCTAATTTTGCCACGGATATATTTTCTAAGCACAGTGAAGAAATATCTTGTCGGTTGTTTTTATTTTTACGGCAAAAACGTAAATATCAATCAAATATGAACTGCTCAATGTACCTAAAAATGATTTTCGTTCAATGAAAGGATATACTCCATTATGATTCCCCGTCTCTATCGATATGCATATATATATTCTCAGTGAGAAGTTAGTAATAGTCTACTAGCCTAGCTCGTTAACCACAACACCATGCAACAAGTATAAGGAAAATCAATTGCCATATGCATTCACTCTCCTGTTAATTTTATTTAACCCAAGATATCATCTTCTCATTTCTTCTCTTCATTCCCCCCATCTTTGTTTATCATATTTACCCAACCCCTCAGCTCGGGCAGGATGACACAAGGTCAATTTTTAAGAGGAGTTTGACAGGTTTCTATTCAGAGTCTTCCTTCTCCTAGACTAGTTGCCGCACCAAGGCTGAAGAACCAAATCTTCCAATATTTGGATTGATACCTTTCCCAAGGGTATTAGTGCTATGTGAAATGCAATCAGTCTTGTCCAGTGTTTGAACTCGTGTCGTCCTGTCCAATTCCTGTGACGATAACCATTACACCACGGGCACCTCCTTAAAAAAGGTAAATTATATATATATTTACTAATCCCTCCGCTCGGGCAGGATATGACACAAGGTCAATTTTTAGCGGAGTTTAACAGGTTTTGAATTCAGAGTTTTCCTTCTCCAAAACTAATTACCTCACCAAGGCTGAAGAACCTAGTCTGCCCTACTATCTACCCATAGCTGGAAGGAGAATATTTGGATTCATGCCTTTCCCTATCCTAGATATTGAGCACTCTCCATATTGTATTGCACTTGGTTCGACAAAAATCCACAAAGTGATTTAGTGACATTGTTATAATATATATATATATATATATATATATATGGACAAATATATAAGACCACCCTCAAAAATGAGGAAAACGTTCTCGTTTACAATTTTTATTTTATGAAAATCAGATATATGAAAGATAAGGCATAATGACAATAGAATTTTAAATATGATGAAATTTCAATTCATTTCTATATGTATGTGAGAATTTTTGCTTAAATTCAAAATTTTGTTTTGACATCAATATAAGTCCAAGGAACAGAACTAAAGAATATAAAGACTTATTATTCATTTAATATTTTGGAGCTCCGCCGTTAGCTTAAATAACCCCCAAAAAAAGAAACGGCTAAGTAAACTATCAACTAGTTTCTGCAGTTGAACCGATTTTATTTTTCCCATGCGTCTACAATTGTGTTTTTCAGTTCAGATATTGCCGAGTACTATCGACCTCCTTCATAAACATCTGCAACAATCAATCCCCATAAATTTTGTCTAGGATTGAGGTTTGGAGCGCACGCTGTGTGGTCAAGAAGTCTTATTTTTTGTTCAAGCAAGTACTTCTTTGTTATTGTTGCATTGTGGATAGCAGCATTATCTTGTTGAAAAATCTACACTTTTCCACATAGACGACGCCCCTGTACGAGAGATAAATCATTTAACATCTTCACATAATCTGCTGCTTTTTGTCAACCACTAAAAAATTATATTTTAAGTTTTCCTGAAGATAAGAAGTCCCTCCAAGATCATAAGAGGACCTCATCCACTATGCTTTGTTGAGTAATTCTCTTCCTGAAAATGTTTTGTTCACCATCTGGACCGTCTAAATTAAATTTCTTTTCGTCAAAGAAAACAACTTTTCATCATTTTTTAGCACTCATTGTTTGAGATTGTCGAGTGAGTACAACCCTAAGAAACTACACCGCTAAATGTCCAAATTGAGTACTGCTTGTTATTTTCCCTCCAAAATGTCATGTGACTCATTAGTGTTACGAGGCCCATGTGTACATAGGAAGCAGGCGTGTTCAAATTTGTTGTAAAGCTCTCACACTCTCTCATACTGAAAGTTCCAACATGGCACCACATAGCAAAGAACTCTCTGAGGATCTTAAAAGATATATTGTTGCGCTACATGAAGATAGCCAAGGCTACAAGAAGATTACCAACACCCTGAAATTGAGCTGTAGCACAGTGGCTAAAATCATCCAGCGTTTTAAAAGAGCGAGGGTCCATTCAGAACAGGTCTCGGGTAGGTCGTCCAAAGAAGCTCAGCGCACGTGCTGAACATGGCATCCAAATGCTTTCTTTGAAAGATTGGTGTAGGAGTTCAGTCAGCATTGTTCTCAGACCCTACGCCACACTCTACATCAAATTGGTGTGCATGGTTGTCACCCCAGGAGGAAGCCTCTTCTGAAGACGATACACAAGAAAGCCCGCAAACAGTTTCTTGAAGACAAGTCAACAAAGTACATGGATTACTGGAACCATTCCAAGGTGATACACCGGAAGGAGGTGACACATTCTAATGGCAGTTATGAGAGGAAATCACGTGGGCGGAAATTGGCTGATGAAATAGGACGAGCTAAAAAATTCCCATGGTACACTCATAGACTGATGCACCGGAAGAGAGTGACCTCTGAACTGCATGACAGTTCATTTCCGCTTGATGACGATTAACATTCGATTTCAAAGATCGAGTGGGGGTCGAACGATTATATAACTCAGTTGAGTTCGACGAGCCCGTTGAGTTCGACGAGCCCGTTGAGTTGCAGTAGAGTTGGAGACGGAGAGGATGAGAATTTGGTAGGTAAAGCCACACTAGGCCGAAGGGACTTGGGGCCCTGATGAGTTGGGGTCCAGAGAAGATGCTGATAAGATGCAATAACGAAAGCCAGTATTTAGCAGAGTGGGCCCTGGGCCTCCGGCTGAGCAGCCCTGGAGACGAGAAAGACACAACGTGACGGCCATAAGTTTGGGGGTCAAAATATTGCAGTTATGTTCGATCTCCAACACCCTCTCACAAGCAAACCCGGAATAACCCTTTTGTACCCTTACAAATAAAGTGGGAGCTAAATATTTTATAAAGAAGCCCTTCGTCTTTATCATTGCGTGCGTCGTGTATTCCTGCGTCTGCTTATCATTTCGTCAGTAAGAATATAACAATATTTCTTATGCCTTCACTCTATGTGAACTTAGAGAAAAAAAAGAGTTCATATGTTTTAAATTAGATAGACCCATCTGTTCATTAAATGGAGGTGCACGTGGTGTCATTGTTATCGTCGCAGGATATGGACACGCCGACACGAGTTCAAATTCTGGACCTGACTGATTGCATTTCACATAGCATTAATACCCTTGGAAAAGGTATGAATCCAATTATTCTCCCTCCAGCTATGGGTAAATAGTAGGGCAGACTAGGTTCTTCAGCCTTGGTGAAGCAACTAGTCTAGGAGAAGGAAAACTCTGAATTGAAACCTGTTAAACTCCGCTTAAAAACTGACCTTGTGTCATATCCTGCCCGAGCGGAGGGGTTGGTAAATATGATTAAATGGCAACCTTTTAAAATAAATCAATCAGGTCGTATAGAGTAGCACGATACGCAAAAGAAAGATTGGTTTAGTGTTTTGTTTTACGGCATATCAACCCTTTTCGGGTATTTAATGCCAAAATAAATTTCAAACAGTTCATTTTACTATAAGTATAATTTTTGTTTTTAAACACGTAAACGTCAAAACAGATTTATTTCTTACCCAATCGGCTGGAGCTGTAGAATACAACGACTGCTTCTCTGCAAGACCCTTCAACGAATATCCTAGATATAACACTAAAAAATATGATGATGAAATTTCAGTATTGCTGGAGCTTTGGGAAATGCTGAGTACCCCTTTATTGCTATCGCTCCATTCCTTTAGCCATAGTCATGTAGGAATATAAAAATTCAGTCTGAACTGTCCAGCAGGACACATAGCATAATGGTTATAGGCGTTGGTTTCCTAAGCTTCTAAGGAGACAATCCTCTGGAGTTTGCAGGTTCAATCCTGACAGCAGGCGGGTAACAATACAGGAATACTTAACACTTGTACCTGGTTATGGCTAACGGAATAAGAACAGGCGATCCCTGGGGATTCAATAAAGAACGTAGGTCAAAGTTTTGTGTAGGTTCAAGAGTATGACAAACACCTGAAGATGATCGGAGGGCATATCGGCCGAAACGTTGTGGAAATACTAATAAAGATGAAGACAATAGTCTGAAAACCCTTACTAATGAAGCTATGTTTATATTTGTCATATATTTAGTGAATATGTAAAAAGAGGTTTTGGCAATAGATAAGGAACGATGGTTGAGATGCCAGAAAACCTAACCTTGGCAGCTATATACCATCTACCGAAAATGATGTCATCATATGCCAAGCGGAGGCTGGGGGATGCCATTGACAGGTTATATGGGAGTCTGATCAATCCGATTAAATAAAATGGGGGTTTCTTCGCTGCACTGACTGTTCATACTATTTATGGATGCACTACATCAAAGCAAACATAATGCATATAAAAATTGTAATATAATGGCCGAGGGATTTCGTTTTATTTCTTTGGGTTTAGTTAGGCTGAGAACCTTTCGGCTCAGTGCATGGTTTACTTAAGTGAAACATTAAGGCAGGTGTTCGCGCACGGGTCGAGCGGACGTGTCACTCAGAGATGTCACAATAGCCCAGATGGGAAACGGGGCTAGGGAGTGTGAATGACGTCATGCACCGGAAGCGCACGGAGGATTTTGGGAATTTTGAAGAAATTCAGGAGAGTTGAGAACTAGATTCCGAACGAGAAGGGTCGACTTTCGGGGCTCGCTGAGGCCAGACAAATTTGCGCGCTACGGGCGCCGCACGATATGAGGGGCAGGTGGAAAAGCCAGAATAGAAAGAATGTGTATCTCTCTCCTTATGTCGAAGAACCTTTAAACTCAAAGGTAATAAAGAAGTCGTAAGTGTTTTTCGTGTTTCGGGATTCCTATGTTCTATGTATATATGTTACGAACATTATATGTACGTTTCACATATCCGTTTCTGGCTATGGTACAATAAGACCTAGATTGGAAACGGAAGATTTTAAAATTTTCTCAATTTTTTTTTTTTTTTTCGTTTCGTTTAATAACTCATATCCATTGATGAAAGTCTAAAAACCGAAATGCAGAGCGTTGGCTAATCATTCAAAAATAAATCAGTCTCCGATGACGTTATGTTTTTGATTTATGTGCACTTTTGTACCGTCAGATGTATTTCCAGTTTTTCCAATATATATATATATATATATATATATATATACATGTGTGTGTGTGTGTGTGTGTGTTTATAAACTCTGTATCATTTGATGTGTCATTTTTTTCTCAAAAATTCCTTAACGTACGTTCAAAAATTCCAAAATTACGTTATTTTGTAAAATGGGGAATGAACGTCTGACTATAGACGAAGTATCTGAATCAAGAACGATATAGAAAATAGGCGAAGGAGAGGTAAAAGAAAGAATAGACAATGGCGGTAAGAGGGAAAACTATAGTTAATTAAAGAAGAGGAGTGAGTGATGAATATATATAAGGAGAGTGCCAGTAAGAGGAATCGAGCAAGCTTTTGAATTTTCTCTCACAATGCGTCGTTGTTTCATTTCTTTGATTTAAACAATACAGGAAATTTATTGTATGCTTTGGGTGAAAGACAAGCACCCCAAACGTTATTATTGTTAATTCTATTACTACCTCAGTCATTATCGATAAGATAGATCCAGTTCGTTTCCTTGCACTTAAAAGCAGTCAACCTTTCCGTGCTTAAATGAGAATTCGGGAAATAACAATTTTTCAAGTTTAGGTATATATATATATTTTTTTTTTTGGAAAATTGATTAGAAAAATTCTATGTGATAAGAACCGCCCACCACAACTTGTTTTCTTATTTTGAAAATTCTAGTTAATCTTGTGGAAGGAGAAGTTGTAACATAGGGCCACGTCTAAAAATATACGACAAAGATACGAACACGTGAAATAGACATCTTCATACGGATACGGAAAACGTTCACAAATGTTCATGAACATATAGGAATCCGAAAACACTCGAAACACGACTCTCTTTTTTAATTCAGGTTCGTAACTTTTTATTTCCTTTTTGAGTTTAAGGTTTTTCGACATGAGGAGAGAGAGACACGATTTTCCAGGTCTCATTTTCTATCTGGGGTTTTTATTGTGACATCTCTGATTGTCACATTCGCCCCGCGCGCGTGTGAACACCTGCACTCAATGTGTGCACCTAACTAACCCATGCACTAAGCTGAAAGGTTCTCAGCCTAACTAAATCAAAAGGCAAAAATATATAAAACGAAAAATGATAATAAAAAGTAAATCCCTCAGCAATTATATTACAAAATGATAATGTGGTTTCAGGGTGTCCGATCTTTTCATCAAATAATCGTGACCAGCCGAAAGTTCATCGACCTAAGCAGCGCTTGTCACGTTTCTTAGGGAGATCCATATTCACCCAACAAATAGAAAACTTTTAAATGTTCAAGAAAGGACACTAAATACTGGAAAATAAGAGATCCTTAAGTCAGGATGTTTAGAAAACTGGGGTCTATAAACAGGGGTAAATAGAGTCAAACGAATTCATTGCTTGATTGAGATTGTTAAATTGTCAGGTGATATTCTACTTTTGGAGAGTGGGTATTGTCAGCAAAATGAAGCCTTAGAGCTAAATAAAAAACAAAAGCCTTTAAGCTGTTTCCAACAAATCCTGGAAGAAGTTTTCCAGAAAACACCAACTGTACAGTCACATGTTTTCCTTTTCACAAAGCATCTAAATAAGACGAACAAGACATGCAAGGAGCTACTGGAAAAAATAAGGACGAAGTCATAAGTGACCTTCTCTCTACACATGGACAAAAAGGAATAGACCAACAAACAAAGACTTACATCAGCTCTGTAAGGACACTGGATGCAATTTAAAGGACCGCGCAGGAGCAATGAAAGATATCAATGGTAAGTGAGAATCAGGGAGCTCAAGGCTGTCAACTAGACCGGATGATATCTACATTTCTATATATAAAAGTAAAAGTAAAGTTGGATACCAGAAGACTCCCTTTTTATTAGCTACTACACCGAGGTGTTGGGGGGTGCTACTCTTTTAAGTGGATTACTCGACTTTGATCCTTATCTTAAATTGCTGAGTGTGGAACAACGAGATATCAAGTAATACTTTTTGAATTTTTGGTATATATATATATATATATATATATATATCGGCAGCGTTTTTTTCATTAATTCATATTTCATTGAACATGCACTTAAATGTCTTTAGCTACTGACGCTATTTATAGAAACGAATTTGAAAAGTAAACGCTACTCACTACAACAGTACAGATGCTCTTCTTACAAAGTAGTAATGTACATACAAAAGTTAATCACTTTTATAATACATCCTCCCCTGATGATGGCCCAAATTTGGGCAGAAAGTACTTGGGAAATAAATAATTACAGAAGATTTATCAACCAATTCCCGCCGAATATCATAAGATCAATATGGCAATTCGAAAGGATTAACAAAAAAATATGTAGACAAAAATGTCTATTATGTTCAATGAAATATATACACAAAGACACACACACATATATATATATATATATATATATGATTGAACCCCGGTCTCCCGGGCCATGGGCGAACACACTACTCAGTTGATTATGAACCGGAATATAGTTTGTTTATTTGTTTGTGTGCATGTGTGTGTGTGTGTGTGTGTGATAATTGTTTTGCAAGCAAATATTTTTGAGGATAACTTGCGTAAGATAATATTCGGTGATCTTGTCAAATATACTGTTGGTTTTCACTTGGTGCACGATACATTATCTTGTAGCAATCGTAACCTAAGCTTTGAACGAAGTCATAAATTAGTTCTCTTTATTCATTGAAAATTTCCTTCTTTTAGAATATCTAGACGACCCATAGATTTGACTCTGACCCACGCAATATACCCTGGCCACTGTTATACTAACAAGAAATAAACAGATTTAAGGAGAGGCCCGGTGGTGTTGTATTTAACATTCTGGACTACGAGTTCAAATTCCAATTACGTTATTACGTTTCCTTTCAGCCAAATAACTTAGAAAAAGGCATGAACCCTTAAATAACTACAACAATGGGGTAAATATATGTTCATTTGGTTTGGTTTTATGGGATATCAACTATTGTTGGTTATTCAATGCCAAATCCTATTTTTACATATACATCAAATAAATGATTTGTAAACACATTTTTTGATACACTTAATTGAATGACCAACCGTTCTATTTCTAACAATTCAATTTAGCATAAGTCAAAAAAGTTAAATGGTTCCGAGCATTGCGATGAAACATTAACAATTCAATTAAACATTAGTCATTTATTTACTCACAGGTGGATGGTCAATCAGTTCTATTTTTAACAATTCAAATTAGCATGTCAAAGTTCATCTCATTATCTTGTCGTGCAATTGACACGGATATCCCTGACCCTTTCTTGTCACCTCTCCCTATCATTCATCGCTTCCGGCAGTTCCTCGGGGCTACACCCCGTATCCTCACAGAGCTGCTGTAAGTAGGTTCGAGCTGGTCTCCCTGCTTTTGCTTGGCCATGTGAAGGGGTCCACTGGAGTACATCACATGTGCCCGTCCCTACTTCTCCAGTGCTGTCCTGCATGTCTGGTTCGTCTAATTTGGATAGTTTTGGTGATGGGTGGTAGGTGGCCGTACAGCTGCTGCTTTGTGGGATGTTGCCTCCAGGATCGGTCAGACCTGACCTATAAAATGAAACGCGGTTTCTTCCAAGCAGCGATCTTTTTGACACTCTTATATGGATGCATTGCATGGACGCTAACTAAACGGCTGGAGAAAAAGTTTGACGGCAACTACACAAGAATGCTGCGAACAATATTGAACAGGTCCTGAAGGCAACAACCCACAAAGCAGCAGCTGTATTGCCACCTAGCACCAAGTCAATATTAAATGTTTCCAAATATTGCTATGTATCACTAACAATTTGATTAAACATCATTCATATATTTACACATGTTTAAATGATCCAACAGTTCTATTTAAAATAATTCATTTGAGCCTAAGTCAAAAAAATTCAATGGTTCCTGAGGAAGAAAATTACTCAGTAAGTAATTAATACTCACTAAAACATGAGTGGACAGACAGATGCTACTCTTGCCATTATCATTCCACTGACTAAGTCTAGATTTTGGGATTTTCCTCGTTGAATGAAAGTTTAAGCCTTAATCCTTTTTTGTTTTCAGAAAAATCTTATTTGGGTCATCAGGAGAGAATGTGCACCATTTAGGGGCCTTCTTCACAATGGTTTCATTTGCACACCGGTCCCCAGTCACTGAATATAAATGTATATATCACCGAGGCCCTATTAGTTATTTACTAAGATTAACTTAGATGTTGACTCAGAAGTGTAACGGCAAAATGTGATTGGAAAAATAATTTTCTGCATTATGTGAATATTATTTTAATCTCGTTACGCATTTCCGATCGAGTGTCGGTTGAACGAAATTCCTTTTGAATTGTCGCACGGGATATTTCTTTTGTTCCATATTCACATGGAACAATGTTCCGTTATTTCTATGAAACATTTTATAGATTGAGCTCTTTAACGCCATTTGATTCCGATTTGACTCAGAAACTGGTACAGGGTGCCTGCAACGAAACCTCTTGCTCCTATTTCCACAGCATTTACGATCACGCTCTATCCTCCTTTTTCCAGGTCTATTTTAAGATCCCCGGGTTTGCTGGTTTTATACTCGTGGCTTTGATCCATTCGGTTTTCATATGATATTGATAGTTATGGTATTATAATTTTGAGGTTTTCCTTTGACAGAAGAACAATTTCTGCTCGAAGACCTTTGCTAGATTTTGTTTGGGGTATAATCATTATGCCATCCGGTATCATCATTAATTTAATTAAGCATATGTCGTTACTTACATATATTAAAATTATCAAACAGTTTTATTTCTAACAATCTAATTAAGCATTTCATTTGCTTGCTCTCAGTTTAAATGTCAAAAAGTTACATTTGACCCATAGAGATGACCTGATCAGGTGCTACCACTCCAGGCTCTGGGAGCCTGGGAGTGAACCTGGGAGCCATGGCAATGAAGGGGTTCTCTGCAGTCCCCGAAGCTCCAGCATTACTGGAGCCGCAACATAGGATTTTCTAGTGTCATATCCATGACACTTGTTGGTGGGGTGGGGGTCTTACCCCTCTGTCAGAGATGCTGTCGGTGTATTATAGAGGCATATGTGTTGAATAGTATCACTGTTGGTCCTCAGCAAGGATGGTTTCTGCAACCCATAAAGGTTGACATCCCATTAAACAAAGAAAGCCAACCAAATTGAAACATATCCCCCAAGAAATAATGGTTCACAGTATTTATATATAAAACAAACAAATGAAAAATTTGAACAAATATATTGTATGTAAAAAAATCTTTATTATTTAACACATATCTTTTATATATATATATTAAAAAAATTGATATAATGTTTGTTTGTTTTTAAAAACATGTCAGCAATAAATTCCATTGTGTCATTTCTCTTTTGATTGCAAAAGTTGCGTCAAATATCTGAGGGCTGGAAATTCAATCTACCAGTTGGTGTTGGAACGACTCTTGAGGTAACCTGAGATCTTAGGATGACCAGCAACGCGAGTCCTCAAGGCCATCAGTTTGGGGTAGTTGCTAAACATGGACTGGTTCTCCATGTAAGGGTTCTCTAGACAGGAGTAGCACATCATATCACACCACATCATCTAGAAAGAAATATAGGATATTAGAATGTAGATATAAATATGGATATAAATTACTATTTTCTATTTTTGATAAACAAAATTTTATTGAAGCATTTTCTTGTTCTTTTCTTACCACAAAATTATTACATTTTTTGAAGTAAATAAATTTATAGCTGCAAGAATGTTTTCTTTTCCTTTTCTTTTTTTTAACCACTCGTTACCGGCTCATTGTCCCAGTGGGTAGAGTGTTCACCAATGGTCCGGGAGACCTGGGTTCAATCCCAGGTCGCGTCATACCAAATACTTTAAAATGGTACTTGATACTGTTATATAATAGCCGAGGGACTTCGGTTCATGCCTTTGAGTTTAGTTAGGCTGAGAACCTTTCGGTTCAGGACATGGGTTAGTTGGGTGCAACATTGAGGCAGGTGTTAACGCGGGCACGCGCGGGCGGATGGAGGTGTCTCTCAGATGTCACAACACTCAGAGACAAAACGGGTGACGGAGTGCGAGTGACGTCACGCACCAGAAGCGCGCAGAGGTTTGTGGAGATTTAAAGAAAGTAAAGTGAGTCGAGAATTATACGCCAAACGAGAAGGATCGACTTTTGGAGCTCGCAGGCGCGAAGCGAACTTGCGCCCTATGGGTGGCCGCTCGAGATGGGGGCCAAATGAATAAGACAGCATAGAAGATTGTGTCTCTCCTCCTCATGTCGAAACCTTTAACTCAAAGTTAATAAAAAGGTTTCGTACCTGAACAAGAAGTCGTTACGTGTTTTCGAATTCCGGGATTCCTATGATCTATAGTTATGAACGTCCTATGTCCATTTCACACATAGCGTTAATTGTGAATATGGTACAATACCTCCTTGCTTAACACTCAGCAATATAAAGAATTTATCGAGTGTAAAGTGGAGCAATCTGGGAGAAGGACTAGCGCCCTCCCCTGTATCTCGGTGTAGTAGCTATTGAAAAGGGAGCTTTCTGGTCACCCTTGACTACTGCTATATGGCTGCACTACATGGACGCTAACAAAACGGCTGGAGAAGAAGCTAGACGGCAATTACACAAGAATGCAACGTGCAATCTTAAACAAGTTCTGCCGGAAACACCCAACAAGACACCAACTGTACGGCCACTATCACGAAAACTATTCAAGTTAGACGAACCAGACATGCAGGACACTGCTGGAGAAGCAGGGACGAACTCATAAGAGATGTACTCTTATGGACACCCACACATGGCCTTGCAAAAGCAGGACGACCAGCACGAACATACATTCAGCAGCTATGAGAGGATACGGGATGTTGTCCTGAAGATCTACCTAGGGCAATGAACGATAAGGAGGAGTGGCGAGAGAGGATCAGGGATATCGGTGCTACCAGCGCGATATGATGATGATGATGATGACAAAACTAACTATCGTTATTTCTCGCACGTAGCTGGTTTTATATTCTTATTACTTGAGACTGATGTTATTTACGCGAAAATAGGACGTTTGAAGAGAAGACAACTCGTGAGTAGATGTAACTTTAGATCCAACAGTCTCAAGATTACAAAGGTCACAAATATCACTACGTAATAGATTGGTGTAAATACACCCAACCAAGCCGAAACACTACTGCATAGTTTGGAACGAGCTGCCACAGGCATTGGCTTCCATGTCAATGCACACAAAACGGAATATATGTGCTATAATCAAACAGGCGACATCACCACACTAGATGGAACCCCTCTTAAACTAGTAGACAAATTCACCTTCCTAGGAAGCAGCATCTCATCAACCGAAAAAAGACATCGACACGCGGCTATCGATAAGCTATCGATCATATAGAAATCAGACCTGACTGATTAAATGAAACGCAGCTTCTCCCAGGCGGCGGTCGTATCAATACTGCTATATGGATGCACTACTTGGACGCTAACTAAACGGCTGCAGAAGAAGCTAGACGGCAATTACACAAGAATGTTGCGAGCAATATTGAACAAGTCCTGGCGGCAACACCCCACAAGGCACCAACTATACGACCATCTGCCTCTTATCACGAAAACTATACTAGTTAGACGAACCAGACATGCATCTCACTGCTGGAGAAGCAGGAACGAGCTCATAAGTGATGTACTCCGATGGACCCCCACATGTGGCTGAGCAAAAGCGGGACGTCCAGCTATGTGAGGATACGGGATGTAGTCCTGAAGACCGGAGGCGATGAACGATAGAGAGAAGTGGCGTGAGAGGGTCAGGGATATCAGTGCCTGTGGCACGACATGATGATGATGATGATGATGGCGTTAAGCGAGTGGAAAGATGCCGAGTTTCACCCAGTACGAGTGACAGTTGTTGAACTTAGGGGTGATTTAACTCCATGGCTATAATTTGGTTAATACCAGGAAAATACTTTGAATATTTAATTTTGAGACGTCGACTCACACACATGTAATAAATGAATGTTTGGGGATAATTTATATATATATTTATATATGAAGTTTTATAAAATATGTTAAAACATGCAAAATAATTCCACAAATACCCTACACAAACAAGTCTAAGGAATTCCAGAGATTTGCTCTTAATGGGAACTACTCATGTAGTACATCTTGCGCAGAAATATCCAGGCAATGCCCTTCCCACTCCAGGTTCTTGACTGTACCATATCGTATATTGTTTACCGAAATCAATTATGCTAGTTTGTAGATTTTAATAATTGCAGATTTGTTATTGTAATAAATGAAGCCTGCAATGGCCAGGCATGTAAAAACTGGTAATGCAATGAAGCTAGTTTAAATGTCAAAAATATATTTCATCGTGAAAACATCTGATTGACACCTACCTGGTCTCCCATGAAGAAGTTGTTTCCACCATTGCGCATACTAAGAGTCCTCTCCATGAAGGGCATAATCCTGTTGAAGGTATTCATGTATCTCCATTGCATGTAATCCTGAAAAGAGAAAATAACGAAGAGTCTTATGACAATATATACGCTGCCCTCCCGGGGGTTGAGCATTCTGGCAAAGGAATTAAAGGCTGCAACCCGCGCAGTGCAAAGCTCTTCTAACGAATTGAGCACTCTGGTATCCGATAGCACAAATGCAAACAAACAAAAGCTAATATATCTGCTTTATAATTCATGATCTGATGTATGTCCCCGAATTGGCTGAGCGGTTAAATACCATGTCAAGCGAAAAGTTAGGTGGGTTTCGTTCCCAACTTGAAGCGCCCTATGTGCCTAAACACACTGTGGAATTGTGATAAACTGAAACAGTCTGTCTGGGGGTGACAATATATCTAAATACGTGTTGCCTTCAATATATTTCCAGACTTTTTTGTGCAGGCATTAAAAATTATCGTAGACTCTTGACTATGTTATTGCTATACATCTTATGAGATGACTGACCAATTTTTATGATTTCAAATTCAAATGAACAGCTACAGGAGCAATTGGAATACACCCTACTAAAGCCTGATTGTCACAATTAGGGAATTTCAAAAATATAATCTGGAAGTGAGGTTACTTTAGAAGAACAATATGCAATTAAATTCTGTTTTAAACTTGGAAAACTGCCACAGAAACGGATGGAATGCTTCAGACTGCTTTTAGACTATCTTGCATGAAACGAGCATCTGTTTTTGTGTGGCATAAGAGATTTAAGGAAGGCAGGGAGTCTGTGAGGGATAATGAGAGGTGTGGGAGGAGTAAGGAAGTCAATAGACCAGAGTTGATTGGCCAAAGGGTTATGGTTAGGGTTACTATGTTGAGGTTTTAAGGGAGTTTACGAAGAGATTCCATCGGAAGAGGCCAGCACTCTTCAAATCGGGTCAGTGGGATTTCCACCAGGACAATGAACCAGTCCATAACTCCATCCTTGTCACAGACCATTTGACCAAAATGGGCATCAAGACAGTTCGTCACCCTCCCTATAGTCCACACCTTGGTCCCTGTGACTTCTGGTTATTCTCTATGCTCAGAGGCTGTCGTTATGAGACAATTGAGGAGATGAAAGAGGCTGTGACGAAGGTCATTGACAAGCTCACAAGAGAGGACTTCCATGGCGCCTTGCAGAAGTTGTTGAAGAGTACAACAAGCGAATTGCAGCTGGAGGATATTACTTTGAAGGTGACCAGAGTTTCATGTGTGTACTATCAATAAAATTGCCCATAGGAAAAAAGTCTGGAAACTTATTTAATGATCCTGGTATATATATTTAACATCCTGTGCTTGACGCTATCTGATATTGCCACGGTCAATCCTCGGCTGTCTCATTATTGTAAAAGAGTCACCAAAGAATATGTTGACGATGTCTAATAATCAGCGACGTTGAGAAAACGTACACAATCACGCTCACACACTCGCACACTCATTTCTCGAACGCAAAAACACAACACGATTTATTGTATACATTTATCCAGTATGGTGTACAAGAAATCATTTTGTCTGTTGCCTAGTGTTTTATGGTATATCAACAGTCATGGCTTGTTTAATTTCAAATCCAGTTTTTATAAATATATATATATATATAACAAAAGTCAGGCGGTAACACCCCACAAAGCACCAACTATACAGCCACCTGCCTCCCATCACGAAAACTATACTAGTTAGACGAACCAGACACGCAGGACACTGATAGAAAAGCAGAGACGAGCTCATAAGTGATGTACTCCTATTGACCCCCAACCAAAAGCAGGACGACCAGCTAGATCATACATACAGCAGCTATGTGAGAATACGGGATGTAGACCTGAAGACCTGCCAGAGGCGAAGAACGATAGGGAAAAGTGGCGAGAGAGGGTCAGTGATATCCATGCTAGCGGCACGACATTGTGATGATGATGATATGGTTGTCCCTATCTCAGTTTGTGGGTTTGGAGCAGACCAATCCATCCCCACGTAGATGATGTGACACAAGGCTTTTTTAGCTGAGTTTAACAACTTTGAAATCAATTTTTCTTCTCATAGATGAGTTGCCATACCATGATTAAAGAGCATTTGCTGCCCAAATATTTGCCTTTATCTGGCGGGATAATTCTATTTATACCACTTTCAAAGGTATTAGCGCAATGTGAAATACAAACAGCCTTGTCTAGGATTTGAACTCGGATCAGCATGTTATTTTCCAACGATGTTAACCACTATACCTTGGGGCATCTCTATTTCAGTGTGTCAAAGGAGCACAAACAATTTTTTAAAAATTTCTTAGTTGGTCAAATGTGATTTAACTATTCTTTAAAAATCCTCCTAACTATTCGTTTTTAAATTACACACAGACACACACACACACACACACACACACACATATATATATATATATATATATATATTGTTTTCAGATACTTAAATGTTTGAAGTATTAATATCTACCTCCAATAATTCAAGTCATTTTTATCATTTGCTTGCACACAGTTAAAGTTTTCCGAGTATTCCTAGATTAGACTAATAATTCTATATTATCAGTCATTTTTGTACACTGGTAGATGATTTCAAGTATTTCTATTTGACATCAGCAATCCTGTTTATCATGCATTGCAGTGTAATATAAATAATTTGCACATATCTCTATGTTATATAACAGAGAAAGGGAACAGTGCTGGTGTACAAAAATATTATCTGATTCTTTTCATTTTCCTTTAATTACCGGAAATATTCGCATGGGTAGAATAAGAGACGTTTGCAGATGGCTGAGCTGCATAATCTGCGAAACCTGTTCTCTTCTTTTTCTACGTTCGCAAGACTGGTACAGGGACATGTTAAGTCATTGAAACATTTTAGTTTCGCTCCGTTTCTCTACTTTTGCGAGTCTCGTACATGTTTCTTTTCTACTTTTTAACCTTAGGCAATCTGGCACAAGGCCAGAGCCCAGAGTGACGTGGTCTATTTGTTACTTTCACCCAAACTTTTCTCTTCCTGATCTCCACTCGTCTCAATTGGTTATGAAAAAATCTGGAAGTTCATGCAAACTCTCATGGTCAAACCTCCCACCAAAACTTTGCACATACACACACCTCTTTCCAGTATACCACCAACGCAATTTATGAGGCACTTATGCGGGGAAACAACCTGCGTCCTGCTTATTTTAGGAAACAGATGTACTTCCTGTTATGCTAAGCACGCATGTTATGTAGCATGTTAAAGAGATCTGAAAGTCAATATCCAATATATGGTTCCAAAATAATGATTGAACAGTACTATTAGACACATTGATGAAATCCTAAGAGATACAACAGCTTTGAGTCATAGTAGACATGGGAGTAATTGCAATGAGAGAGTAGTCCTCATTCACCAAATTTCCTGAAAACTTGTTTGGGGTTGTGTCTTTCAAGTCTATAGGCTCAGTTGATAGTACAACTATTTGTATTTGGTGAATATGTAAATCGTGTAAACTATTTCAAAGTTATTTTATTGTATAAAAGAATTAAATTTTTTATTATGCAAACAAATGACAATCATTTTATTAAGTAGTTTAAAGGTTATCAATTACGAAACGAAATGCAATGCGAATAGAAATAGTATTTTGTACTTACATCGTAATTGGTGTCCATATTGCCATTGTCGTTTCCATTGTCAGAGGTCATCATTCCATTCTCACCAAACTAAAAGAAATAAAAGGCATAAAGATTTTTGGTAAATCTTTGGATAAATCAATCGATAAACAATATGTAGTTGTACCATAGCCATGATATGGCTATGTGTGAAACGTACATATAATGTTCATATATATATATATATACATAGAACATAGGAATCTCGAAACACGAAAAACACTTACGACTTCTTTGTTCAGGTAAGAAACCTTTTATTACCTTTGAGATTAAAGGTTCTTCGACATAAGGAGAGAGATACACATTCTTTCTATTCTGACTTTTTCATCTGCCCCACCCCGTCTCGTGTGGCACCCGTAGCGAGCAAAATCGTTTCGCCTCAGCGAGCCCCGAAAATTGACCCTTCTTGTTTGGTGTCTAGTCTCAACTCAACTAACTTTCTTCAAAATTCCCCAAATCCTCCGCACTTCCGGTGATGACGCCATTCGCACTTGCTAGTCCCATTTCCCATCTCGGGCTACTGTGACATCTCTGAGTGACACGTCCGCTCCGCCCTCGCGCATGCGCGTGAACCCCTGCTTTAATGTGTCATCTAAGTAACTCATGCACTGAGCCGAAAGTTCTAAGCCTACCTAAACCCAAAGGCATGAAACGAAATCCCTTGGGGCCATTTTTATTACACAGTTTTATTCGGCGAATTATTGAATTTTTAAAAATAACTCCATATTTCAAAATTCTTACAATTTTTTCCTAAACAATAACTTATAAGTATTTTAAATTGTAGGTACTTTTAATTAGGGAGGTAGTTTTGAATAACGGAATAAATTATACTAGCCGGGCAACCTGGCGTTGCGTACTTTTATTATTGTCAATGATTTCTTTTTTTTTTTATTATTTAAAAGGAACAAAAATATATTTTACTTGATTTTTTTTCTTTTTTTTTTCAACCACATTCATCACAAATGTAGAGCTAGAATATGGTGTTTAATTAATTAAAAAGTCAGACATTTTATGTTATAATACAAAGGTCCACGCACAAATACACATACGCATAGATAAGCATAGAGATTGAGAGAGAGAGAGAGAGAGAGAGAGAGAGAGAGAGAGAGAGAAAAGAGGAGGACAAGAGCTAAAGAAAAATTATATGTGTCTGTCTGTGTGTGAGTATGGGTGTGTTTATATATAAATGTATATCTACATATATATTTGTAGAGAGAGGGAGAGTATAACAGACAGACAGACAGACAGACAGACAGAGACAGTGGCAGAGAAAGAAAGAATCATACTGAGGTGATTTGTCATGGAAAAGTTTATATTAATATCCTGTTTTCTTATAAATTCAGTTTAAAGATGCAAAGATTTTATATTACCAAACAAGCAGGAACACACACACACACACACACACACACACACACACACACACACACACACACACACACACGCATTCACAGATGAATAGACAGCGAGGATGGAAGTAAATATGGAGAAATAAATTTAAAAATCCATCGGTGATTTATCGTCGATCGATACCATCCTACCCAAGGAAAGGTGTCCATTCACGGTGTGAAGAAATTTTCCCGTTCCATGATGTTTGTTCACCTCTCTCTCTCTCTCTCTCTCTCTCTCTCTCTCTCTCTCTCTGTATCTATCTATCTCACACACACACACACACGTACATATATATATATATATATATATATATATATATTTTACATCAAAATAAACTGTAGACTCCCACGTATATATACATAAATATAGTATAATGGACAACATTGATTTGAAATGAGCAAAGTGGAAATGATTGACTCACCCTGAAGCGTCCGTTCTTCCAGTGGTAGTACCTCATGTAATCGTGCATGATTTCATAGAAGCAGTCAGCAATGTAGTCACACCTCATCATGTCCATGTTGCTCTTGGGGTAGAAATCTAAGAAACGATGAATTGAAAAGTATGATTTTACATTTAATTTCTCAGATGATTTCAAATCGATTTTCTAGCATTGAAATCACTTACTGTATTCACGGGCCAAGTACCTGGCAATAGCCATGGTCTCAGGCATCTTCATGCCACCGTCCATCTCCAAGACAGGGACACGCATGCAGGGCATATCTAGAAAGAATGAAGTATAAAAGAAATAAAATTAGGTTCTGTTTCAGGAAAACTTTTCAAGGAAGGGTTTTAAACTTTCTATCACTATTTCATCATCATCATGTCGTGCCATCAGCACGGATATCTCTGACCGTCTCTCGCTACCCCTCCCTATCGTTCATCGCTTCTGACAGGTCTTCAAGACTATTCCCTGTATCCTCACAGAGCTACAGTTTGTAGGATCGAGCTGGTCACCCTGCTTTTGCTCGGCCATATGCGGGGGTCCATAGGAGTACATCAACTTTGAGCTTGTCCCTACTTCCCCAGCAGTGTCCTGCATGTCTGGTTCGTCTAACTTGGATAGTTTTCATGATGGGTGGTAGGTGGCCGTACAGCTGCTGCTTTGTTGGGTGTTGCCTCCAGGACATTCTTGTGTAGTTGCCGTCAAGTTTTTTTCCATCCGTTTAGTTAGCGTCCATGTAGTGCATCCATATAACAGTATCGACACGATCGCTGCTTGGAAGAAACCACGTTTCTTTTTATCGGTCAGGTCTGACTTCCATATGACCGATAGTCTATCGATAGCTGTCCCTGCCTTTGTTAGTCGAGTGTTGGTGTCTGTCTCAGTCGATGAGACACTGCTTCCAGTGTAAAGAGAAAGGTTAAATTTTTCGTGTTGGTAAGTCGATTTCAGATAAAAGATTTGACATCGATTACCAAATTAGATATTGACGTAAATTGATACCCTAAAAATCAAAATTTTACCTTAACGATTCACACCATTTTTTCTGTCTAACGCAGACGATAAGCGTTTTAGAATATGTATGATATATGAGTGTTTACGTCACGTGATAAAGGGGGAAATATTTAAACGAAAAATACTTGGGTGACTCAAAAGTTTTGCATTATTTTGCTATCGAGAGGCACAGTACGGCAGTTTCAGATGCTTTAACTGTGGTGATGGAAGTGAAAAACTATAATGGACTGTGAGATGGCAAGCTCACCTGATACTCTCCATACGTAAGGCTCCGGAAGTGTTTCTAAAAAAAAACAACAACCGTAGAACCACGGTTTTAGCCCTTGCTGATTTTGCCGTCAGAGTTCTTTCAATATAAGTAACGTTTCTTGAATCTTTTGGTTACTGTACTCTGGTCAACTGTGCTTTCACCCAATGTTTTGGGTTTGTAGCCCATTTCAAACTGATAATGCATAAATTCCTGATTTAGAAAACGTTCTCCCTTCTCGTGCGTGGTTATAAAATCGCATACGGTGTGAAACAACGCACAACGTATCAGTGCACCAACTCCCACCATACTACCAATCATAACGGATAGCTATATAACTACACCATACAAAACTATTGCAGAATTTTTGTCCTGTTGAGGTCATGGCTCAAAAGATATAGGTATTTAGTTGAGATGTAAAATCGTCTCGAGGTTGTAGGTTCAATCCTAAATACATGCAAATAACAAAAAATACTTACTGTAACTTAATACTTCTACCCGATTATTGTTGATGAAATTAGAACTATCAACCCCCGTGGATTAAATAAAGGGTACGGTCGGATGTAGTGTCTAGCCTTCTAGGTTCAACATTAAACATCTGAAAAAGGCAGAAGGACGCATCGGCCGAAATGTTGTGAGTTAAATAATAAAGATAAGAGTCCGAATTTACTAAATTTGGCTGCATATCAGAGGACGGATATTTGCTAAATTCGACCTATATGGTAAATTTCTCAGGTATATATATATATATATATAAGTAAGTGTTGGTTGTCCCCCTCTTACTTCGTGGGTTTGTGGCAGACCAAATGCAATATAATTTGGAGTGTGTTCAATATCTGTGATAGAGCTATTATATAAAAATCATAAGTAAATACGTATTAGTTTTTATACATATTTAATATATATAAATTAATATATATTTACTTTATATATATATATATATATATATATATATATATATATATATATATATACATATTGAATAGTGCATAGTTAGACAGGAAGTTGTCATAAAAAAAAGTCTCATCGATTGTTAATTTATTATTTCTAATTGTAATTTTTCAACACTTATTTATTTTGTGTTGGGATCAAAGTGGTAAAGAAATTGTCCCATAACTTCTGGCCAAACGCTTTCGATCCTACTTTTGTTCGTTATCAGGAGTCGTTTAGTTTGAGATGACAAGTTTTATAGCTTTCTTTATTCGTAGCGTTTTTATTTTAAAGGTGTCATTCAGAACATTTTCAGCGTTTTGCTTAAAAATCTTAAATTGGAAAGATTTTAATAAATATATGATCTTTGGATGAGTTTTCTAATAGGGTCGGTGTTTTTAATTATTAAAATGGTTCTATATATTGGTACCTGAGTTAAATGCTATTTTATTAATATCTGTTGTTTTTTTTTTAATTTTTAAACATATCGCTTCCAGGATTTGTAATCGTTTTTTTATTATCATTTTTATACGTATTTATTGTATTATCTATGAGAAGGTGGAAGTTGGTCAGCGATATTGTTGTGTACGATATAATTAAATTTTTTATGCCAATATTTTCAGGGAAGTGATATATATATATATATATATATATATATATATATATATATATATATATATATATATATATATATATATATATATATATATATGTGTGTGTATTTTGTTTTGCTACTACGGTGTGACAATGGACTTGTTGGTTTTTGGTGTTATTTAATGTTTATATCTCTCTATCTATCTATCTATCTATCTATATATATATATATAGATAGATAGATAGATAGATAGATGGATAGACAGATAGATAGATATAAACATTTAATAACACGTCCATTGTCACACCGTAGTAGCAAAACAAAATACCTATATATATATATATATATATATATATATATATATATATAGATAAAATTGCTGATTTCAAAACTAAAAATAAATATTTCTTCAACATTCCACGAAGACATTTCAAACATCAAAATTAGAAAAACTAGAAAACTAATAACAAAAGAATAGCCCTATTTTTTAAGATTTATTTTGTTCACACACACACACACACACACACACACACACACACACACACACACACACATATATATATATATATATATATATATATATTGTAATCGAATACTCTGATGGTAACACAATTGAATTTGTTTTTATTGCTTTTTACATTTATAATTCTAATTAATAAATGATGTCCAGCTTTGCTATCTAACGCAAATAATTCTATTTAAGATTAATCATTGCCCAGTCAGCTGGTTCTATAGAATACACCGACTGCACCTAAGCATTTGGATAAGACCCTACCACCGATGAGTGTCCAGGAGATAACACTAAACAGTCTGATGGTGAGGTCCCTGTAATACTGGGGTTTTGGTGAATGCGGAGCACCCCTTCATTGCCATTGCTCCCAGGTTCACTCTGGCCCGCAGGGGTAGCACCTGATAGGACCCTACCTATGGGTTAAATAGAACTAACAGCATACTTATGCTAATCGGAATTGTTTGACTAAACTGAATAGCTTGAAATAGAAATGTTTTTGACAATTAAGCTGTACTTATAATTAAACTGCGTGCTTATGCTAAACTAAATTATTTGAAATGGAATTGTTTTGTTTTTTTGACATTGAAACTGTGCTTACACTAAACTGATTTGTTTAATATAGAACTGTTTTGACATTTAACTCTTGTAAACAAAATCTCAACTTATACTAAACTGAATTAGCTGAATTAGAACTGCTTGACTTGACTGAATAGCTTAAAATAGAAATGTTTTTAACAATCAAACTGTACATTTAAACTGTGTTCTTATCCTGAACTGAATTGTTTGAAATAGAGCTATTTTCATAAAAATGGATTTGGCGTTAAATAACCTACAAAGGTTGATATGCCATAAAACCGAAACAACCAATCAAATAACCTAAATCCTTTGTTTGCACATAGTTAAATAGTTTTAAGCTTCACTATAAAGCATTACTAATTATATATATGAAGTATCCCAATATAATATGAATAACTTGCACAGTGTTTCATTTTTCAAATATCTACTAATGATAATAATCCCTTGGAGGAATATGAACAGTTCTTTTCGATCCTCAAACGGCACCAGAACTGGTACTTCGATCCCACGTTAGAGTGAACCTGAGATTAATAGAAATTAAATGAACATTCTGTTTTTCAAATTCAAAGACTGGAGACTCAAAATATGATGCAGTTTAATGTCATACTCTGGACACTAAACAATTTAATGTATTGCTATTTAACAGAAATAATTCTATTCATTTGTCTGCACACAGTTAAATGATTTCAATCATAGTAAATGTTTAAATAGTACTATTTGGCCCATAATTGGGACACTAACAGGTACTTTCAGTGGACACTAATGGTTACAAACCAGGACACTAAATCCTTTCAAGTATTGCCATCTAACACTAACAATTCTTTTCACCATTATTATTTGTCTGCACACAGTTAAAAGTATAGTAAATGTTTAAATAGTTCTATTTGACCCACAAATGGGACACTAATAGGAACTATCACTCCAGACAGAATGAACCAGAAAGCAATGGCAATGAAAGGCAATTCCATATTCCCCAAAGATCCAGGACTAGAGATTAACTATGAGTTCATTTAGTTTCATACAAAAACCACTTGTTTTGACGGGGGAGTCTTATCCATCTGGAGAGGTGCAGTCAGCATATTATACACCCTCCCCCAAGACGCAACTGGGAAGTACATTTTTTTTTGTTTCAAAGCTTCGATGCTACAGAATTTTGTAATTGATAATACATGATAATATAATTTTAGGCTGTGTAATATTTCTTTTTGTATAAAGGTATCTAAAACTCTGTGGGTTATTTAAGTCCAAATCAAGAAGAATAGTGGTTGTAGTTTCTTAACGGATAGCTGGTGAGGTTGATATTTTGAAAACAAAGAGTAATAGCAAGACTGGATTCGAACTCACTTATTACAATTCTGTAGGCCAGGAGTTAGCCACTACACCACGGAAACTGCTTCCTTGATTCTTTTAGGCGTGTATTCATTTTAGTCCAATACTATTAATAAATGTGTTTAAATATCATATAAATCGTGGACAATATTAAATGCGAATATTCAAGAACGTGGAAACTATTAAGAGGCATCCGGTGAGGATCGAACTCACTATACTGATAATGCTATGTTGTGCAAACTTACTAAATATTGTTCCAAAGTGTGATCGTTTGCTATCTCTCTCTCTCTATCTATCTATCTTATCATGTTCATATCTATATATCTATCTATCTATCTAATTCAGTCTCTTAATATATGTCAATATAGCAGGATATCTTTCTGTTAAACTCTGTCCATACATCTCTCCATCCTTCTCTCTCTCTCTCTATATATATATATATATATATAGGTATTCTTCAATCCAGTAAATCCTGAGTAGGAAATAATTCCGTCAGAACAAATGAATTATTCAAGTTTCGAATATTCAAATATTCCTGGTAAAGTTAGAAATAGTTGAAATTTGGATATATATTACTGTTATTGCTAAATTGTTAATTTTATTGCTTTTGTGGTTGTCTCAATCTGAAACGAGAAGGGAACGGAACTGGTCTGACATGGGTAAAGGCTATACATAGCTGAAATGGATTTCTTTTCTCCCCCTCCTTCCTGTATGTTTTGTTTTATTTTATTTTCTTGTTGGGTCTGATCAAGTCCTGTTTAAACTTATTTTGGAGTCTTTGATTCATATCAATGCTCTCAACAGGATGGAAATAAATTTATAACCCTAATGTGAATGAATGTTGTCGTTTTTCTTGAAATATATATATATATATATATATATTCCAGAGCATTAGAGAATCCTGAGAAGTTTGCTTGCAACAAAATATTGACTCCATAAAACGTATTTCGGTTTGATACTCAATCATACGTTTACTGATAATAATCTTAGGAATTTTGTTTTACTTTTATATTTTCAGTAAAATGTCAACTTACCCTTCCTGTATTTATCCCATTCGTTGAATTCGAACCTCTTATCCATATACTTGACGGCAGCGGCAGCGAACATCATACGAAGGATCTCGGCACGTCCGCGGCCATTGAAGTAGTACAGGGTGTAGTTAGGCATAGTGAGGTTTTTAGTTAAGTTGTTTCTGCTTCACGGAGAGGAGGAAATTCCAGCTGACGCTGTTTTTCGATTCGAAGTGTTGTCTGAATGCAAAGAGCAGAAGACTGCTGAATTTATAGTCTGTCATGAGTCATAGATTAAGTAGCTTCTTTGGTCGAATAAGCACTTAAAATAGTGCCTCGTCCAAGGACGCCAATTTAATATTCCCCACTTGATGACTGCACTGCAGACCTAATTGTATAATACTGCAAGAGTACAAAGAATTACAGATAATGGTTGGTAAACTGTCTTGGTCGTTTCTGCAGACAATGTGTAAAAGGCATGTCTCACGATCTCTTGCATTTAACATTGTTGTAAATTATCCACTTTTCATGGCCAATCATAGTTTCTTTGAAAAGCATTTTCGTTAGCGTTTTTGGAGAGAATAGCGTGTAAAAGGCACACCACAAATAATTCATCAGAAGTAAATTTGGTGCAGATCTTTTCATTGGTCGATTTAGATACCTTTAAGTGTTTTCAGCAACACTCTTTCAGAATAAGGTTGATTATTCTGAAGTAATGTCGACACATCTCGACGTAAAATATTTGTCTTTCTCCCAAAAAGCAACATTTAACAAGTGATCACCAGCAAGAAAATGTCACAGACCATTTTTTCATACTTTTCCATTCACATTAATTCTTATACAAACTACGCTATTTTTTTTTCAGGTATATTTTACCTTTCTAAAGGCAAGACAAATGATTTTTAAGCATTTGCAATTTTGTGAAAAATGTGTTAAAAAGTAGGGTTTTTTTTTCAATAATAAAAAGAATAAAACGTGAAAATAACATTTATATTTAATATGAATTTAAAAAAATATAAGATTTATATATATAATTGTAACACTATATAGGTGGCCCGCCAAGCAGACTATTCCTTTGTCTGTTTTGGCGCGAAACTAGACAAAGGGTTTTTGGACTTGAAATCTCCGCATGGCCGGAAGAGGTAACGGGACGTGAGAAGAGAGTTGTTTGGAGAAAGGAGCTGACAAGCAGTTGGCGACGGGACACAGAGAGATGCGGTCGACTCCGGACACAGTAGCAGAGAAGATAGGGTCCAGCAAAGAAGATCGAGTCAAGATGTCGGCATTCCAGTTGCTTTGTGGAATTTTCGCTAGTAATCCATGCTAGCGTTAGTCCATATATGCTATCGGAAATGTAGTGTAGCATAACTCCTCTTTCTGCTCTTGAGTTAACCCCAAGCGTTTTGTTCGTGTTTGTTCGTTTGTTTTATTTTCTCCTGTCCCCTCGATCGTATTCTTGTAGTGGCAAGAAATGTGCGTTACCCCCCCTCGGAACCACTAGTTGATCACAGGCCAAGAAGGGACATGGTTAGAAGAGGATGTAACGTATGTGGGGAAGGCGAGGGGGAGTAACGTCACATAATTATGAATGGAGGAATTGATATATATATATATATATATATGTTTGCCCGATTTTCTTACCATGACAAGAAAATCGGGCAAACACCTACATGCGGAGCACTGAACAGCTGTTTCGACCTAATTAGGTCTCATCAGCAGTGCACTCCGTGATCTCCACTACTAAAGAACGAACCAACCACCACGGTATGCAGAAGCCGACTCTACCACTCAGATACCGAACTAGCATGTTGTGCCTTTTTCTTGTCATGGTAATTTCTAACTTAATATATATATATATATATATATATTGAGCACTCTAGTGAAGGAATTGTCGGCCGCCGCTAGCGTAATGCAAAGCTCTTCGAAAGAATTGAGCACTCTGCTGCTGCTGCTGTTGCTATAATAAATACCGTGAAAATTCCCTTGCCCAGCGTGGTCCTCTTGGTGGCCGAGAGGTCTGAAGCTTAGTCTAAAGTAAAGTTGGACGGGTTTCGATCCCGGCTTCGAGCGTCCTGCGTGTCTAGCCACTCTGAAGAGTTCTGATAGAACGAAACAGCCTATCTGTGGATGAAAATATATATATATATATATATTTGATTAAATATTAGTGGCATTCTTTGTCAACATATTTTTTTCGATCCTTTCCAATCGCCGAATAGTGTTTTTTTTTTTTTACACCCGGCTGGAATTGGTTAACAAAATGTTCGTATTTAACCGGGCCATCATCAGGTGGAGGTGCCCGTGGTGTAGTCGTTATCGTCGTAGGAAATGGACACGGTGACACGAGTTCAAATCCTGGACGAGACTGATTGCATTTCACATAGCACTAATACCCTTGGGGAAGGTATGAATCCAATTATTCTCCCTCCAGTAAATAGTAGGTCAGACTAGGTTCTTCAGCCTTGGTTAGGCAACTGGTCTAGGAGAAGGAAAACTCTGAATTCAAACCTGTTAAACTCCGCTTAAAAATTGACCTTGTGTCATATCCTGCCCGAGCGCAGAGGTTGGGTAAATATTATCATCAGGTGGGTGTAAATCCCAAATGTGCAGTACAGTAAAAAATGCACCTAATATCACACTAAAAAATCGGATGGTAAGGCTCCAGTAAGCTTGAGTTTTGGTGAATTCCGAGTACCCCTTCATTGACATTGTCTTAAGGTCCATTCTGACCCGGAGTGCCATCCCCTCATAGGGTGTTATCTATGGATCAAATAAAAATATTTGACATTTAAACTGTGAACTTTTGATAAACTGAATTACTTGAAAAAGAACGATTGGATCATTTAACTATGTGTAAACAAATGACTGATGTTTAATTGAATTGGTTTGGTTTGGTTTGTTGGGTTTTATGGCATATCAACCTTTGTAGATTATTTAATTATTTTATGTAAATAATCAGTTCTATTCAAAACAATTTGGTTTAGAATGACAACACAGTTTAATTGTCAAAAACATTTGTATTTCAAACTATTTAAGCTGTTATGTATAACAAATCAGTTTAGTGTAAGTACAGTTTCAATTTCAAAAACAGTTCAATTTCAAATAATTCAGTTTAGCATAAGTACGCAGTTTAAATGTAAGTACACAGTTTATTTGTCAAAAACATTTCTATTTCGAGCAATTCAATTTGGTCAAACAGTTCTAATTAAGCTAGATCAGCTTACTATAAGTACAGATTATATTTACACACAGTTAAATATCAAAACAGCTCTATATTAAACAATTCAGTTTAGTATAAATATAGTTTTAATGTCAAAAAAACAGTTCTATGTGAAACAATTCAGTTTAGCAGAGGTATGCCGTTAGTTCGACTTGACCCATAGATAGGGCCCTATCAGGTGCTACCACTCCGGGTCAGAGTGGACCTGGGAGTAATGGCCATGAAGGGGTGCTCCGTATTCCTCAAGGTCCCAGCATTACTGGGACCTCACCATCAGAGTGTTTTGTGTCAGATCCAGGAGAGTCATTGAGGGGTCTTACCCATCTGGAGAGGGGCAGTCAGTGTATTCTACAGACCCACCCGATTGGGCAATACACAGAGCTAAATATCAAACAGTTTTATTTTAGATAATTCAGTTCAGCATAAGTACACAGTCTAGACGTCAAACAGTTCTATTTGAAGCAATTAATTTCAGCATTAGTACGCTGTTTCAATGTCAAAGCAGTTCTATTTTAAACAATTCAGTTTAGCATAAATATGCAGTTTAAATACAAAAATCAGTATAGTGAAAGAAACACAGTTTAGTTCT
Organism: Sepioteuthis lessoniana; assembly: GCA_963585895.1. NCBI lineage: Eukaryota > Metazoa > Mollusca > Cephalopoda > Myopsida > Loliginidae > Sepioteuthis > Sepioteuthis lessoniana. The sequence goes on from OY757942.1 coordinate 12,215,963, forward strand.
ATTCAACCCATAGATAGGTCCCTTATCAGGTGTTACCACTCCGGGCCTGAGCGGACCTGGGAACAATGGCAATAAAGGGGTACTCCACATTCCCCAAAGCTCCAGCATCAATGGAACCTCACCATCAGACCGTTTAGTGTCACATCCAGGACACACGTTGGGGGGGTCTTACTCCTCTGCATAGGTGCAATCGGTGTAATTTACAGCCCAAGCCGACTGGGCAATAATTGAATTGTTAGTGATACATAGGAATACTTGAATACATTAAACTGTGTGCGAATAATAATAGTGAATAACATCATTCGTATTATATTGTGACACTATGAAGGGGGTGAGCCAAGAAGACGATCTTTTTGTTTGTTTTGGCGCGAAACCAAACAAAGGTCTGGACTCGAGATCTCGGACGAGACCAGAAGTGGGGTAGGAAAGGCAGGTCCAAGAGAGACGAGACGGCCAGTTGGAAGAAGGAACTCAGAGGAAGGCAGTTGGCGAAGGGAGACGGAGAAGGGCAGTCGCCAGTCGACACCGGACAGAAGAGAGACAAGTCAGCATGGGATAGAGTCCAGCAGCAGCGAGGGAAGACCAGTCAAGATGAGTCAGCACTCCTCGTGGTTTGTACAAATTTCGCTAGAAATACATGCTAGCGTTAGTCTACAGGGAATGCAGTGTCACAAACTTGCCCCTCTTGCACTTGAGTCGACCCAAGCCTTATTGTTTGTTTGTTCTTTGTTCTTTTTCTCTCACTCCCTTGATTGTATTTCTTGTGCCGTAAAGAAATGTGTGATACCCCTATCGGAACCACTAGATGATTCACCGGCCGAGATTGAAATGGTTTAAAGAAGTTAATGTATTGGGGGGGTGCCGAGGGGGGTATTGTCACAATATATAAATAATTGAAAGCGTTTAACCGAATGCAAAAAATGACCTTCATCATCATCATCATCATCATCATGTCGTGCGGCCAGCACGGATATCCCTGACCCTCTCTCTCCACGTCTCCCTATCATTCATCGCCTCTGGCAGGTCTTCAGGGTTGCATCCCGTATCATCACATAGCTGCTGTATGTATGTTCGAGCTGGCCGTCCTGCTTTTGATTAGCCATATGCGGGGATCCACAGGAGTACATCACATACGTTCTCGTCCCTGCTTCTCCAGGAGTGTTCGGCATGTCTGGTTCGTCTAGCTTGGATAGTTTTCGTGATAGGTGGTAGGTGACCGTATAGTTGGCGCCTTGTGGAGTGTTGCTGCCAGGACTTGTTCAATATTGCTCTTAAAATTCTTCTATAATTGCCGTCTAGCTTCTTCTCCAACCGTTTAGTCAGCGTCCAAGTAGTGCTTCCATATAGCAGTATCGACACGACCGCAGCCTGGACCTTAGACTCAATTAAAAATGTTTTCTTTAAAATGTGTTTATAAATTTTATATTTAATATATATTTTTTAAAACGATTTGGCAATAAATGACCTACAAAAGCCGAGATGCTATAAAACAAACCAAATCAAATCATACATTTAATGTATATCAATAAAGAAGATTTGGCATAAACAATGTTTGATATGCCATAAAACGTGACCAAGCGAAATCATATATTTAATATATATGTATTAAAAGGGTTTGGGATTAAATTACCTTCAATGGTTCACATGTCACAAAACCCAACCAAATCATATCAAATATATTTAACATATATATGGATTAAAATGATTTTGACATTAAATAAGCTTTAATGGTTGATATGCCATTAAAAAAGTAACCAAACCAAAAAAAAAACAGAAATTTCGGAATAAATGAAAAACCGTTTGATCTTATATAGATATTAAAATTAATCTCCCTAAATATACATATGTGTCATTCAGTCAATCAAAGATTATTCTAAAAATGTCAAAAATTCAAATGTAAAATACGTTTTTTTCAAAAAGATGTTTTTATAACAGTCGACTTTGCATTACTCGGTTGGTTTATAGCACAAATTGTTCTAATATTTGAAAGATTTTAGTTTTGAGGCAATTCAAAATTGTAATAAATCAAGTCGAGTGCTTCAGGCTTGAACAGAGATCTGTCATCAAATCTTTGGTGGTCAAGAAGTGCAAACCATGTGAAATTTACCAAAGAATGTGTGAGTTGTGCGGAATTTTTAAAAAATTTTAGTTAAAAAGTTTAACAAATATGGATTTGTCACTACGAACGGAAAAGTCGGAAAAGCAGTCCATGAACTGGAAACACTGATAATCTTATAAATGGTTGGTTTGGTTTTATGGCATATCAACCATTGTAGGTTATTTAATGCCAATATACAGTTCTATTTCAAACAATTCAGCTTAGCATAAGTGCTCTGTTTAGTTCTATTTCAATTGGAGTTTTATTCAATCATTTGTATTCCTTTTCATATTAGTTATATGACTTGGAGGCAAATATTTTGCTGGTAACATTGTTTTTGAACAAGGCACAGCTTATTTGTTGGCTCACAATTCAATCGGCTGGGACTGTAGAATACGCCGATTGCACCTCTGCAGAAGGGTAAGACCCTCCAATGAGTTTCCTAGATATGACACTAAACAATCTGATGGTGAGGTTCCAGTGATGCTGAAGCTTTGGGGAATGCGGAGTACCCCTTCATTGCCATCGCTCCCGGGTCCATTCTGGCCCGGAATGATAGCACTTGATTGGGCCCTATCAATGGGTTAAATAGAACTAACTGCATACTTATGCTAAATTGACTTGTTTGAGCTAGAATTGTTTGACTAAAGAAATAAACCGTGTACGTACATTTAAACTGCGTGCTTATGCTAAACTGAATTATTTGAAATGGAACTATTTTTTGACATTACAACTCTACTTACACTAAACTGAATTGTTTAATATAGAACTGCTTTAACAAAATCTGTACTTATACTAAACTGAATTAACTGAATTAGAACTGCTTGATTAGACTGACTCTGCATTTCCTAAAGCTACTATATTACTGGACGCTCCCCTTCAGATTTTGTGGTGTCCTCATGGTGTAATGGTTAAAACGATGAGCTGCGGAATCGTAGTACGCGAGTTCGTACTCCAGTCGCGCTATTACGTTCACTTTCGGGCAAATACCCTTGGGAAAGGTATGAACCTCCTTATTCTCCCTCCAGCTATGGGTAAATAGTAGGACGGACTAGGTTCTTCAGCCTTGGGGAGGCAACTAGTCTAGGAGAAGGAAAACTCTGAATTCAAACCTGTTAAACTCCGCTTAAAAATTGACCTTGTGTCATATCCTGCCCGAGCGGAGGGGTTGGTAAATAGTACCTTCAGATTTTTATCCTGGACACTTTTTGGAGAGTCTTATCTCTCTGCAGAGATGCAGTCAGTGTATTCAACAGCCCCAGCCGACTCGGCCAGCTCCTCTAAAGAAAATATCCCGGGCATAACGGTCACTCAATAAAGTCATACTGAGAGTGGCCGGGGACAGGAAAAGACCTCTTATTATTGATTTTTTCGAAAAAGGTATAACTGTAAACATTGTTTCCGATTGAAAAATTGACCTTATTTATTAAATCGCCCTCATATATATATATATATATATAGTGACACGCATGAGTAATGGATACATATAATTTTCTGTTATAACTCGAGTTTATGTTCGCTATTTTGCCTGATATTTGGTAAATAATATCTTGTAAAGTTGTTTTAATTGTTTGTAGAAGAAAAATTAAAAACTCAGGGTTGAATCCTTTTTTTTAATCAAAGTTCAAAATTACCCTATGCAAAAGTATTGGATACAGGACACTTTTTTTTCAAATTTCCAATCGAAAAGTTGTATTTTAAAAGACTTTAAATATTCAAATTTTTGATAGTATTGGAATGTTATGTTTGACCAATTGGAGAAGCACACAATTGTTTACAAGATAGTTCTACAAATGATCGGACTATTTGATGTGCATTTTGTAATTCAAGAATTAAAAATGGCAAAAACTTAAGAATTATCCAGAGATATGCGAAATAGAATCATTGAACGTCACAAATTTCCTCAGAAAAAGCAACAAAACAAAATGAAAGAATCAAAATTAATTATAATGTTTCTTTCAGTAAATTCAAACGAATTACGACTATGTCGTCTATTTACATTATGTTTTAATGTATCAGAATGTTTTTTCAACCATTACGAAAATTGAATTCAAGGACTCGGACAAATAAGAATTTTGATTATATTCAAAAGTTACGAGGATCATTAAATAAGTTTCCAGACATTTTTTGTATGGGCACTTTTATTCATAGTACACACATGAAACTCTAGTCCCCTTCGAAGTAATCTCCTCCGGCTGCAATGCACTTGCTTTACCGTTCCAACAACTTCTGGAAAGCCCCAAAGAAGTCCTCTTGTGTCAGCGTGTCAATGAACTTCGTCACAGCCACTTTCGTCTCCTCTATTGTCTCATAACGACAGCCCCAGAGCTTTGGGAATAACCAAAAGCCACTGGGAGCAATGACTGGACTATAGAGAGGGTGAGGAACTGTCTTGATGCCCATCTTGGTCAAATAGTCTGTGACAAGGATGGTGTTTTAGACAGGTGCTTGTGCTCGTGGAAATATCACTGACCCGATTTGAAGAGTGCTGGCCTCTTCCCAAGGAATCTCTGGCTGAACTCCATAAAAACCTCAACATAGAGCCCTAACCCTAACCCCTTCGCCAATCAACTCTGGTGTATTTACTTCCTTACTCCTTCCACACCTCTCATAATCCCTCAAAGACTCCCTGCCTTCCTTGAATCTCTTATGCCACTCCAAAACCGATTCTCGATTCATGCAAAATGCTTCAAAAGCAGTGTGAAGAATTCCATAAGTTTCTTAGGCATTTTTTCCAAGTTTAAGACTTGATTTTATTGCATACCATTCTTCTAATGTGTCCTCACGTCCAGATTGCATTTTTGAAATTCACCAGCTGAGACAATCAGGCTTTAGTAGGGTGTATTCAAATTCCCGCTGTAGCTGTTCATTTGAATCTGAAATCATAAAAATTGGTCAGTGATTTTATACGATGTATGTCAATAACACAGTGAATTTTCAAGAGTCTACGATAATTTTAAATGTCTCTACAAAAAAGTCTGGAAAATTATTGGATGCACCGCGTAATTACAACATTTTTTGTCGAATTTAAACTAATCTATCTATCTATCTATCTATTTAATTCTGTGCATATTTTTTATGAATGTCAGTCCGTTAAAATTTCTTGATATCATTCTGTTCACATCTATCTAACTCCCACAATCCGTATATCACTTCCTCTAATTCTCTCTTAATATATATATATATATATATATACTTCCGTGTATTTGCTATCTATTATTGTTAAGTAACATTTTATTGGCGTAGATCATATGCAGGTTTTATTGCTTCCATCTTTCCTCTGTGTATCGAGTCAAATGCATGGGAGAGATTTACGAACAGTCATATTATGTCGAGATTCTTTGTACTTTTATGGTGATTCGACAAATCGTTCGAATCTGTAAAGTTTGGAAGGGGCTTCTTCAAAATTTCACGATTTTGAATGGGTCACGACTGAGAAGTACGGTATTGCAGGATGCCGAAGCAAAATATGAAATAATTTTTAAAACTTTTTTTATAATCTGATTAGTCCAATTTTTGAAAAAAATACGTGATAAATCTAAATTTTCATGATTCGCTCAATTATTTAGGCATTTTTTTTTAAATTAAAATTTAGCTCTATATGAGTGAGCCAGAAAAGAAGCGACAAAGAATCTATGGTTTGCTTAACGCCAAAACCAAGCCAAAGTTTCCTTGTCAACCGTATACAAAGCAAGAAAAAGGTTTTACGGAAAAAGAGCTTTTTAAAGAAATGTGAAAGAGGGGGATTAAACAAAAAACAAAAAAAGGCCCAGCGGTTAGAGTGTTCGCCAATGGCCCGGGAGACCTGGGTTCAATCCCAGGTCGAGTCATACCAAAGACTTTAAAAATGGAACTTGATACCACCTTGCTTAACACTCAGCATTATAAGGTACGGTTCAAGGGTAAAGTGGAGCAATCCTGGGAATGGAGTAGCGCCCTCCCCTACACCTTGGTGTAGTAGCTATCGAAAAGGGAGCCTTCGGGTCACCCTCGACTATGGTCGCTAACTTTACTTTACTTACGGCAATTAAGATGGATGTCACTGTACCATAGCCAGATACGGCTATGGGAAACATAAATAGGTATGTTCATATATATATATATATATATATATATATATATATATATAACATAGGAAACTCGAAACACGAAAAACATTACGACTTCTCAGTTCAGGTACGAAACTTTTTATTACCTCTGAGTTTAAAGGTTCTTCGACATAAGGAGAGAGATACACATTCTTTCTATTCTGGCTTTTCCATCTGCCCCCCAACACGTGTGGTAATCGGCACACAAAGGCCACTGGCCTGGCTTCGGCGAGCTAGCAAAAGTCAACCGTCTTCTTACGAGGCAGGACTCAACTGAACTTACTGACTTTTTCAAAATCCCCCAAATCCATCTGGGCTATTGTGATATCTCTGAGTGGCACGTCGGTTCCGTCCGCGCGCGCGAACACCTGAGTTAATGTTGCACCTAAGTAACCCATGCACTGAGCCGAAAGGTTCTCAGCCTAACTAAACCCAAAGGCATAAAACGAAATCCCTCGGCCATTATATTACATCACAACGTCAATAAGAAAGCATAGAACTTCGCCTGCAAGTATTGATTCGCTTAAGACTGCTATTCAGGAGGAATAGAATAAAATGTCTGAAGAATTTATTTTTATGCCATGCAAATCATTTCAAAGGCATGTTGATACAATAATTGAAAAAAAAAATGGTGGCCATATTGAGTAAATTTATTGTTTTGTTTCTATATACTTATTTTGCTGTTTATTTTTTAATATTAAGATTAATCTTATTTTATAATCAAGTCGTTTATTATTATACTTAAATATTTAAATTTTGTCTTTCGCACACACTATATATATATATATATATATATATATATATATACTAGCTGTACCTGGCCACGCGTTGCTGTGGCTCAGTTTGTTTAAATGGGAAAAAAAAAAGAAAATTCATGTTTCTAATATGTTTAATTTTCCAATACTTGTGGATACACAATATTCTTGGTAGTTCCAGTTTCCATGTAGATAAAGAGATTGTCTGGATTGCTGACTCTGGAACAGGCAACATATGATTGCCCAAGTTAACCAAAAAAGAAATAAAAGTGATAAAGGCAGTAAAAAAAATTCACGATTAAAATTCTTGAAAAACGAAAGTAATGTTTACTTTCATGATTTGCGTTCGTATTTTCTCGGGGAAAAAACGACGAATTAAAAATGTTTTTTAAAATTATTGCAATATTTTTGTATATTAAGTATATAAAAACACGCCCGTATTCGAATAAAATTCTTCCAATTTTCAATCAATTAGTGGTATAAAACTGGAGATTATTAGTTAATAAGAAACATTTACATTTTTATTTATATAGATTTATATAGATTCTTCCGTTGAAGTTTAAGAGAAAAAAATGTCATATTGAAAAAATAAAATAAAACATTTAGTAAACAATTCGTTACTACTGAACTAACGAAATATGGTTTAAGAAAGAAAACATTTTAATGAATGTCTTTCCTTGAAGTTAAACACAAAAAGGAATATTGAAAAAATATAAGAAAATATTTTGTAAACCGTTCAATGGAATAAAAAATACTTACAACTGAACCAATGAAATATGGTTTAAAGTTTAGTGTCTCTGTTTAAGTCGACCAAAAAAAGAAAGAAAAGTGACGGAGCAGACAAAAAAATGACGTGTAAAATTCTAGGAAAACGGAAGTTATGTTTTCGCGTTCGGCTTTTCTTGGAGAAAAACGACTTATTAAAAATATATTTTTTTTAATTATTGTAATATCTTTGGATAATAAGTATATAAAAACACTCCTGAATTCGAATAAAATACTCTCTGAAAATTTTAAACCAATTAGTGGTATAAAACTTGAGACTATCGGTTAGTAACAAACATTTACATTTTTATTTATATAGATATACTTTAGCAGTAAGAACAGTGACTGATTTCAAGGTTGCCTTCCTTGAGGAAGGGAAGTATGCAACCTTTCGTTCATTTCTCTTTGTTTTATAGACTTCATTGTATAATCGGAGAAGTATATTATCTTCCACACTTCAAGGGGAACTTTGTTGAGGCCTTTGGAAAAAATAAGTACGATATTTGTTTTTACTCGTCTAAATTTCCGAGACGAAGCTTGTTGATTTTTATCATTAAGGGTTTTCGGACTATTGTCTTTATCTTTTTTGTTAAATCCAGAACGTTTCGGCCGATATGTCCTCCGGCCTTCTTCAGGTGTTTGTCGAACTCGGGAACCTTCACGGAACATTGAACTACGTCCTTTATTGAAACCACAGCGGTCGCCTGTTCTGATTCCGTTAGCAATAACCGGGTAAAAGTGTTAAGTATTCCTGTATTGTTACTCGACTGTAGTGAGGATTGAACTAGCCTTCAGATGATTGTCTCCTTAGAAGCTCAGGGAACAAACGCCTATAACCGTTATGCCATATGTCCTGCTGTTTTTACTCTTTCTAGATTGCGCACTATGGACATACATCATCATCATCATGTCGTGCCGCCAGCGCGGATATCCCTGACCCTCTCTCGCCACTTCTCCCTATCATTCATCGCCTCTGGCAGGTCTTCAGGATTACATCCTGTGTCCTCACATAGTTGCTGTATGTAAGTTCGAGCTGGTCGTCCTGCTTTTGCACGGCCATATGTGGGAGTCCATCGGAGTACATCACTTATGAGCTCGTCCTTGCTTCTCCAGCAGTGTCCCGCGTGTCTGGTTCGTCTTACTTGTATAGTTTTCGTGATAGGGGGCAAGTGTCCGTATAGTTGGTGTCTCGTGGGGTGTTGTCGCCAGGACTTGTTCAATACTGCTCTCAACATTCTTGTGTAATTTCCGTCAACTTTCTTCTCCAGCCGTTTAGTTAGCGTCCGTGTAGTGCATCCATATAACAGTATCGACACAACCGCTGCCTGGAAGAAACTGCATCTATTAAAAGACAATGGATTCAATTGAAAAAAGCAAGAAGCAGACAATATGACAGACCCAATGAATGCAAGTAAAAAATGATGTATGGGATCTAAACAAAAACGGAGTTAATTTAAGAATTTATCGATCAGCTGATATACTCCTCCTGCACCATCTCATCTTATAAACGTGACGTCAACACACATATAGGAAAGTTTTGGTAGATTATGGTCTGACAATTGATCTTTTGGCAATCTAACCTGTTCGATAAAATAAAATGACATTTCTTACAAGCTGTAGCTGTGTCCGTACCACTGTATGGATGCACTACGTGGGCACTAACAGCACACATTGAGGAAAGCTAAACGTTAACAACACAAGAATGCTACGTACGGTCTTAAAGAAATCATTATATCAACAACTCAAAAAGCTTTAGCTGTACGGCCACCTACCTCCATTCTCACAAAGCAGTCAGTTAAGACAATCATGACATGTAGGGCAGTACTGGAGAAGGAAGGATGTTCTTTTATTGGCTCATGCTCATGGAAGTGCCAGTATTGGCCTAGCAATAAAGACTTATTACATTAGCTCTGTGTAGATCCAGGATGAAACCAAGAAGACCTAACAGAAGTGATAGATGATGCAGACGTGGTGCATTCAATAAGTTTCCAGATTTTTGTACAGGCAATTAAAATTGTCGTAGACATTGAACATTCATTATGTTATTGCTATACATCTTAAGAGATGCCTGGCCAATTTTTATGATTTCAGATTCAAAGGAACAGCTACAGCAGGAATTGGAATACACCCGACTAAATCCTCATTGTCACAGCTGGGGAATTTCTAAAATGCAATCTGGACGTGAGAACACTTTAGAAAACCGATATGCAATAAAATTCTGTTTTAAACTTGGAAAAAATGCCAGAGAAACGTATGGAATGCTTCAGACTGCTTTTCGACCATCTTGCATGAATCGGGCATCGGTTTCTGAGTGGCATAAGAGATTCAAGGAAGGCAGGGAGTCTGTGAGGGATGATCCTATTTACCCAACCCCTCCGCTCGGGCAGGATATGACACAAGGTCAACTTTTAAGCAGGTTTGAATTCAGAGTTTTCCTTCTCCTAGACTAGTTGCCTCACCAAGGCTGAAGAACCCAGTCTGTCCTACTATTTACCCATAGCTGGAGGGAGAATATTTGGATTCATATCTTTCCCAAGGGTATTAGTGCTATGTGAAATGCAATCAGTCAGGTCCAGGATTTGAACTCGTGTCGCCGTGTCCCATATCCTTCGACGATAACCATTACACCACGGGCACCTCCAATCTGTGAGGATGATGAGAGGTGTGGGAGGAGTAAGGAAGTCAATACCCCAGAGTTGATTGGCCAAAGGGTTAGGGTTAGGTTTAGGGTTACTATGTTGAGGTTTTGAGAAAGTTCAGGAAGAGATTCGGTCAGAAGAGGCCAGCACTCTTCAAATCGGCTCAGTGGCATTTCCACCAGGACAATACACCAGTCCACAACTCCACCCTTGTCACAGACTATTTGACCAAAATGGGCTTCAAGACAGTTCCTCAGCCTCCCGACGTTGATCCATGTGACTTTTGGTTATTACCTAAGCTCAGAGGCTGTCGTTATGAGAAATTTGAGGAGATGAAAGAGGCTGTGACGAAGGTCATTGATACTATTTACCAACCCCTCCGCTCGGTCAGGATATGACACAAGGTCAATTTTTAAGCGGAGTTTAACAGATTTGAATTCAGAGTTTTCCTTCTCCTAGACTAGTTGCCTCACCAAGGCTGAAGAATCCTGTCTGTCCTACTATTTACCCATAGCTGGAGGGAGAATAATTGGATTCATACCTTCCCCAAGGGTATTAGTGCTATGTGAAATGCAATCAGTCTCGTCCAGGATTTGAAGGTCATTGATACGCTCCCACAAGAGGACTTCCATGAGGCCTTCCAGAAGTTCTTGGAACGGTAGAACAAGTGCATTGCAGGCGGAGGAGATTACTTCGAAGGGGACTAGTTTCATGTGTATACTATCAATAAAATGTCCATACGAAAAAAGAGTGGAAACTTATTTAATGATCCTCGTATATATATATATATATATATATAATTTCTAAATACATTTTGTAGATAACATTTGTAAACGTGCCTGAGCTTATTTTTGCACCCAGTTAAATAGTTTCAAGTATTGCTATATAGAAGTCACAATGAAATAACAATCATTTGTCTGCACATATAATTTCTTCTCTTTGACCCATAGATCGTACACTATCAGGTGCTACCACTCCGGGTCAGAGTGGACATGGGAGCAACGACAATATGTGTTTGTCCGCATTCCCAAATCTTCAGTGCTGGAGCCTCGCCATCGGATGGTTTGATGTGATATCTCAGACACTCGTTGACGGAGGGGTCAGTGTATTCTACAGCCCTTGTCGACTAGGCAGACTGCAGTGTGGTAAATTATCTCTTAAAATGAGAGCTCTCGATATGGAAATCAAACATATCCGGTCGTGAAGTTCTGTGGAGTTTCGAGTAAGTAGTCATTGCCATTACTTTCAGGTCCACTTTTATTGGTTGTTGAGGTACCTGTTAATGTCCGGCTATGGACTACTTGAAAAGTATTTCTATCAAAAAAGAATAGACGAAATTCTATAACTGTTTGAAAATTATTTGTATTAGATAGGAATACTTGAAACCATATAGATGTTCATAGAATTAATTATTATTTTAGTCCCTGCTGACTTTTTTTACACCAGTTTTAGCTGATATTTTTTTCACTGGAATTTGAGTGACAGCAAGGTTCCTCAAGTCTTCAGGACTATTCCCAGTATTCTTGCCAATTTTAATAATGCTGCAACCTTTATAGTCTCTAACTATCCACTTATATCTAAGTCTTCTAGTTCCTATACCAAGACAGTTCCGAGTACTTATTAAAACTGGTTAATCTTGTGAAACAACTGAAATCCTGCTCATAGAAAATTTTACCTACCTAAGTATTCGTTTAGAAATCTTTGGTTGAATATATATATATATATATATATATATATATATATATATATAGACAGAATTTGGCTTTAAATAACCTACAAGAGTTGATATGCCATAAAACCCAAACTACTAACCAATCAATTTATAAGTATTCGTTGGCTTCCTTTTCTCTGAGATTTCTGATTTTTTCTTGATTTAGTTGTCGATCCCTTCCGTCATGTGGGGTTTTAGAAAGTATATGATATTCCTTCTACAATCGTCTTACCTATAATCATATTTACCAACCCCTCCGCTCGGGCAGGATATGACTCAAGGTCAGTTTTTAAGCAGAGTTTAACAGGTTTGAATTCAGAGTTTTCTTTATCCTACTCTAGTTGCCTCAACAAGGCTGAAGAACCTAGTCTGCCCTACTATTTACCCATAGCTGGAGGGAGAATAATCGGATTCATACCTTTCCCAAGGTATGAATCCCTATGTGAAATGCAATCAGTCAGGTCCAGGATTTGAACTCGTGTCACCGTGTCCATATCCTGCGACGATAACCTCCACTCCACTTACATATAATACATCTCTTATTTAGGTATCTTGCGACTCCATCTGTTGAGTGTATACTTAGTGTATACTTAAATGTTTTCGCTATCGTTTGTTTATATTTATTTCTGTTGTCTTTTATATATGTAAATCCTAATTTTTATTAAGTTGAGCTGAATTGCTTGATACGTATATCCGTCAATAGTTCTGTGATGTTTTCGCTGTATATTTAAACATATCCTCTGGGTTTTCGGCTGCTATGTTTTTGTAGGATTAGTTGATCTCGAAGAGATCAATTGGACAAATTCAAATCAATTGGACAAATTCATCTACCTCAGAAGAAGTGTCTCATCTACCGAAAATGATATCAATACGCGACTAGCGAAGGCTTGGACAGCTATCGTAAGGCTATCAGTCCTATGTGATAAGATAAAATCCAGCGGCGGTCGTGTCAATACTGCTATATGGATGCACCACGAGGACGCTGACTAAGCATATGGAGAAAAAGCTTGACGGCGTTTACTCAAGAATGTTACGTATTAAAGAGGTTGTCGAGGCAACATTCCACAAAACAGCAACTGTACAGCCACCGACCACCCATCACGAAAACCATCTAAATTAGAGCCAGACATGCGAGACAACGCTAGAGAAGTAAAGGCCGAACACATAAGCGATATATTCCTTTGGACCCCTTCACATGGACGAGCAAGAGTTGTACGACCAGCTAGAACTTATCTACAACTGCTCTGTACTGATACAGGATGTAGTCTAGAAGACCTGCCGGAAACGATGGACGATAGAGACGAGTGGGGAGAAAAGGGCAGGTAATTCTGCAAGCAAAAAGATGTGATAATGATGATATATGCAAGGTGCATAAAATAAGTCTCAAGACTTTTTTCATATGGGCATTTAAAATTGTCGTAGACTCTTGAAAATTCACTATGTTATTGCTATACATCTTATGAGATGACTGACGAATTTTTATAATTTCAGGTTCCAATCAACAGCTACAGCAGCAATTGGAATACACCCGATAAAGCCTGATTGTCACAGCTGCTGAAGTTCAAAAATGCAATCTTGACTTTAGAAGAACGATATGAAATAAAATTATGTTTTAAACTTGGAAAAAATGCCACAGAAACGTATGGAATGCTTCAGACTGCTTTTCGACCACCTTGAATGAATCTAGCATCAGTTTTTGAGTGTCATAAGAGATTCAAGGAAGGCAGGTAGTCAGTGAGGGATGATGAGAGGTGTGGGAGGAGTAAGAAAGTCAAAACACCAGAGTTGAATGGCAAAAGAGTTAAGGTTAGGGTTAGGGTTACTATGTTAAGGTTTCAAGGGAGTTCAAGAAGAGATTCGGTCGGAAGAGGCCAGCACTCTTCAAATCGGGTCAGTGGCATTTCCACTAGGACAATGCACCAGTCCACAACTCCATCCTTCTCACAGATTATTTGACCAAGATGGGCATCAAGACAGTTCCCCAGCCTCCATATAGTCCAGCCATTGCTCCCTGTGACTTTTGGTCATTCCCTAAGCTCAGGGGCTTTCATTATGAGACAATTGAGGAGATGAAAGGCTGTGACGAAGGTCATTGACTCGCTCACACAAGAGGACTTCCATGAGGTCTTTCAGATGTTCTTGGAATGGTACAATAAGTGCATTGCAGCCGGAGGAGATTACTTCGAAGGGGACTAGAGTTTCATGTGTGTACTATCAATAAAATGCCCATACGAAAAAAGTCTGGAGACTCATATATATTTTAAAAATGTAACGATTCAAATAAATTTTTGCAGACGTTCCTTAAATGAAAAACATTACAACAAATTTGCCTATTAACGGATGAAGAAATTCAGATATTATTTATCAGTGAAAAAGAAATCGTTTTAAAATACTGAAGTAAAAATGCCGATTTTACAAGAGAAATATTGCTTTTATCAATTGAGTTTTAAAATTCAACATACACGGTTGTTTTCTCGTTGTTATTTTTTTTTCATCATACAACGTGTGAAAGCACGTGCGATACCCAGTCCTTATCAGCCGCCAATCAGGGTGATAACACAGTTTCGGTAGCTCAAGGCGATAATACCACACCTGGTGCTACCAAGCAGGTTTTGCCACCGGACAGGGTATTTAAAAGAAATATATATCTATATATTTCTGTTGATTTCTCCTTATAGTCTCAGTGTTTACTTATTACGACCGTTTTGAAATATTTAATTCTTTATTCCGGTTTATTTAAAACAGATTTAGGAGGTGCCCGTGGTGTAATGGTTATCGTCGTGGGAAATGGACACGGCGACACGAGTTCAAATCCTGGACGAGACTGATTGCATTTCACATAGCACTAATACCCTTGGGAAAGGTATGAATCCAAATATTCTCCTTCCAGCTATGCGTAAATAGTAGGACGGACTAGGTTCTTCAGCCTTGGTGAGGCAACTAGTATAGGAGAAGGAAAACTCTAAATTCAAACCTGCTAAACTCCGCTTAAAAATTGACCTTGTGTCATATCCTGCCCGAGCGGAGGGGTTGGGGTTAGGGTTGGTAAATAGTAAATAATAAATAATAAAGTTTTTTGAGAAATAACATGTAGTCAATTTTGAAAAGAGGGTTTTAGGAAGGGGAAACTCTGAACTCGAACGGTGTGAATACTGCTAAAAAATTTACTTTTTCTTGTAGCATATCCATGATACGGAAATGTGAAATATACAGGTATGTAAAATATATAAAATAAACGGATCTGTAAAAACGTTCATAGGCATAGGAATCCCGAAACACTAACGTCTCTCTTGGTTCAGTTACGAAACTTATGTAACGTAATGGCCAAGGGATTTCGGTTTATGCCTTTGAGTTTAGTTAGGCTGAGAACCTTTCGGCTCAGCACATGGGTTAGTTAGGTGCAAACCTTTATGTAGGTGGTAACGCGCATGCAGGACGGACGTGCCATTCAGAGATGTCACAATAGCCCGAGATGACGGAACGGGGTGACACGGTGCGGGTGACGTCACGCACCAGAAGCGCCCAGAGGTTTGTGGAGAATTGAAAGAAAGTTAGAGAGTTGAATACTAGACGCCAAACGAGGAGGATCGACTTTTGGAGCTCGCAGACGCGAGGCGAACTTGCGCCCAATGGGGGCCGCTCGAGATGGGGGCCAAATGAATAAGACAGCGTAGAAGATTGTGTCTCTCCTCCTTATGTCGAAACCTTTAACTCAAAGTTAATAAAAAGGTTTCGCATCTGAACAAGACGTCGTTACGTGTTTTCGAATTTCGAGATTCCTATGTTCTTTATATGTTCTATCGTTATGAACATTATATGTCTATTTCGCACATGGCGTTAATTGTGGCTATGAAACACTTTTATCACCTTCTTGACTTTTAGTCTTTTCGATACGAGGAGAGAGACACAATTTCTACTATGCTGACTGTTCCATCTGACCCAACAACGCACAGGCACCCCGTAGTCCATAACTCGACTAGCCTCGCTCAGGTCCAAAAATCAACTCGCTTCGTCTCGGTTCAAATCTCAACTAACTGCTTTTTTGCAAAAATCACCCAAAATCCTCAGCCCATCGTTTCCGACCATGACGTCATTCACATCCCCAGTCTTATTTCCTCTCCGTTTTTTTTTTATTATGACATCTGTGATTGTCATACCCTCCCCGTGCACTAAGCCGAATAGTTCTTAGCCTAACTAAACCGAAAGATAAGATATAACCAACGAAAAATGATAATATAAAAAAATCCTTCCGCAATTATATAACATTCTCACACTCTTTTCGTGTTGAAGGATTGTCATACCCTCCCCGTGCACTAAGCCGAATAGTTCTAAGCCTAACTAAACCGAAAGATAAGATATAACCAACGAAAAAGGATAATATAAAAAAATCGTTCCGCAATTATATAACATTCTCACACTCTTTTCGTGTTGAAGGATTGTCATACCCTCCCCGTGCACTCAGCCGAATAGTTCTAAGCCTAACTAAACCGAAAGATAAGATATAACCAACGAAAAATAATAATATAAAAAAATCTTTCCGCAATTATATAACATTCTCACACTCTTTTCGTGTTGAAGGATTGTCATACCCTCCCCGTGCACTAAGCCGAATAGTTCTAAGCCTAACTAAACCGAAAGATAAGATATAACCAACGAAAAATAATAATATAAAAAAATCTTTCCGCAATTATATAACATTCTCACACTCTTCGTGTTGAAGGATTCATGCACCTACAATAAGCAAACAGGTTTTAAGCAGATTTGCAGCTTCCAAAAAAACAAATAATTCTTTTATAAAAAAAAATTTATTATTATTTCAATACAATTGTTGATTATTTAGAAACGTTGATATAATGTTTCTTCTTAAACAGAGGTCAGTAACAGAAATATTTTGTCATTTCACTTTTGAATCCATACATTTTGTCAAATAGTTGAGTATTGATCAAAGAACAGTCTACCAGTTGGTATTGGAACGGCTCTTGAGGTAACCAGAGATCTTGGGGTGACCAGCAACACGAGTCCTGAGAGCCATCAGTTTGGGATAGCTGCTGAACATGGATTGGTTCTCCATGTAGGGGTTCTCCAAACAACAGTAGCACATCATATCACACCACATCATCTGCAAAGAAATTTACGATATTAGAATATATACATAAGTATATAAACAAATCAAGACTCATTTTTATTTATAGTTAGGTTTCCCTTGATATTTGAAAGTAGAACATATGTTTCTAACAAAATTCATGACATCGTTGTCCGTAAGAAACCTGAAAGTTAGGAATTGGGATCTTTTTGACCTCTGGTCATCATGGTAGATTGATGACTACTGCAATAAAATCACGTCACTTCCTGCTTACTATTACTTTTTCAAAGGTTAGGACGCCAGACTTGGAGACAGCCGAAAGAGAATGGGACGTTCTTAGGACAGATAGCGCAGTGCTACACCAGTATTTATACAAGTTTTGTAGTTATGACGCAAACTAAACCAACAGTGACTTTTGGCCAGGTCTAGCTGAAACAATCATTTTCCACCAAATCACTGAAGTGGGGTCACTATGAATGAGGGGGTACTATAAAGAATAGACAACTCGGTACCAGATGGATCAAAGCTCAGTGAATAGTATCTTGCTTTTAGAGCTTCCGAGGTCAGTCCTAGCATCAGTCATCAAGAAAATAGGACATCCTCGGGAAAGACAACTCTTGATGGCAACTTTTGCAATTAGTCTCAACATGGTAGACTACGTATGCTTCAATTTTACAGAACAGACACTTTTAACAGCAGAGGAAAAAAATTGAATATAAAAATAGTGAATCGATGTCACAATCAAATTGAATGATTGGTACCTACCTGGTCTCCCATGAAGAAGTTGTTTCCACCATTGCGCATGCTCAAAGTCCTCTCCATGAAGGGCATAATTCTGTTGAGGGTGTTCATGTATCTCCACTGCATGTAATTCTGAAATAAGAAAATAACTGAGATATTAAGCTTTAGTTTAATTGGTTTTATGGCATATCAACCATTCTTTATTATGTAATGCCAAATCCAGTCTTTACATATATATCAAATATATGATTTGGTTTGGCTTGGTTTCTTTGTTTAATGGCATATGAACCTTTGTAGGTTATCTAATGCCAAAGCTATTCTCCTAGAAGAACAGTAGTGGTACTATTTAACCCATATCTGGGAGGATAAGGGGGTGCATACCTTTCCCAAGGGTATTTGCCCAAAAGTGAACGTAACAGAACGATATGGAGTACAAACTCGCTTACTACGATTCCGCAGTCCATCGCTTTAACCATTACACCACAAGGACACCCCCTATATATGATTTGTAAACACATTTACTTGATAGCATTTTTAAATGAGCCTGGGTTCATTTTTTTTAATAGTCAATAATGGGTTTAATATAAATTTATATGAATTTAGCAATTGAATTTTGATGAAGTCAGCGATAATTACTGAGTTACGAGGACTCCTCCTGATGCAGTTGCGAATATCCCGACATTTGCCGTACAGTAGCGTATGCAAATTTTTTTTTTTTTTTTTTGCTTTTTTTTTGTTGTTGAAGATAAAAAGTTACTTCAAAAGCTTAGATACACCCTGGAAGTGATTATTTTCCTTGTTTATTGTGACCAAACTGAACTTAGTCGAAATGAAAAGTCATTAGCAAAGAACTAATCAAAAATTAGGTTATCAAACCAAGGAAAAGAAAATTCTTAGGATTTTTTTTCTGAGAAACTTTTTTGAAAATTATGACTTTTCACAACAATGAAGGGAACTTTGATTACAATAGTCAAGGGAAATAATCATTTCCTATATGTTTCTAAACCATTGATGTTTCATTGAATTTTTTGATAATAATAACAAAAAAATTGTTCAGTTTTTTCTCTGTATATTTTCTTTTGTCATATACTATAAAGTTATAAACTAATTTTCTCCAAGATTCAATGTGCCCATTAAAATATAATAATGCACACTGGGAAATAGTTTCTGAATGCAAAAATATGAATTTCTTTGTATTATACTAATTATGTATTGCTGCGAGCAATATTGAACAAGTCCTGGAGGCAGCACCCCACAAAGCAGCAGCTGTACAGCCACCTACCACCCATCATGAAAACTATCCAAATTAGATAAACCAGACATGCAGGACACAGCTGGAGAAGTAGGGACGAGCTCATTAGTGATTTACTACTATGGACCCCTACACATGGCCGAGCAAAAGCAGGGCAACCAGCTCGAACCTACTTACAGCAGCTCTGTGAGGATACGGGGTGTAGCCCAGAGGACCTGCCGAAAGTGATGAAGGATAGGGAGGGGTGGCGAGAGAGGGTCAGAGATATCCGTGCTGATGGCATGACAAGATGATGATGATGATGAAAGCTTCACTTGATTAGTGAAAGAAGAATTTGAATAAATCAATTTAGTCAAAAATCATATAATAACATATCAGTCCCAATCACACTATATTTTGTTGATTTAAGTGTCCTTCTTCAAGGTATGAATCGCTATGATATTTCAACTCTGGAAACAATTTTTTGGTTGAAAGATTTATTTGTATTATCCAGATTTGATTATTAACATTATATATACGTTTATAAATCAAAACATTAATATTTCAATAATGGTTTGGTTTGGTTTGGTTTTATGGCCTATAAACTTTTGTAGGTTATTTAACGCCAAATCTATTTTTATGCAAATAATCAGTTCTATTTAAACAATTCAGTTTAACATGAGTATACAGTTTTTCAAAAACATTTTTATTTCAAACTATTCAAGCAGTTATATATAACAATTCAGTTTAGTGTAAGTACCGTTTCAATGCCAAAACTGTTCAATTTCAAATAATTCAGTTTAGCAAAATCCCGAAGTTTAAATGTAAGTACAGTTTAATGGTGAAAAACATTTCTATTTGGAGCTATTCAGTTTAGTCAACAAGTTCTAATTAAGCTAATTCAGATTAGTATAAGTATAGATTAGGTTTACACACAGTTAAATGTCAAAACAGTTCTATGTTAAACAATTCAGTTAAGTGTAAATACAGTTTCAATGTCAAAAACAGTTCTATTTTAAATAATTGAGTTCAGCATGAGCACGCAGTTTAAATGTAAGTACGGTTTAATCGTCAAAACATTTATATTTCAAGCTATTATGTTTAATCATACAATTCAGTTTAGCATAAGTATGCCGTTTGTTCTATTTAACCCATAGTTAGGGCCCTATCAGGTGCTACCACTCCGGGCCAGAGTGGACCTGGAAGTGATGGCAATAAAAGGGTACTATGCATTCCTCAAAACTGGAATCTCACTATCAGATTGTTTAGTGTCATATCAGGACACTCGTTGGGGAGGTCTTACCCTTCTGCAGAGGTGCAGTCGGTGTATTCTACAGCCCCAGCCGACTAGGCAATTTCAATAATGTCCATAAACAGCTTAGAAACATTATGTAAAATATATCTATAATTTGTATGTTTGTTTGTGTTGGGGCCTATTTAGGGACCGGAAATAAAGACACATGAGAGGAACTGTGTTGAACAAATAAATGAACAAAGAACAGTAGTACAAACATATATAAATGAGAGTTTTACCAGTGAGAGGGTTCGGTCCGACAGTCAAGGCTGTCTGCTGGAATATTGTCTTCTACCTAAGAGCAGTATCTGCTGCTATTTAGTGCTGGGAGAGTTCATGCATGCGTGTGTAAATTACCATAATACTTATTTTGTTGTTTAATGGCATATCAACCTTCTTGGTTTATTTGCTGCCAAATCCATTATTCTTGAAGAACAGTAGTGGTTCTATGTAACCCTTAGCTAGGAGGATAAAGGGGTTCATACATTTCCTAATCCTGTCCAAAAGTGAACGTAATAGTATGACTGGATATAATTTGTAGGTTACCATACAAAAATAGTTTACTATACAGAAGCAAGAGAAAACGATTACAATTCTTTTAAATAATCAATTGCAAATTTTGTTGAGAAGTAGACTGTATGAGTTATACTTACGTCGTTGTTAGAATCCATATTGCCACCGTTGTTTCCACTGTCAGAACTCATCATACCATTCTCACCAAACTGAAATAAAATGAAACAAAATAAAAGACATAAATGATAAAAATATAATTCTTTAACATACTCATATGCAGATGTATGCAGAAACATATTCAACACAATAATTTTTTAGAAAAATACAACTCTCACTTTATTTGAAAGGGTTCGAAAGGGTTAGGAAAGGTATTATCTGTGAGAGGTAATTTGGAGACGGAACAGAACTGCAACATATTGATAACCCAACTCTTCTGGCTACAGCAGCATTTCTTTCCCGTTCTCCTGGGCTGCTCAACCGGGGGCCCAGCCTCTGCTGGGACATGGTTCTCATTCCAGCATCTTCTCTCCAACTGATCTGAACTTCCTGTCGCCGGGGTTATATAATAATTTGACATCCAGCGTAAGATTTGTACTCAATTCATCCCGTCGACTTTCAAGGTTATCCCCTGATCCCCTGATATCTTCGACCGGACGCACCTGTTATTTACACAGATGAATTTCTCATCTGACAGACTGGCAAGGTCGGAGGTCAATATATTACAATTCGTTATGATAGTTAATGAAAATTATTATTTACTCGGATGATCTCATGTATGAATTAAATAACACCTCTGTGAGAGCAAGGTTTGACTCAAGGCCATTATTAAGCAGAGTTTAAAAGATTTCTATTCAAAGTTTTTTCTTCACCTCTATTGATGACATTATTAACGTTAAGCAGTCAGTCTGCCCTACTATTTGTCCATTACTGGATCGAGAATATTTGTATTCATACCGTTCTTTAGTGTTATATGAAATGTAAACAGCCAAATGCTGGGTTTGAACTCGTGTCACAGATTCTATTTCTTGCGATGATAAAAATTATACCACGAACAGTCACGTGTATAGTGACGTAACAAAACATAATTGTGCATTTTTTTCAGAATGTTTTTATGCATATAATTACCCAAAACCTTCCACCCGACACAATGTCATTTTTGGAATGGAAAACTATTGGTTTAAACTCAGAGTGTTCCCATATCCTAGACTGTTTGCCTAATCAAATTTAAGGAAACCCACTGCCTCACTATTTACCCATTATGGGCATTAGAGCGAAATTAAATCCCGAGTTCGTGCTTTTCTTTCCGACCTTTTACTGGTCCACAACACTTACACAGAAAAAAAGTTTTTAACTGAGATTTTCGTCATAAGAAAGTCATCTGCAAGATTTTGACGCCAGCAAACAGACAGAAAAGGGAGGCTGAGGAACTATCTTGATGCCAATCTTGCTCAAATAGTCTGAGACAAGGATGGAGTTGTGGACTGGAGTATTGTCTTGGTGGAAATGACACTGACCCGATTTGAAGAGTGCTGGCCTCTTCCGACCGAATCTCTTCCTGGACTCCCTAAAAACCTCAACAAAGTAACACTAACCCTCACCCTTTGGTCCAATCAACTCTGGTCTATTGACTTCCTTACTCCTTCCAGACCTCTCATCATCCCTCACACTCTCACTGCCTCCCTTTAATCTCTTATGCCACTCAACAACTGATGCTCGATTCTTGCAAGATGGTCGCAAAGCAGTCTGAAGCATTCCATACGTTTCTGTGGCATTATTTCCAAGTTTAAAACAGAACTTTATAGCATATCGTTCTTCCTCACGTCCAGATTGCATTTTTGAAATTCACCAGCAGTGACAATCAGGCTTTAGATGGTTGTATTCCAATTCGTGCTGTAGCTGTTCATTTGAACCTGAAATCCTAAAAATTAGTCAGTGATCTCAAGAGTTTACGACAATTTTAAATGCCTGTACAAAAAAGGTCTAGAACCTTATTGAATTCCCCATGTATATATGAATGTGGATTCAACAAACATGTGACATAATACAGGGAAAGAAACTTTGCCTACAACACCTTTTAATATTATTAATAAATTCTCTAACCGCTACCTTGAATGATATAATGAAAGATTTCGATAGGAAATGAGAATACTGAAAATAACTGACTCACCCTGAAGCGTCCGTTCTTCCAGTGGTAGTACCTCATATAATCGTGCATGATTTCATAGAAGCAGTCAGCGATGTAGTCACACCTCATCATATCCATGTTGCTCTTGGGGTAGAAATCTAAGAAGATATAAAGTGTATGAGAAAATTTCACATTTAATTTCACTGATAATTTCTAATTGATTTACCAGAAGTGAAATTACTTACTGTATTCGCGGGCCAAGTACCTGGCAATAGCCATGGTCTCAGGCATCTTCATGCCACCGTCCATCTCCAAGACAGGGACACACATGCAGGGCATATCTAGAATAAATGAAAAAAGAAAGGAATAAAATTACTCTTTGATTATGTAAACATATCAAAGTAGTGGATAGTGACGATAAATTTTTGACCAATCTTTAACATGTCAGCGGTATGCGTGTATAAGACGATTTATAAAAGACGTCTTATAGCAAATTCTGAATTGATCTAAATTATTTTTCTGAGATTTGTCAGCAATCTTAAATACCAACGTGCAAGATTTAGATGTTACCAGCAATGTGGAAAGTATAGCAAAGCGGATACTATTAGTTAATAATCGTTATTAAATTCTAGAGCTTTGAAACGCTGTATGTAAAAATGTTTAACAGTCCAAAAATTGTATCATTTATAATTGGTGAAAAAGTTCTCAGCCTTACACAGAAACAAAGATTTTAACTCAGATTTCCCTAATTAGAAAGCCATCAGTTGACGCCAGCAAACAGTTTGAAAAATGTTGACATTTCCATGACATTTCTGACTTTCGAATTCCTTCTTGGTGAGGTTTGAACTTCTGGAACGATTCTCGTATATGTATTAAGGCAATTTTAATGTTGATTGAAATATTTCAATAACAGCGCGTCAGCGAACATAACCTAGCCCTGTTGACTATGGCTGCAGAATATACAGATTGCGTATCTGCAGAGGGGTAAGACTCACCCAACTAGTGTCCCAGATACGACACTCAACTATCTGATAGTAAGGTTCCAGTAATGTTGGGGCTTTCGCGAATGCTGCGGAGTTAAGTAAAATATAATGTCTAATGATGTCGGTTTTCATTGAACACACCTCATTTGAGAGAATTAAAACCTAGTTATTTTTAATTGAAATGAAAGATAACTTTTCTTAAATAAGTGAAGAAGTGTACTTCTTCAAGGACTATATATATATATATTGTTTAATTTTGTTTATATATATATATATATATATATATATATGCTTTAGTTTATGCATACATGTAAGTGTATAAATTAATTTGGTTTATATATATATATATATATATTGATAGACAGAGAAAGAGAGAGAGAGACAATCAGACAAACAGACAGACATATTAATTAATTTTTAAATTTAAAAGGCGTTCATTTTGTAATGGTTACTATCATTGGAAATGGATACAGAAAACCGAGTTCGAATCCTGGATGAAGTCGCCTTCATTTAACAAATAGCTACTAGGCTTCGGGAAGGTATGAATACAAAATTCTCCCTATAGCTATGGGTAAATTGTAGCGCAAACTGGGTTCCCTAAACCTGATACAGCAACCAGTATTGGAAAAGGAAAACTTATTTCAAGCCAGTAAGACCCTGCTTAAAACTGACCATGTATCGCACCCTTCTCATGCTGAGGTGACATATATATATATATATATATATATATATATATATTACCTAACTTGTATAAGCAATATATATATAGTTATTATTTAGTTTATTTGTAAATGTTTAATTATGTTCCATTGGCTTTTTTGCAGTTGCCTTTTTTTCTATAAGGATTTATTTGCCCATGATGTAATGGTTATCATCGTAGGAAATGGACACGGCGACACGAGTTCAAATCCTGGACGAGACTGATTGCATTTCACATAGCACTAATACTCTTGGGAAAGGTATGAATCCAATTATTCTCCCTCCAGCTATGGGTAAATAGTAGGGCAGACTAGATTCTTCAGCCTTGGTGAGGCAACTAGTCGAGGAGAAGGAAAACTCTAAATTCAAACCTGTTAAACCCCGCTTAAAAATTGACCTTGTGTCATATCCTGCCCGAGTGGAGGGGTTGGTAAATATGTATAAGGATTTATTAGCACGAATTCTTATGGCTACAAGTATTCCTATCTAATACAAATATTATGTTTTATAATATATGTTTTCAAATATTACCATCTATTATAATAATTTATGCAGTTATATGGTTTTTAAAGATCAATGGTTTTGAGCCAACGTGCAAACTGAATGAAATAGGAAAACTACCAATTTGGACTAACGGACGATTGAATAGTTAGAACTAGTTACATGACTGGAAAAAAATAAAACGAAACATCTGACTGTTTTTAGCTTGCTGGGATTTTTTATATGGTAATAGGAGGATTGAAACATAATTTGAAGGTTTTAATGCTCTAACATATCAATTTCACTAAGAGTCAGAGAAAAAATGAACTCTCAAATAGGGCTAAATTATCAGCCAGGCCATGATAAAAACAAAAACAAATTCTTTCTGAATTTCACACAGTCGGTGGCTTTTTTAAAAGTATTGACTCCATATTAACACGGGTTAATAAATAATCCTATATTTACCAATTAGATTTCATAATTTCTTTACGGATAAAAATTTGGTAAAATATTAACTTACCCTTCCTGTATTTGTCCCATTCGTTGAATTCGAACCTCTTGTCCATATACTTGACGGCAGCGGCGGCGAATAGCATACGCAGGATCTCGGCACGTCCGCGGCCATTGAAGTAATACAGAGTGTAGTTAGGCATGGTGAGGTTTTTCGTAAGGTGAAATCGGCTTCAAAAAGAGGAATATATTTCAGCTGACGCTGTTGTTCAACTCGAAGTGTTGTCTGAATGCAAAGAGTTGAAGACTTCTTTATTTATAGTCTGTAATGAGTCATAGATTAACAACCTTCTTTGGTCGAATGGGCAGTTAAGCAATGCCCCATCCAAGGCCGCCAATTCGACACTTTCAACTTGATGACTGCAGTGCAGACCTAATTATGTAATAGTGACTGCAAGAGTACATAGAATAACAGATAATTCTTACTAAACTGTCTCGTTCGTTTCTGCAGACAATGTGTAAAAGGCATGTCTCACGATATGTTGCATATAACTACATAAATTGCTCAATGTCAGTTCAATACTTTCTATCATTATACATGCATATATGTCAGCTTCTCTGTCTGTCTATGTCTCTTGCTCTCTCTCTCTCTCTCTCTATATATATATATATATATATATATATATCTGTAGGTATATATACATATATATATATATAGTATGTGTGTGTTTGTGTGGTTTTTGTGTGTCTCTTTCTCTCTCTCACTCTCTCTCTCTCTCTATATATATATATATATATCTGTAGGTATATATATATTATGTGTGTGTTTGTGTGATTTTTGTGTGTCTCTTTCTCTCTCTCTCTCTCTCTCTCTATATATATATATATATATGTAGGTATATATATATAATATGTCTATGTTTGTATGGTTTTTGCGTGTCGCTTTCTCTCTCTCTCTCTCTATCTATCTCTCACTCACTCTCTCTCTCTCTCTCTGTATATATATATATATGTATATATATGTATATATCTGTAGGTATATATATATATATATATATATATATATATATATATATATATATATATATATATCTGTAGGTATATATATATATAGTATGTGTGTGTTTGTGTGATTTTTGCGCGTCGCTTTCTCTCTCTCTCTCTTACTCTCTCTCTCTCTCTCTCTCACTCTCTCTCTATATATATATACATATATGCATATATATATAGTATGTGTGTTTGTGTGGTTTTGTTTGGTTTCTTTGTTCAAGGGCATATCAACCTTCTTAGGGTATTTAATGCCAACGGCTTCGTTCTAGAAAAACACCTGTGGTACTATTGAACCTATAGATAGGGTGATAAATGGTTTCATACGTTTCCCGAGGGTATTTGTCCGAAAGTGAACGTAATAACGTGAATTGGGTTCGAACTCACTTACTACGATTCCGTATCCCAGTGGCTTTAACCATTACACTCCCACGACACCGCCACACTCTCGTGTGTGTGTGTGTGTGTGTGTGTGTGTGTGTGTGTGTGTGTGTGTGTTTCAGCAACAAATGTTCTTTCTTTCTTCCCATATTTCTTCAAAGATGATAAACAAATACGTCTTCTTGAGTATTTTTTTCGCCCCATTTTTTTGTTCCCGAGTGAAATGTTGTAGCAGACGTAAAGCAGTTTAACAATTGTCCAAAATCTCTGATGCTACTGACCAAGAACTAAACGTAAGACAAGCATTAATTATTGAATGGCACGACCACAACATATATCCCGAGATGTTTTATACCATCAATGATTATTTTAAACTATATCGAAAAAATTAAACTGATGTTTTATGGAATTAATGACTATTTTGAACTATGTCGAAACAATTTAAACTGATGTTTTATGGAATCAATGACCATTTTGAACTATATCGAAAAAAATAAACTGATGTTTTATGCAATCACTGACTATTTTTAACTATCTCGAAAAAATTAAACTGAAAATCATTCTTGGACATCTTTAATAAAATATGTCTACAAAACACATAGCGTAACCATATTTACCAACCCCTCCGCCTGGGCAGGATATGACACAAGGTCAATCTTTAAACGGAGTTTAACAGGTTTGAATTTAGAGTTTTCTTTCTCCTAGACTAGTTGCCTCATCAAGGCTGAAGAACTCAGTCTGTCCTACTATTTACCCATAGCTGGAGGGAGAATAATTGGATTCATACCTTTCCTAAGGATAGTAGTGCTATGTGAAATGCAATCAGTCACGTCCAGGATTTAAACTCGTGTTACCGTATCCATTTCCTACGACGATGACCATTACACCACAGGCACCTCCACTAGACTCACAGCGTAACGGTTATAGGCATTGGTTCCCTAAACATCTAATGAGACTATCACGAGGAGATTGCAGGTTCAATCCGGCCTGCAGGCGAGTAACAATACAGGAATACTTAACACTTTGTATCCGGTTATGGATAACGGAATCAGAAAAACCGACCCCCGTGGATTCAATAAAGGACCTAGTTCGGATATATCGGCGGAAACGTTCTGGAAAAAACAATGAAGATGAAGACATTAGTCCGAAAACCCTTAATGGTACAAGAAAAATGTGTGAGGGTGTCAAGCTATCTATCTATTGATCGATTTCAGGATTTCGATTATTGTTTATAGATATTATTCTATCTATATATCCTTTTATTTATCTATTTCTGTTGATCTATCTATCTATCTATCTATGTATTCCTATTCATATATATCCCAATCTTTTTATCTCCATATTTATCTCAGTATGATCAAAACTATAATCTGTCTATACGTATATCATAATTTTCTCACACCTCTCTCTCTCTCTCTCTCTCTCTCTCAATCTCTCTCTTTCTTTCTTAATATATATATATATATATATATATATATATTCAAACATACAATAAAATCTATCTCATCGAAACTGTTTACTTCGCCCTTTGTGTTTTAATGTACATTTTTTCAAAACAACGAAAAGAAATCAATGGAAGAGAAAGAGTCTATTTCACGTCCAGAACTGTAACAAGACCTATCTAACCTTAACAGAACTACTATTATTGATGACAATATCATAATGCTCACATAGTGAATTGCATTCTAAAAATACATCACACAGTCAGAGGATTCCTTTGTCTGTTTTGGCGCGAAAACCTACACAAAGGGCTTTTGCGCGAGATTTCCTACGAGACCAGAAGAAGACGAGAAAAGGCAAGGTCCCAGAGCAGTGATCAGATGGGAGTTAGCGACAGTCAGAGAAAGGCGACGGTCACAGAGAGGTGGCTGCTGCTGAAGCGAAGAGTTGGGACTTGTGGACCTAGAAGCCAGGTCAGCCAGGGTGAGAGGATGAGTCAGCGTTCCTGGTAGCTGGGTAGGAATTTTGTTCAGGTACACCCTCGCGATAGCCACAGAATGCCAGAAAAGTGCCAAATCTCCCTTCTTACGCTTAGGACTGACCCAAGTCCGTTCTTGTTTGTTCTTCTTTCTTCCACTCTCGGTTATATATGTTATATCTGTTGTATATTTGTAATACATGGGAAATGCCCGCAGCCGGGATGAGAGGAACCACTAGACAATCGAATGGCCATGAGCTGATATAAGAAGTTGAGATAATGGGGACCGGCCGTATCGCGCATATTGTCACAATATAAGTATATGAATATGAATATGGCATAAATAGATTACAAAAAGAATTTTAAACATGAAGAAAAGAACTGATCACTTTCTGGGGTCTCTTTATTGATAATATTTCTTGTTCTTCCATCATCAATGTATATTGTTCCTTACTTCAATCAATAAGAAAACTAAGCATATAAAAATATGGATCTGATCTTATCCATTTCACTGTAATAGACTCTAAGTCTGAGTGTTTTATCACATCTAAAACTAAAATTACCATTTCCTTGCAAATGTAGCAAGTGTGTTATTTTGCCACTAAAATATATATAATGATAATAAATAAATATATGTTATATAAATATTTAATCCATGGAAAATATTGTTCTGCAACCTAAGGTTTCTTGAAGTTTATCAAGGAGGGGTTAGGTTAATATGATAAGGTCAATTTTTAAGTGGAGTAGGTAAATATGATAAAGTCAATTTTTAAGTGGAGTTTAACAGGTTTGAATTCAGAGTTTTCCTTCTCCTAGATTAGTTGCCTCATGCAGGCTGAAAAACCTAGTCTGCCATTTACCCATATTTACCCATAGCTGGAGGGAGAATAATTGGATTCATACCTTTCCCAAGGGTATTAGTGCTATGTGAAATGCAATCAGTCTTGAACTCGTGTCGCCGTATCCAATTCCTACGACGATAGCCATTACACCACGGGCACCTCCACGGGTTTCTTGAAGTTTATAACAACATTCGAGTTTCGATTTTTGTCGAATTTTCGATTTTTGTCTGTATTTTATCGCATTTTCGATTTCTTAACTGCCTGACAAATATAAACTTCAGGAAACCTTAGGTTGCAGAACAATATTTTCCATGGATTATATATATATATATATATATATATATATATATATATATTTATTATCATTATTATTATAATAGCTCTATCATAGATATTGAGCACTCTCCATATTATATTGCTCTTGGTTTGACACATAACCACATAGTGATTTACTGACGACCAACACTCTCATAATATATATATATATATATATATATATACTAATCTAATATCTACCAGCATTCACGGTACCAGAAAAAAAGAAAAAAAAACCGCCAGGAACAAGAGATAAGAATATCTCGAATCACCGTCCGGGGGAAAAAGAAAAAATATTATAGGTCAAAAAGAAAGAAAAGACCAACCTCGTCAGACCCCTTGAAAAGAATCAAGGGATATGCAGTCAGTTGGTCAAAAGAAAACTAAAACCTTCCTGAGTTTGGTTTAGACTTCCTGATTATCCGATGAGGTGAAACTTTAGTAGAAGATTTCCGACTCGCGATTTAAGTTAATTTATATATATATATAAATATATATATATATAGCCTGTCAAGCCACCCTGACGAGTTCTGATAGAACGAAACAGTCTGTCTGTGGATGAAAATACACACACACACACACACACACACACACACACACACACACACACACACACACATATATATATATATATATATATAATACATGGTACTATTTACCAACCCCTCCGCTCGGGCAGGATATGACACAAGGTCAATTTTTAAGCGGAGTTTAGCAGGTTTGAATTCAGAGTTTTCCTTCTCCTAGACTAGTCGCCTCACCAAGGCTGAAGAATCTAGTCTGTCCTACTATTTACCCATAGCTGGAGGGAGAATAATTGGATTCATACCTTCCCCAAGGGTATTAGTGCTATGTGAAATGCAATCAGTCTCGTCCAGGATTTGAACTCGAGTCGCCGTTTTCATTTCCTACGACGATAACGACTATACCACGGGCACCTCCATGGTAGTGTCTGTGAACTTGGTTTTCATGCATTTTGCAATCGTCGGACAAAGTGAATATTTAAAAGTAAAAAGCGATTATCATGGTTAAGTTTTTATTCTAAAATTGAGGATTATTAGTGTGTATGTGTGCCTATGTTTGTGTGTAATCGAATGTTATTATGTTTGTGTATGTATTGATGTTCACACGAACATATATAAGAATGTTTGTGTATCTACTGGCATACATCATTACATATATAACATATTTCCGTTGCCCAGATGGCTGGGGCAATAGAATACACGGACTATTTCTCTGCAGAGGGGTAAGACCACCCCCTTGTTTTAGTGTCCTAGATATGACACTAAACAAGCTTATGGTGAGGTTCCAGTGATGCTAGAGCTTTGGGGAATACGGAGTACCCCTTTATTGCCATTGCTCCCAGGTCCACTCTGGCCCGGAATAGTAGCACCTAATAGGCCCATATCTATGGGTTAAATAGAACTAACTGCATACTTATGCTAAACTGAATTGTTTGAATTAGAACTGTTTGACTAAACTGAATCGCTTGAAATATAAATATTTTGGACAATTAAACTGTACTTACATTTAAACTGCTTGCTTATACTATATTGAATTCTTTGAAATGGAACTGTTTTTGACATTGAAACTGTACCTACACAAAGCTGAATTGTTAAATATAGAACTGTTTTGACATTAAACTGTGTGTAAACAAAATCTGTACTTATACTAAACTGAATTAGCTGAATTATGATTGTTTGAATAAACTGAATAGCTTGAAATAGAAATGTTTCTGATAATTAAACTGTGTACACATGCTTAACTGAATGGTTTGAAATAGAACCGACTATTTGCATAAGAAGGTTGATATGCCCTAAAACCCAAACAAAGAAAAAAACAAACATATTTCCGCTGTTTGTCAAAGGGAAGCGATGAGACCGTAGGAAGATGTGAGAAGGGAAAAGTGGACGAGGGAGAGGGAATGGATTGTTGCAATCAGAAATCAAATCAACTAATTGATTTTAAACTAAACTCTATTGATTCTATTTAATATTAACCCTAAAATGAAAGAGAATTTGTGTGTGGAACGACACTATACATTAGGCAGAATTAATGAAATTATCATAACTTAATTTTTCTTCCTTTTGCCGACATTTTTTCTCTTCTCTCTTTCTCCCTACCCCAACGTCATATACAAAACATGTTATATCCTCGCAAAAGGAAAGACACTAATGTAAAAAAAATATAACCTCACTTGTTCTTTCAAAATCGTGGCAAAATTGGTTGCGAGAGAGAGAGCGAGAGAGGGAGAGAGTCGGAACTGCTAAGACTGACTTTCGGTTGAGATACATCTTCAGACAGCCTTACTTCTTTGCTCCGCCTCCACGAGGCTGGCACAGAGCCGATTTAAAACATTTAATCATCTTCGTTTCTGCTTCGTGCATCTTACAAGGGGGACTGACACTTGCCACGTCTCAACCAGGGACCATCACCACATTCGGTGTGACTTCTCGTGTCACTGCTACTATTTACTCCTGACAACTGACGCTCTCTATTCGGGGTCGAAAACGTCCGTAATTATATAAATTTCGGACGCCTACGTAATCTTCCTACGCAAGTTGCATGGTATTTCCGCTATCCCTTTTTTACATTTAGACACATGTATAGATCTAGTTTTTAAATCCACGAAACCCACACAACCCAACATAAGTCAATACGTAAGAAATGTACATTAAAATGTAAAGGATTAAATATTATTTCGATAGTTCAGCGAATAATTTGAAAAAAAAAAAAAACTAATAACCGGCATCACTGTTCAGCTTTTCAACGAAGTTATAAATAAAAGTACAAACAAACTTTACTTTTCCCTTTCCATGACCATTGCTTCTCTCATCCTCGAGTGAATAAATATTTCTAATGTTCTTGTCAAAAGAGTTCTCATCATGTAACTTCGGAATGAGACAAGGCCTATTATTATTATTATTATTATCATTATTATTATTATTATTACTATTATTATTATTTACTCATTAGAGTTTTTCACATCAGTGTCAGCTGATGGTTTTTCACTGGAGTTTGAGTGACAGCAAGTCTCCTCAATTCTCCAGGACTCGTCTCAGGATTCTGGCCGTTCTCAGTAATGCTGTCATTTGGATGGTCTCTACCCGTCCGCCAACTTCCAATTCCTCCAGGCTTTTTAATAATCCTATAGTTATTGTGTCTAAAGCACCAATCACAATTGGCACAATCGTTAATTTCATGTTCCACAGCTTTTTCAATCCTCTTGCAAGGTCGAGGTACTTATCCTTCTTTTCACTTTCCTTCAAATTTATTCTGTCGTTCGCCGGGACAGCAAAGTCGACAACTTTGCAAATTCCCTTTTGCATGTTAAAATCCCATAGGAGATTATGCGTGTCATTTTCTTGGACAGGTGCTAGTTTGTGCATATACCATTTCTTAGTATGGTCAAATTTAAACTTCTTGCACATTTCCCTGTGGATCACCTTGCCAACCTAGTCCTGTCTCGCCTTATACTCCTTCTGTGCTAATTTGCTGTATTCTCTTATTATGTAATTGATCGTTTTGTCTCTGTCACCTCATAGCCCACATTTACTGTATTGTTTTCTTATCAATTCTTGCTTTGATGTGATTGGTCCTTATGGCGTTGTCCTGTGCTGCTATTAGAAGAGATTCCGTTTCTCTCTTAAGGTTTCCTTTTCTTAACCAGGTCCAGGTTTTCTGGTATGAAGAATTATTATTATTATTTTCTTATTTGAGAGTTTTTTACGCCAGCATTTGCTAATAGTTTTTCACTGGAATCTGAATGACATCAAGATCCCTCAAGTCATCAAGTTTCTTCTTAGTATTTCATCAATACAGTTGGCCAAGTCGGGTTGGGCTGCAGAATACGCCGACTGCATTTCTGCAGAGAGGTCAGACTCTACCAACGAATGCCCTGTTATGACATTAAATAATATCATGTTGAGGATTTAGTAAGGCTGACACTTTAGCAAAATGCGGAGTACCCCTTCATTGCCATAGCTCCCATGTCTACTCTAGCCCGGAGTGGTAGTACCTGATAGTGTCCTATCAACGGGTTAAATAGCGTACTTATGCTAAACTGAATTGTTTGAAACATAACTGTTTATATGAATAAAAAGTAAATGTTGGCGACCGTAGTGGAGGGGGACCAGAAGGCACCCTTTTCAATAGCTACTACACCAAGGTGTACGGAGGGCGCTACTCCTTTCCCTGGGTTGCTCCACTTGCTGTGTATTTAGCAAGGAGGCATCAAGTACCATTTTAAAAGCTTTTTTGGTATGATGCAACCTGGGATTGAACCCTGGTCTACCGGACTATTGGCGAACACTCGATCCACTAGATCAATGAGTCGGCTGTATGAATAAAAATGACATTAAATAAAATACAATGGTTGATATGCCATGAAACGAAATCAAACCAAATGCAACAATGCCGTAGTCTGGAGGGTCACTACTCGTCTTCTTACTTTTAAGTCCTCCAGACTCAGTACCAAACATTTCTTCTTCTTCTTCTTCTTCTTCTTCTTCTTCTTCTTCTTCTTCTTCTTCTTCTTCTTATTATTATTATTATTATTATTATTATTATTATTATTTACTCTTTTAGTGATTTTCAAACCAGTATTATCTGATAATTTTTCATTGGAGTTTGAGTGACAGCAAGTCTCCTCAAGTCTCCAGGACTCTTCTCAGTATTCTGGTCGTTCTCAGTAAGACTGCCATTTGGATGGTCTCTACCCGTCCGCCAACTTCCAAGTCCTCCAGGCCTTTTAATAATCCTTTTGATATTGTGCCAAAAGCACCAATCACAATTGGTACAATTGCTACTTTCATGTTCCATAGCCTTTTCAATTCTCAAGAAAGGTCTAGGTACTTATGCTTCTTTTCAGATACTTTCAGTTTTATTCTGTGGTCAGCTTGGACAGCAAAGTCGACAATTTTAAAAATTCTCCTTTTTTGTTAATTATTATAAGGTCTGGTCATCTAGCCGAGTATAATTATTAGAGTTTTTCACATCAGCGTTAGTTGATGGCTTTTAACTGGAGTTCGAGTCACAGCAAGTACCCTCAAGTCTCCAGGATTCTTTTTAGTATTCTGGCCATTCCCAATAATGCTGTCGTTTGGATGGTCTCCACACGTCCGCCAACTTATAAGTCCTCCAGTCCCTTCAGTAATCCTTTAATTACTGTTCCAAATGCACCACTTACAATAGGTATAATTGTCACTTGCATGTTCCACAGTTTTTTCAATTCTCAAGGAAGGTCGTGGGACTTATCATTCTTTTCAGATTCTTTCAGTTTTATTCTGTCGTCAGCCGGGACAGCAAAGTCGACAATTTTGCAAGTTCTCTTTTTTTTGTAAATTATTATTATTATTATCATTATTATTATTATTGTTTGTTTGTTTGAAGCAACATATTTGTTTACGCAAAATAATGATTTTAGCAGTAAATGACTCAACAAGTGTTGACTTGTCTTTAAAGAAACCAACTCACCTACCAACCAAATAGTCAAATTAATTAGATTAAGTCACTTAAAAGACGAATGAAAAACGATTAGCAGAATGTTTTAGGGAAGAAAACACAGGCGTTTAGTTAGCAGTGAAATTGCTGTCTTTTTTGAAAAGCAGAACAAAGAGAGAGTGTCAAAGATGAGAAATGAGGTAAAACGGCAATCTTAATGGACATTGAGAAAATCATCATCATCATCATCCTGTCGTGCCGCCAGCACGGATATCCCTGACCCTCTCTCGCCACTTCTCCCTATCATTCATCGCCTTCGGCAGGTCTTCTGGGTTACATCCCGTGTCCTCACATAGCTGCTGTATGCAAGTTCGGGCTGGTCGTCCTGCTTTTGCTTGGCCATATGTGGGGGTCCATAGGAGTACGTCACTTACGAGCTCGTCCTTGCTTCTCCAGCAGTGTCCGACGTGTCTGGCTCGTCTAACCTGTATAGTTTTCGTGATGGGAGGCAGGTGGCTGTACAATTGGCGTCTCGTGGGGTGTTGTCGCCAGGACTTGTTCAATATTGCTCTCAACATTCTTGTGTAGTTGCCGTCAAGTTTCTTCTCCAGCCGTTTAGTTAGCGTCCATGTAGTGCATCCATATAACAGTATCGATATAACCGCTGCCTGGAAGAAACTGCATTTCATTTCATCGGTCAGGTATGATTTCCATATGATTGAGAGCCTATCTATAGCCGTCCATGCTTTCGTCAGTCGTGTGTCGATTGTCGTTTTCGGTTGATGAGACGCTCCTTCCTAGGTAGGTGAATTTGTCCATAAGCCTCAGAGAGGCTCCGTCTAGTGTGGTAATGTTGCCTGTTTGGTTGTAACACATATATTCAGTTTTGTGCGCATTGACATGGAGGCCAATGCCTGCTGCAGCTCGTTCCAAACTATGCAGTAGTGTCTCTGCTTGATTAGGCGTATTCGGCAGTAACGCCAAGTCATCAGCGTAGTCGGTTTCTGTGATTGTTTTTGCGGGGTACCTTTTGCTTCTTTTCTTAGTCAGCTCGAAGCCATTTTCTCTAAGCACGTAGTCTAGACAGATGATAAAGAGGTACGGGGCTAGTGTGTCTCCTTGTAGTACTCCTGCAACAATGTCACTGGAGGTTTTCGGAAAATATGAGGAGTGATAGATAAGACATTTTTTAAAATTTAATATTGAACCATTCCTGGAGGCAACACCCCACAAAGCAACAACTATACGGCCACCTACCTCCCATCACAAAAACTATCCATGTTTGACGAACCAGACATGAAGGACACTGCTGGAGAAGCAGGGACGAGCTCATAAGTGACGTACTCCTATAGACCCCACATATGGCCGAGCAAAAGCAGGACGACCAGCTCGAACATACATACAGGATACGGGATGTAGTCCGGAAGACCTGCCAGAAGCGATGAACGATAGGGAGAAGTGGCGAGAGAGGGTCAGGGATATCCGTGCTAGCGGCACGACATGATGATAATGATGAATATCAGTCATTGAATGCGATATGTCAAAATTTGTGTTCAGTGGAGAATAAACAGCCAATTTTCGGTAAATTCCTTATTTATACGACTCTCATCACCAACAACCCACAGTCGATAGTTCATCGTCAAAAATTCATCGCCATAATGATTCCCCGCCTTTTTATTCATCACTTTCAATTTATAGCGGTAAATTACGGAATTTTCATCGCTAATAAATTCTTGCTAACAATTATCCTCCTCTTCATCATCAAGTCGCGCTGTCAGTAAAGATTTCTCTGGCTCTCCCAGATAATTCCCCCCGACTAATATCCATACTCCCGGCAGGTCTTCTGAATAGCATCTAGTGTCCGCAGAGAATTGGTGTAAAGAAGTTGTTGATGGTTAGCCAACCAAGTGTTAAGGTCCACTGAAAAACGTAACCTAGGAGTATATCATTGCTTCTGTAATATAGGACCAAAAAAATTCAAGCGTTGTGTCTCATAAAAAGAAATGAATTCACAGAAAAGAAACACTCGAAACTTGAATCTCAAGGAAGAAAATAGTAGTCGTTTTATTCATCGGGAATTACAGCGGACCGTTGTTAAAAAGCACGTTCAATAGCGTTCTTCTTCGCCTTCTCTTTTTTTTTTTTTTTTTTTTTTGTTGCTATCAACCGACTTCTTTCTTTATCTCTCTTTCCCTCCGTGCACTTTAGCTAGCGTGTGTAAAAAGGCTCACCTTCCTCTTCTTGGCGATGATGGTGGTGTTTTTATCGTCGGCCTGTTGATGTTTATCATATCAGTCGGATTGCTATGACAGGCTGGGCTCTATATGACATGCAGCGTGCGGCGTGCGCCTCTGTTGAAACCTATTTGAAAACATGTCTTGACCTGCTAAAATCTCGCTACTTGATTTTCTTATATAACGATTTGATGGAATCAATTCGAAGGTTCCTGAAGGTTCGATGTTCACCAGTGGAACAGTAGTGCAACACGTGAAAGTTCACGTGCGATTATATTAAAATCATGCTTTTTCTTTACAGGTCATTCTGCCTGCACAAGCGAGGTTCGTGACATTTTTTGATCGTCACACCTTTGTACCAAATGACTGATGACAGCTGATGTGCTCGAATGTTAACCTTGAGAACGCCGCTATTTAATGACGGCACCTGTCCGTGATATTACATTTCTCCATCAGTGTCCCGCATGTTTAGTTTATTTTACTTAGAGGGTATTTGAGACAGGAAGTCAGTGACCGTACAGCATTTGATTAATGTTTAAAATTGTCGTAGACTCTTGAAAATTCAGTATGTTATTGCTATACGTCATATGAGACCATTGACCGATTTTCATGATTTCAGCTTCAAATGAAGAGCTGAAACGGAAATTGGAATACCCCCTCCCAAAGCCTGATTGTCACCCCTGGTGAATTTCAAAAATGCAATCTGGACGTGAAGACACTTTAGAAAAACGATATGCAATAAAATTCTGTTTTAAACTTGGAAAAAATGCCACAGAAACGTATGAAATGCTTCAGACTGCTTTTCGACCATCTTGCATGAATCGAGCATCAGTTTTGTAATGGTATAAGAGATTCAAGGAGGGCAGTGAGTCTGTGAGGGATGATAAGAAGTGTGGGAGGAGTAAGGCAGTCAATACACCAGAATTGATTGGCCAAAGGGTTAGGGTTAGGGTAACTATGATGAGGTTTTAAGGGAGTTCAGCAAGAGATTCCGTCGGAAGAGGCCAGCACTCTTCACCAGGACAATGCACCAGTCCACAACTCCATCCTTGTCACAGACTATTTGACCAAGATGGGCATCAACACAGTTCCTCGGCCTCCCTATCGTCCAGACCATGCTCCCTGTGACTTTTGGTTATTCCCAAAGTTCAGAGGCTGTCGTTCTGAGACAATTGAGGAGATGAAGGAGTCTGTGACGAAGGTTCTTGACACGCTCACACAAGAGGACTTCCATGAGGCCTTGCAGAAGTTGTTGAACGGTAGAACAAGTGCATGTTTGTACTATCAATAAAAGTGCCCATACGAAAAAATTCAGGAAACTTTTTTAATAATCCTCGTATATATATATATATATATATATATATATATATATATATTCTGATTTATTTATCTATAATCTGAAATATCAAGAAGTATTTGTTATTTACCGTTTTTCATTGGCACTTTAGTTTAGTTTAGAAGAACGATATATAAGGACGCCAATACACCAGAGTTGATTGGCCAAAGGGTTAGGGTTAGGGTTACTATGTTGAGGTTTTAAGGGAGTTTAGGAAGAGATTCCTGTGGAAGAGGC
The DNA here is from genome assembly GCA_963585895.1 of Sepioteuthis lessoniana. Classification (NCBI taxonomy): domain Eukaryota; kingdom Metazoa; phylum Mollusca; class Cephalopoda; order Myopsida; family Loliginidae; genus Sepioteuthis; species Sepioteuthis lessoniana. The sequence continues at coordinate 12,255,370 of OY757942.1, forward strand.
CTGCACTCTTCAAATCGGATCTGTGGCATTTTCACCAGGACAATGCACCAGTCCACAACTCCATCCTTGTCACAGATTATTTGATCAAGATGGGTATCAAGACAGTTCCTCAGCCTCCCTATCGTTCAGACGTTGTTCCCTATGACTTTTGGTTATTCCCTAAGCTCAGAGGCTGTCGTTATGAGACAATTGCGGAGATGAAAGAGGCTGTGACGAAGGTCATTGACACGCTCACACCAGAGGACATCCATGGGGCCTTCCAGAAGTTGTTGGAACGGTTCAACAAGGGCATTACAGCCGGAGGAGATTACCTCGAAGGGGACTAGAGTTTCATGTGTGTACTATCAATAAAAGTGCCCATACGAAAAAATTCAGGAAACTTTTTTAATGATCCTCGTATATATATATATATATTTTCTGATTTATTTATTTATAATCTGAAATATCAAGAAGTATTTGTTATTTACCGTTTTTCATTGGCACTTACAGAACAGACTTTAAAAGAGATCGGAGAAAAAAAACAACTTTTTTAAAAGACTGATTTTAAATGACGCAACTGCGTGACGGAGTATATAACTTACAATTGATGCCTAATTGAAGTTAAAACTTGTTTGTATATTTGTATAAATTTCAGAGATTAAGCTTGATAATTTTTATCAATTCGACCTTGTTCAGGTGTTCGATGCCGAACTCTGTTGCACCACGTAAAAAAGTTTATGAGGTAAGTAAAGTAAAGTTGGCGACCTCAGACGAGGGTTACCAGAAGGCTCCCTTTTCAATAGCTACTACACAGAGATATACTGGAGAGCACTACTCCATTCCTTGGTCATCGACACGCTCACACCAGAGGACATCCAGGGGGCCTTCCAGAAGTTGTTGGAACGGTTCAACAAGGGCATTACAGCCGGAGGAGATTACTTCGAAGGTGACTTGAGTTTCATGTGTGTACTATCAATAAAAGTGCCCATACGAAAAAAGTCTGGAAACTTATTTCATGATTCTCATATGTACTACTAAAAAGAAATGGAAAGCTTTACTAATCTTTCAGATTGTGTGTGTTTGGGGCAGATATAGATAACCTTTTGTTGCGTTTAAAAATAAAGGCGGGCGATTTTAATTGGCTTTTTGAGAATACCGCCTTTGAATTAGAAGACTGCGTGGGCGTCCACCCCTGCTCCGTGACCTTCTCATAATACACAGATTTAACACATTACTCATATATAAGTCAGAATAACCAACTCGAGATATCATTGAATTATTTTTTATAAGAATTCATTTTCTTCATTTGGGTCATTTTTTTTCCACCTCTAGATCCCATTTTTTGACATTGCTGTTAGCCCAGAACTGGAAACCAACCTTGACGAAACTCTGCTGGCTTAAAACATCAATCCTATAAAAGTGGTGATTAATTCTAATATCTGTAAAATACACCAACTGCGTCTCAGCAGATAGGGAAAGATCCACCACCCCCATCACCAAACGGGTGTCCTGGATATTACATTAAACAATCTGATGATGAGACTCCTGTAATGCTGGAGCTTTAGGGAATAGAATACCCCTTCATTATCATCACTTCCCGGTCCACTCTGACCCGGAGTGGTAGCACCTGATAGGGCCATATCTATGAGTCAAAAAGAGCTGTTTGACATTTAAACTGGGTACAAACGAATGACTTATGCTAAATTGAATTGTTTGATCATTTACTGTGTGTAAACAAATGACTGATGTTTAATTGAATTGTTAGTGACATTTAGCAATTCTTAGAACTATTCAACTTTGATGACTTATGCTAGATTGAATTGTTAGAAATAGAAGTGATTATTCATTTAACTGTGTGTAAACAAATAACTGATATTTAATTGAATCGTTAGTAATATTTAGCAATTGTTGGAACTATTCAACTTTGATGACTTATGCTAGATTGAATTGTTAGAAATAGAACTGTTTGATCATTTAACTGTGTACATGAATGACTGGTGTTTAATTGAACTGTTAGAGATACATAGTGTTGTATAGTGGCTCGTATCCCGTGACTTTTGGTATCGCTGAAGTATAAAAGGCGCCGTGTTTCTGAAGCGGGCCAAAGCAGAAAGGAAGAGACAAGAGAGCTCTGAAAGACTTCGGTCAGTAGTAAGACCAACTTCGGACGTAACACCTACAGTGCGAGACTTGTAATACTTGTCGGACTGTACTACTGCAGTTGATAAATAATTAACTCTATTTCACGATGTATCTCTTCCTTACCCCGATACAACGCGTAGCAATACAAGGAAACATTTAACTGTGTGCAAATAAGATATGAGCTTAGGGTCATTTTAAAATGTTTTCTGCTAAATGCGTTTACAAATCATATATATTTAATATGTACAAAGAACAATCTGAGTTTTTTCACACCAACAGAATTATAAATTATATATATATATATATATATAATCTGAGGAGGGAAACCAAGGGTGGAAGAGTATCCAATTTGAGTGCTCAATATCAACCGCTATAGACGTATAATTCATTTGGGATTAAAAATACATCAACACTTAACGTGGAGAGCTAAAATCTTTTTTATTGAAACAAAAAGAAAAAAATCACTTCCTTGGTGTAATTATAAATTTATTTCCGGTCGTGATACCCATCACCGGATGTAGAGGGAAAAAATAAAAATAATATGGGAGTTTTTATTTTGCTTCCAGCGAGAATAGGATTTGAAAAAAAATTAATTAAAAGAATTTTTTTAATAGAATTAATTTTTTAATATATTTTCTATCATATTTTTTTAATGAATTTTTTTTTTAGGGTGGAGATATTAAATCTATTATTATTCTTTTATTTATACAATGTTGATATAATCCTGTGAAGTAAAATGTAACCCTTACTCTAACTTAAATACAACTGAAAATTAAAAAACCTAATTCCGAAGAAATTAAATAATTGCATACGACTTACTTAAAATCATAGATAAAATACGCATTCATAGTAAAAAAAGTTGGCGACCTTAGTTGAGGGTGACTTGAAGGATCCCTGTTTGAATTATCCGCTGAAATAGTCCCTAATGTATATATCAGGTTCGGTGAAACAAATCAACGAACTACTTAATCTTTTAAACGCGACTGCAAGTCACGTGACTTGTCTAAAGATGCCACATATTTTTGCGCCAAATTTGTGTTCCCCTTCTCTTTGCCACTTTGTTCATTCCTTTTTACCAGCTGATAAAGCTTGTGTCCACACGTACGAATCGTCCTCTCCTCAGATACTCGTCTATCCTTATTTTATACCAACACTATGAGTCGTCCTACAATGTAAACTTTAACAATCCCTTTTCAATAGCAACTGCTCCAAGAGGGAGGAGAGGGTGATACTCCTTAGCTTGATTGCTCCGCTTTACCCTTGATGTTTATCTTACAATGCTCAGTGTTAAGTAAGACGGCATCAAGTACCTTTTCCTAAGTCTTTGGTATTGAATCCCGGTCTACCAGAACATTAGGAACATTCTACTCATTAAGGCAATGCCCCGGTTTATGCATTCATACTTCCGTAGCAACTATCCTGTTTTATAAATATAAAAAAAATATTATTCGTGCTATCAGGAAAAAAATAATTAAATTCTGATATTAATTTACAAAAACTAATCCTAATTATCCAAATTATCCTAAACACTCATGTTATTTATATTAAGAAGAAATTAACATTTCGAATGTTAATTTTGTAGGGGAGACTTTTTAATTATTTTGGTGTTTATGCTTAATTCTCCCACCATTTAATGTTGTTAGTTGTTATTTGAAAAGGCATTTGAAGTAAAGAAGTGAAACGACGCGTACAAAAGAACATTCAAAACAAAGTAGTACAAACAAAATCAAATTTATATATCAACAACTACATTGAATGAAATATTTCAAAACATTATGAGTGTTCTACTACTGTCTTTTAAATATTCCTCTGTGTGTGTGTGTGTGTGTGTGTGTGTGTGTGTGTGTGTGTGTGTGTGTGTGTGTGTGTGACTAAGACAAATACTATGAAAAAAGGACTCAATAATAAAAGTTGTCCAGAAGATTATAAATGCATGTTGTCAAAGTATTTCTACGGAATCTTAATTATGTATGTTTGAAGGAATGTGTCTTCCCCCAAGTTGGTTGTTTGTTACTTTCGGTGGTTTGACGAAATGTCTGTGTTAGTGTTCGAGGCTGTAACAAGTCTAACCGAAAAGGCCGGACAAGAAAGAAAAAGGTTGCGGAATATATACATCTTCGTGAGGTTGAATGCTGGAAGTCAGAATGAAAGAGAGAGTGTGTGTGTTGTCTCTGTGATTCAAAATGGAGAGAGTGAGTTGTCTCTGTAAGTCTCTGTGTAAGAGAGTGTGTTGTGTCTGTGAGTCGAAATGGAAAGAATGAGTTCTTGAAAGACGAGAGTATATATAGGTAATTCTTGTCCTGTAGACGGCTCCAAAATCGCAGGACAAAATCAAAGTTGCGGATGTAGTTGTGAGCACTAACCACGTGACTTTCCAGACCAATAGGTTCCCGAGATTGATTGGTTTACTGACGTCCGCCATCTTTGTTTCGGGAACAAGTGGCACCACAGCTAGGTTAAAATATAGGAGTGTAAATCCTATAAGTTAATTGTATTGAGCAAAGAATTAATAAATGTGATTCTCAAATCGAATGTTAAGTTAATCGTAATAAGTAAGGAATTAATATGTAATTGATATTTTATTAATTTAACTAATTATTTATAATATAAATAATTCTAATATCAGTTTCTGAAAATTTTTGTTTACATATATAAATAAAAAACGGTATGGTAGAAACGGTGCAGTCCCGAGATAGTCTCTATTCGTTATAAGGTTATATTAACTTTATTATTTTGTTGTTTATTATTATTTTTAATTTATATTTTATTATCTTATTACAAAAACACTATTTTAACACTTTATCCATAAATTTAATTGTATTCTTTAATTAGAAATATCTATTTTGAATAATTTATTATTTAATATATTTTCTGAAAATTATGGATTAATATTCCAATATATAGAATTAAAAATATATAAATCACTTAATTAATGGTAGTTAAATATATTTAATATTATTAGAATAGCAAATTAAATAATTCAAAGAATTGATTTCTATGTCTACAGGTCCAAATTCTTTCTCTTATGTCAATGCACATAAAACGGAATATATGTGCTATAATCAAAAAGGTGATATCTCTACATTAAACGGAACCCCTCTTAAACTAGTAGACAAATTCACCTACCTAGGAAGCAGCGTCTCATCAAACGAAAAGGACATCGACAAATGGTTAACAAAGGCCTGGACAGCCATCAATAGGCTATCGATCATATGGAAATTAGATCTAACCGATAAAATGAAACGCAGTTTCTTCCAGGCAGCTGTCGTATCGATACTGCTGTATGGATGCACTACATGGACGCTAACAAAACGGCTGGAGAAGAAGCTAGACGGCAATTACACAAGGATGCTGCGAGCAATATTGAACGAGTCCTGGCGGCAATACCCCACAAGATACCAACTGTACGGCCACCTGCCTCCTATCACGAAAACTATTCAAGTTAAACGAACCAGACATGCAGGACACTGCTGGATACAAAATGCCAACGGTTTTTTGACTGTATTTTTGATTTTTAATTCATTTCATTTTCTTAACTGCCTGATGATTGTTGTTTTGCAAAAATTTCCATGAAACCCTGGGGGTTGCAGTCTAAATTCCATGAATTAGATATATATATATAATATATATTCATTTATTATAATAATATATACATCATCATCATGTCGTGCGGCCAGCACGGATATCTCTGACCCTCTCTCTCCACGTCCTTATCATTCATCGCCTCTGGCAGGTCTTCAGGGTTACATCCCGTATCATCACATAACTGCTGAATGTATGTTCGAGCTGGTTGTCCTGCTTTTGATTGGCCATTATATATATATATATATATATATATGTACGAGTCAAAAGCAATCTACCTAGGTTTTGCCTCTGACTTGAGGTTCTTTTAATAGGGATTGTTGTTGGTTGATTATTTTCAAGTCATGCGAAATTTTTATAGTCTTTTTATTGTTTTATGGATTTTTTTTCTCAGATATTGGTTTGAATAATATTTTAAATTTACAAATTTTATCAACTGTTTTTTTACACCTTTGGAATAATAAAATAAGTATAAATCTAGTATATATATATATATATATATATATTGTCATCCATAGACAGACTGTTTCGTTGTCTTACAAACTATTCAGTTGTGGCTAAACACGTAGGACGCTTGAAGATTGGATCGAAACCAGCCCAACTTAGTATCAAACCGCTCGACCAACAAGCGTCCCACGTCAGCAAGGAATTGTAAGGTATTACATAGCAGCGACAGCAGTAGCGTTCGTTTGTATACATTTTATACCTAAGCGGATACAAGAGTGCTCAATTCGTTCGAAGAGCTTTGCATTATGAGAGCGGCAGCTGTAATTTCCTTCACCAGAGTGCTCAACCCCCATCCACAGAAAGACTATTTCGTTGTATCACAACTTTGTAGTGTGGCTTGACACGTAGGACGCTTGAAGCTGGGATCGAAACCCGCCCAACTTAACGTTAGAATTAGTATCATACCGCTCAGCCAGCAAGCGAATCACATCAGCTCGGCAATTATAAGGCCTTATGTAGTAGCTTTCATTTGTTTATATTTATACCTTAACGGAAACCAGAGTGCTCAATTCGTTCGAAGAGCTTTGCATTATGCGAGTGGCAGCTGTAAATTCCTTCGCCAGAGTGCTTATATATATATATATATATATATATATATATATATACGACTCCCTGTAGAGTTAGAAGTAATCTACTTAGGTTCCAACAAATCGGATCATCAAGAATATCTCTGACTAGCGGTGGGATTGCCTAGGGACTGCAGTTGGTTGATTATTTTCAAGCAGTGGGAATGTTTTAGTCGTTCCTTCTTTTACGGGATTTTTTCCTAGATATCGGTTAGTATTATATTTTTATTCACAAATTGTATTATGTGGGTTTTTTTTTTATACCGTCGGAATAACAGAATAGGCACGAATCTAAAATGAATATATATATATATATATATATATATATATATATGTTACATAGCCAGATATGAATACGTGAAATAGACATATTCATACCGGTACGCCAAATGTTCATAATGTCCATAACGCACACATATATACAACATAGGAGTCCCGAAACACGAAAAACACTTAGTTCAGGTAGGAAACTTTTAATTACCTTTGAGTTTAAAGGTTTTTAGACATAACGAGAGAGGCGCAATCTTTCTATCCTAGTTTTTCCATCTGCACCCTCAACACATGTGGCATCCTCCACAGGGTCTCGGCGAGCAAGCGAAAGTCACCCTTCTTCTTCGGATGGCAAGACTCAACTCACTGACTGTCTTTTTCAAAATCTCCGAAAATCCTCCACACACTTCCGGTGCGTGATGTCATTTGCACTGTGTAGCCCCGTTTCCCATCACGGGCTATTGTGACATCTCTGAGTGACACGTCCGCTCCGCCCGCACGCGCGTGAACACCTGTGTTAATGTTGCACCTAGGTAACCCATGCACTGAGCAAAAAGATTCTCAGCCTAACTAAACCCGAAGGCATAAAACGAAATCCCTCGGCTACTATATTACATATATATATATATATATATATTTGAGAGTTGTTGTGGTGTATCTGCGGGCTCCCCGCGCGCGTGTGTGTGTTAGTGATTTTAATTTTTTTGCGAACTTTAGCATTTTTAGTTCTTTGCTTTTAAACGTTCGTGTGTTATTTGATTTCAGGGCCATCTTTGTAAATAATAGCAGTCTTATCATTTACGGTATAACGGGTTTCGTACATTTTTCAATGGTATTTGCCAAAAAGTAAATGTAATAAAAATATCTATCTAATATGACGGAGCATTGGCAATGAAGGGGTGGTACTTATTCCCCAAAGCTCCAGCATCACTAAAACCTCACCATCAGATTGTTTAGTGTCATATCCAGGACAGTCAATTGGTGGGGAGGTCTTACCACAGTCAGTGTATTCTACAGCCCCATATCAATATTGGGAGGTGCCCGTGGTGTAATGGTTACCGTCTTAGGAAATGGACATGGCGACACGAGTTCAAATCCTGGAAAAGACTAATTGCATTTCACATAGCACTAATACCCCTGGGAAACGTATGAATCCAATTATTCTCCCTCCAGCTATGGGTAAATAGTAGGGCAGACTAGGTTCTTCACCTTTGTTGAGGCAACTAGTCTAGGAGAAGGAAAACTCTGAATTCAAACCTGTTAAAGTTCGCTTAAAAAATTGACCTTGTGCCACATCCTACCCGAGCGGAGGGGTTGGGTAAATATGATCTATCTAATATGACGCATCCCAGCGCATTTACCTCTAAATCACTGGTAAGCAACACTCTAATTGGTCGCTTGCAAGACCAGCAGACCATTACTAGTTTAATTAAGTCTTACTTGGGATCTTTATACAGGATTAGTTAATAAAATAACAATTATTCGTATCAATATATCCATTGCTTACTTTATTTACGAATTTCAGTCCTGACTTTAACCCAGTCGAAAAACCCCAAGCAATGGTACCGATGTCAATAACTCTCTAAAGAGAGTTTTGTCCAATAAAGCCAATATTTTATGGTTTGTTCGTTGCTTGCGTTTTATGGCATATCAACTTTTGTTGTTTATTTAACGCCAAATCCATTTTAATGCAAATAGTTCTATTTTATAAGATTCAGTTTAGGATGAGTACAATGTTTAAGTGTTAAAAATATTTCTATTTCAATCTATTCAGTTTATTCAAACAGTTCTAATTCAGCTAATTCAGTTTAGTATAAGTACAGATTTTGTTTATACACAGTTAAATTTCAAAACAGTTCATTATTAAACAATTCAGTTGAATGTAAGTAGAGTTTCAATGTTAAAAACACTTCCATTTCAAACAATTAATTTTAGCATCAGCAGTTTAAATGTAAGTACTCTTTAATTGTCAAAAACATTTCTATTTAAAGTTATTCAGTTTTCTCAAACAGTTCTAATTCTAATTCAAACAAATCAGTTTACCATAAGTATGCTATTTAACCCACCCATAGATATGACCCTATCTGGTGCTACCATTCCGGGCCAGAGTAGACCTAGTAGCATTGGCAATGAATGGGTGCTACTTATTCCCCAAAGCTCCAGCATCACTAAAACCTCACCATCAGATTGTTTAGTGTCATATCCAGGACAGTCAATTGGTGGGGAGGTCTTACCACAGTCGCTGTATTCTACAGTCCCAGCCAACTGGGCAAGGTTTTTTTTAAAGATACAAGTATCATTAAATAAGTTTCCAGACTTTTTTTTGTATGGGCACTTTTATTGAGAGTACACACATGAAACTCTAGTCGCCTTCGAAGTAATCTCCTCCGGCTGCAATGCACTTGTTCTACCGTTCCAACAACTTCTGGAAGGCCCCATGGAAATCGTCTTGTGTGAGCGTGTCAATGACTTTCATCACAGCCTCTTTCATCTCCTCAATTGTCTCATAATGACTGCCTCTGGGCTTAAGGAAAAACCAAAAGTTACAGGGACCAAGGTCAGGACTATACGGAGGCTGAGGAACTGTATTGATGCCCATCTTGCTCAAATAGTCTGTGACCAGGATGGTGTTGTTGACTGGTGCATTGTCCTGGCGGAAATGCCACTGACCCGATTTGAAGAGTGTTGCCCTCTTCCCAAGGAATCTCTTGATGAACTCCCTTAAATTCTTAACATAGTTACCCTAACTCTAACCCTTTGGCCAATCAACTCTGGTGTATTGACTTCCTTACTCCTCCGACACCTCTCATCATCCCTCATAGACTCCCAGCCTTCCTTGAATGTCTTATCACACTCCAAAACTGATGCTCGATTCATGCAAGATGGTCGAAAAGCAGTCTGAAGCATTCCATATGTTTCTGTGGCATTTTTTCCAAGTTTAAAACATTATTTTATTGCATATCGTCCACACGTCCAGATTGCATTTTTGAAATTCACCAGCTGTGACAATCAGACTTTAGTAGGGTGTATTCCAATTCCTGCTGTAGCTATTCATTTGAACCTGAAATCATAAAAATTGGTCAGTGATCTCATAAGATGTATATCAATAGCATACTGAATTTTTAAGAGTCTACAACAATTTTCAATACCTGTACAAAAAAAGTCTGGAAACTTATTGTATGCCCCATGTAATTATTGAAAAAAATATATTTTGTTCAAAAAAAGAGTTTATTGCTGTATCAATACAATTGTTGATTATCTAAAAACGTTGGTATAATGTTTCTTTTTAGACAGATGTCAGAGACAGAAACCATCTTTTTAAATTTCTCTATTGATTCAAAAATTTTCTCAAATAGTTGGTTGTTGATCATTCAAACAATAGTCTACCAGTTGGTGTTAGAACGGCTCTTGAGGTAACTAGAGATCTTGGGGTGACCAGCAACCCGGGTTCTAAGGGCCATCAGTTTCGGGTAGTTGCTGAACATGGACTGGTTCTCCATGTAGGGGTTCTCAAGGCAACAGTAGCACATCATATCGCACCACATCATCTGCAAAGAAATATAAAATATTAAAATTTATAAATAAATATAAAAACGTATATAGAGATATTTTCAAAATCTGTTGGCTGTACAAGATGGCTGCTTGATTTTCTGTTGGAGAGGAGGTCGTTATTCTCGTAATGAGTTTAATGTCTCCACTTGTTCAACATTCCTGTGAAAATACTATTAAAATCTTTCCCATCATATCTTGTCCCCGTAATCTTAATCTTGCTTTTCAAATTAAGCTCCTCCTACAAAAATATACAGATTTTTAATCTCCTGCTTGTTTAGATTATTTGGTTTATTGGCATATCAACACTTGTTGTTTATTTAATGCCACTTCTGTTTATATAAATACATATTTACCAACCCCTGCGCTCGGGCAGTATATGACACAAGGCCAAATTTTAAGCGGATTTTAACAGGTTTGAATTCAGAGTTTTCCTTCTCCTAGACAAGTTGCTTCACCAAGGCTGAAGAACTTAGTCAGCCCAGCTATTTACCCCCAGCTGGCGGGAGAATTATTGGATGCATGCCTTTCCCAAGGGTATTAGTGCTATGTGAAATGCAATCAGTCTCGTCCAAGATTTGAACTCGTGTCGCCGTCTCCATTTCCTACGACGATAACCATTGCACTACGGGCACCTCCAAATCCTGTTTATATAAATAATTAAGTGATTTCTTTATAGCATACATTATCTTAAATAAACCAGAGATTATTTGTTTATACAAGGCTAAATGGTTTCAAGTATTGCTATCTAATACTAATAATCCATTCTAATATTAATATTTTGTTTGCGCACAGTTAAATGACAGCTTCTACAGTAAATGATTGAGCTGTTCTATTTGACCAATAGATGACACCCTAACAGTTCTCATCACACTGGGTCTATGTGGACCTGTGAGTAATGGCAATGAGAGGATACTCGACTTTCCCCTAAGCCCCTGGCCGGAAGCATCAGTATCAATGGTTTAGTGTCATATCAGGATATTCATTGTGTGTGGGGGGGGTCTTACCCTTCTGCAGATACAAATTTGGGGTTTTCTACAGCTATAACGGACTGGGCTATAATCAGCTGTGGGAGAATCTAAGAATGTGTTGACAGGGATAGCAAACATATTGAGACTGTTAAAAATATATTTTCAAGGGGATTGAAATAAGGGGGTAAACATTTTTTAATCTCCCGTTGTATTTTTACAGGTCTTCTCCCCATCCAGAAGTAGAAGGGATTTTGCTTATCATTTCTGATGATGACTTTCAGATCAATAAATTGGGATTTTTCTTTCTTTTCTTTTCTTTTCATCTTGTTTGCATGGTTTGGTTTGGTTTTCTGGCACATAAACTATTGTTGGTTATTAATGGCGAATCCATTTTTATACACATAAACAGTTCTATTTCTAACAATTCAGTTTAGCATAAGAACACAGTTTTGTTCTATTTGCCGATAGATAGTACCCAATCAGGATCTATCACTCCAGGTGTGAGTGAACCAGCGAGCGAGGGTAAAAAAGGGGTACTCTGTATTCCCCAAAGCTCCAGCATTACTTGAAACTCACCTTCAAATTGTTTAGATTCGTATCCAGGACACTTGTTGGGGTAGTTTTAACCCTCTGTAGAGATGCAGTTGGTTTATTCTACAGCCCAAACCGACTGGGCCACAGGACATTCGTTGGAGGATAGCTACCCTCTGCAGAGACGCAGTCGGTGTATTCTACAGCCCACTGAACACTCATTTGTGGAGTCTTTCCTCTCTGCAGAGATGCCACCTGTATATTCTGCGTCCCCCACCCCACCTCACCCGACGGGGAAATTTTCATCAGGTGTCATCTTGTTGCACTTATGAAAATTACATAATTTTTTTTAATTGCAACCATCGCGTGTTTCTTAATCCTTCATCCATCCTTTTGAATAACAATTGTGGTACTATGCAAAGTATTAGTTGGTTCACGCCTTTTCCTAAGGTATAAGCCCAAAAGTGAATCCAGTTGCATGACTGTAGTTTGAACTCGCTTACCAGGATTTCGCAGCTCAGCGTGTTAGCCGCTACACTATGGAGACCGTTTTTCTAAAGTTCTCACAAGCCCCTGACATTTTATCTCATTCTTACATCAGTCCATAGCATCAAACTTCATGAATGGAATGTTTGAAGGGCAGACTACTCGTGGTCACTTTTATTATTTTTTTTTTTTTTTACTAATATGATATCCTTTTTCCTTAGGTGTGGCAAAAGGCTGCATGAATTGGGCACCTAATGAGACTCGAACACACCAGTGAAGGTTTTCTTGTATAGCTTGCAAAGCATAACACCAAAAACTATGCCAATATCGTCTTCGGGTCAAGTCTCGCAGAAAGTGCGATTTTCAACGAGATTACCCAGTAAAGTAGCGAGAATAATGAGTCCATCAGATTAGTCGCAACAATTAAAAAGTAGGTTCCGCAAACAGTCAGAGGCCTTTAAACAGCATGAATAAAAAATCAATAAAAAGCAGTTTTTTTTTTTTTACAAGATTAGAACGTCAGCTCGATCGTAAAAAAAAAACATGGAAGATTCTAAGAGAAGACAACTCTTGACGGCGACTTTAGCAAAGATTCTCTGGATTGTAATTATCAAGAGAAAGTATTTGGCAAGTTGTGGGCATGTGTCAGGAAAGGGAAGAGTTTCAATGATGGCTCACTTATAATAAGAAAACCAAACACAAGTTAGAACATGAGTGAATTGTTTTAAAAAATCATTGGAAATTGAATTATGTGGGAGATTGTCTCGACTTTGCGATAAGATTTGGTATTGTCATCTCATCAGTTAATCCAAGTCCTTTGATAAATGTCTCTCTCTTTTTGGCCCAACAATATATATATATATATATATATATGTGTGTGTGTGTGTGTGTGTGTGTGTGTGTGTGTGGTGTGTGTGTGTGTGTGTTCCAAGTTTCGAAAAATTCTTGTTGAAAACACCACAATAATCGCACACGAAATTGATAAGCTACGACTACAAATCCTAGAAGCCCAACATATAACAACAAACAAAAAACTAAAATCAATAAAATTACTTTTGAAAATAGTGACAATGTTTTGAAATGCTTTTAGATTTATTTATTTATTTTATTTATTTTTTCGTATTCCCACAGGTATTCTATTTCCGTTGATAGCGTTCCCTTTTTAAATACAACAGTTCCCCTGTTGTATACAACTCTGCTTTACCATATTTTCCTTATGGTATAAACTTTCAAAACTCCTTTTAAAAAATACAAACATACCTTTAGCAAGCAACCCCTGATGATGGGCGATGAAGGGTCCAAAACCACTCGGGACAATTTTGGGAAACTCAACCTAAAACTAAGACACTAATCAGAAAACTTGAAAGGATCTTAAATTATACTGACTAAATTTGTCTTTATCATTTAATGAAACATATATATATATATATATATATATATATATATAATAAGTTAATATATATTAGATTTTATATATTTTCCATAGCAAGAAAGCTTGTCTGCGACCTTAGGTTTTATGTGATTTTATAAACGACAATCATCAGGCAAGTAATGAAAGATAATGCAGAAATCGAAAAAATCGAAAAATAGTAAAAAAAAAAAAACGTTATAATTGTGTACACCTTTTTATGAGAGCAAGTTAGTATGTGTGTGTGTGTGTGTGTGTGTGTGGATTATATTTGCGTATTATTGTGTATGGATATATAAGTGATGTTTAGTATATGTGTATTATATAATAGCTCTATCACAGATATTGAGCACTCTCTAAATTATATCGCATTTGGTTCGCCATAAACCCACAAAGTGAAATATTGACAACCAACACTGTTACAATATATATATATATATATATAATAGTATGTTATCCGAGGGCGACTCGAAGACTTCCTTTTCAGTAGCTACAACACTGAAGTATATGGTAAGGCGCTACTCCTTTCCTTCGGTTGCTCCTCTTGTTATGTTTTGACCTTTTGACCCAGCCAAAAATGCCATTCAAGGTGATGCACCGGAAGGAAGTGACACATTCTAATGGCAGTTATGAGAGGAAATCGCGTGGGAGGAAATTGACTGATGAAATTGGACGAGGTAAAAAAATATCCCATGATACTCTCATAGACTGATGCACCGGAAGAGAGTGACCTCTGAACTGCATGACA
>OY757942.1:12275108-12477608 GCA_963585895.1 Sepioteuthis lessoniana
AAATGCCTGTACAAAAATAAGTCTGGAACCTTATTGAAGGACACTCGTACTTTGTGTCTGCACATATAACTAAAAACTAAATAATGAAATTAATAGATTAAATCATATCATTCTACAGGCGCACCTGTCAAACCTCATCGGGAACTTTTTTTTTTTCCCGAAGAATTATTTTTTTGTGACTTGAACTAATTAGATACTCGAACAGAATACTTTTTTTTTTCGAAAACAAGATTAACCCATTTTATAAGGTGGGAATTCATTTCCCCATTCTCATTCAATGTAGAATTATCACCCAATTTGGGAACAGTTATTAAAAAAAAAAGATTCCCTCCCCGATTTAAAAAAAAAAAACTTAAATAATTCTCCTTGTCTGGGCATTGTCTTTTTCTGCATAAACTCTTTTTCTGAAATAAGTGATCATTCTTCTTTGTTCTTGGTTGGCTGGTTAGCTGGCTGGTTGGCTTTTACGGCATATCAACCTATGTAGGTTACTTAACGCCAAATCCATTTTTATACAAATACACAGTTCTATGCCCTATTTTCATTGGCTGTTTTCTAAAGGACAGATATCTATAAGAACGGCCGAAGTCCGGCCTTTATAAAAAATTTTCTTTGCTTTGGTAGAGGCACGAGCGTAGCACGTCGCGATCACGGAGGCGGCTTAGTTCTTCCAGAGTCATGCCGGGGTTACTGTCGGAGCCGATATGATGCAGAAATAACCCGAAATCGGCAATGAAGACAGTTGCATCACTGAAGACCTCCTTGATGCATCTAAGATGTATGATTGAAATATTTCAAACAATTCAGTTTAGCATGAATACACATTTTAATTCTCAAAGGCGTAACTATTTCAATCTATTGGATGGTTGGTAAGTTGGTTGGTTGGGTTTTATGGCATATCAACCTTTGTAGGTTATTTAACGCCAAATCTATTTTTATGCAAATAATCAGTTCTATTTCAAGCAATTCAGTTAGTATGAGTACACAGTTTAATTGTCAAAAACATTTCTATTTCAATCTATTCAGTTTATTCAAATAATTCTAATTCAGCTAATTATGTTTGCACACTGTAAAATGTCAAAACAGTACTATATATAAAAATTCATTTTAGTGTAAGTACAGTTTCAATGTCAAAAACCGTTCCATTTTAAACAATTCAGTTTAGCATAAGCACGCAATGTACGTACACAGTTTCATCGTTATAAACACTTCTATTTCAAGCTATTCAGTTTAGGTGGTTGGTTTTATTCTACTTTGAATCAAAATATTGAATGAACACCGTTTATAAAATGTAAAAATATTTGTTTTTGGTTGAATGAAATGTGGCATGTTTTTATGGTCTAATTAGATCAAATTACAAAAATATTCTTGAAAACGTTTTCCTCCGTAGAATTAGATGGCTACAAGTGTAAAATAACATTGATTTGATTATAGAAAAGAAAACAAAATTACTATTTCATCTATAAACGAAATTCTCGCTAATAGTTTCAAAAATGACGTCCGTTTCATTTGTATATCAGGCGTCTAATTGCAAGTCAAAGCATTAACTAGTGATATTACTTAACGTTACATTAGCATAAGAAAGCATTTCTTCGTAAACAAATCAAATAATCTATATTGAACACTGATTAAAATTTTTTTAGTGTCCAGCCTAACAGTTCTTGAATGTTTTACTGAAGTGAACCAAAGAATTTCTGATCATTAGAAGTGCAGAGATATTTGGTGAATTATATTAATCATAGCAAATATCGTTCTTATAGTAAAACTTTATTCTGTCATTGTATCTATGTGACTTTTTTTCCTTCACCTTACAAACCTAAGAAATCATTCACTATTAACAGTTAATTAGATTATTAGAAATTATTTCCCTGGTGGTATCTAGTAGAAATCGTATAAATGTATTGTACTGTGTACTTTACGATATATAATCATTCAATATTATTAAAAGTTATATATTTTAAGAAGTCAAGAATAAACCAGAAGGTATTCTTGTTTTTTACTCTAAACATGCAGACACAAATACGCACTTTTTATAAAAAGCATTCGGTATTATTACAAGTTACTTTTTTGGTTACGTTTGGTTTTATGGCATACCAACCAATGTTAGTAATTTAATGCCAAATCCTATTTTTACATATATATTAAATATATGATTGGTAAACACATTTTGTAGACACACACAGTTAAATGATCAAACAGTTCTATTTCTAAAACTTCAATTAAGCATGTCATATGTTTGAACTCAGTTTAAATGGCAAACAGTTCTATTTAACCTATAGATAGGAACCTGTCAGCTGCTACGAATTCGGATCAGAGTAATTGTAATGAAGGAGTACACCACATTCCCCAAAGCTCCAGTATGACTCGAACCTCACCATCAGATTGTTTAGAGTCATATTAGGGTGGGGAGTCTTACCCCTTTTCAGAGATGCAGTCGGTATATTCTTTGCTCCTTTTTAAAAAAAAAAAAGGAAAAAATAAGCCTGAAGGCTTTCTTTTATTCTTTTTACTCTAAACATGCAACCAAAAAACCTGTTTTGTCTTCGTAAATACCAGGTTTGACCTCATGGCATTTGTGATTATATACACTCCTTAAAAGTAATTTCCTACCGAATGTTTTATTCTCTGTTTTGACTGATTAGAACCTATAAAATAGCAATTACATATCGTTGTACTTACATCGTAGTTGGAGTCCATATTGCCACTGTTGCTTCCTTTGTCAGAACACATCATTCCGTCGTCACCAAACTAAAAGAATAATTTTAAAAAATATGAAAAGTTTAAACAAAAATGTACTTGGATATTATTATTTTTTCTATTTTTTCCATAGGACCAACGTTTCGTGCTGTAAAGAAAGAAGTCCACAGAAAAAGAAATACTCAAACTCGAAGGTAAGGGAAGAAAATATAGCAGCCGATTATAATTCAGCTATGATCGCTGCAACTCGAAAAGTTCATTTCAACTGCGTCCTTCTTCTCCCTTCCTCTCGGTGGTGACGGGATGTGGGTGAGAGCTGGCTGTTTGACAAACGCCTGACAGATAGGTCGTAGCAGACTGGGGTAGGACGGGTCAGGACCTCAGAACCTTTAACGCACGCGTTTTGACAACTGTCTTCAACTCTACCAAAATCTCGTTACTTGTTTTCTTATATAGAGATTTTGGAGAACAAATTGAAGATCCTCGAATGTTCGATGTCACCAGTGAACACGTTATAATACATCTGTGATTATCTTAAAATCATGTCTAACTTTGCAGGTCATTCTGCCCGCACGCGCTAGTCTCGTGACACCTTCACTGATTGACGACAGCGCCCGTCCGTAATATTACATATTTTCAATATTACAAACTTCACTCAATCTGGAAATTTTAGCTTCGTGGCTCTCTCTCTCTTTTTTTTTTTTTACGATGACGATGTTCGTCTTGATTCACCCCTTGTGTTGTGTTGATGGCGCAACTTCTTTCGCAGTAGGTCAATATAATGTTCTGTCTGGGAAATATCTCTAGGCAACTAGTCTAGGAAAAGGAAAACTCTGAATTCAAACCTGCTAAACTCCGCTTAAAAAATTGACCTTGTGTCATATCCTGCCCGAGCGGAGGGGTTGGTAAATAGGATCACTAACAATCCAATTAAAAACACGTTATTTGTTTACACACAGATAAATGACACAATAAGTTCTACTTTTAACAATTCAATTTGGCACGCGTCGACAAAATCTGTAAATATTTGTAAATATTGCGATATATTTCTAACAATTCAATTAAGACATATCATTTATTTACACACAGTTAAATAATCAAACGTTCCTATTTCTACGAATTTAGCTGAATTCATTTGCCTGCACTCACTTTAATTGTCAAACAGTTCTGTTTGAGCGAATGACAGAGCCTACCACTCCAAGCCAGATTGAACCTTGGAACGATGGCAATGGACTACACATTCCCCAAAGTTCTCACAATACTGGATCTACACCATCGGATTTCTTAATGTTATATCCAAGACAGTCTTTAAGGGAGTCTTACACCTCTCCAGAGAAGCAGTTGGTGGGTTCTGCAGCCCCAGCCAACTGGTCTGGAACTGTCATGCGTACAACAATGAAGATGAAAGTAATAAGATTATTTTTTAAATATTACTTCTAGTTCTACTCAAAGAAGGACTGATGGTAACTGATAGAGTCCATCTATGAGTCAAATATATATTTCACGATAGTTTTAATATTGAATAGGAATACTAGAAACGATATTACCGTGGGCGTATTATTTGTATTTGATAGGAATACGTATCCAAGACAATCGTTGCGAATGGTCTTACCACAGTCCCGAGATGCAGTCGGGTTATTCGCCCCAGCCGACGGAACTGTTTAATACCAATACCATCCTAGTAGAAGATCAGTATGGTACAATTTAAGGAAGTACATAGCTTTCCGAAGTGTAAATTGTCCAAAAGAGTAAGTGATGATAGAGCAATGTCAGAGGCCAACAAGTCACCAGTACCCCTCGGAGACTTCCATAAATCACTTTGGTGTGTATATTTATTTCATCAATTCTTAATTGTCACAACTTCTTTATGACCTGACTAATTTCGAGGTGTTGATTCTGTAATCCATAAGTGCCCTATTTGTCCTCTTGTGTGCTCCACTCGAAAAACATCGATGATAAATTTCTAACTAACCTTTCATGATTATGTGATCAGGTTATCATTGAGAGCCGTGTATTTATTTGACCCCAAGTTCATCATCCGTCACATTATTTTAATCCTATTTACCCAACCCCTCCGCTCAGGCTGGATGTGACACAAGGTCAATTTTTAAGCGAAGTTTAACAGGTTTGAATTCAGTTTTCCTTCTCCTAGACTAGTTGCCTCATCAAGGCTGAAGTAGGTCAATATAATGTTCTGTCTGGGAAATATCTCTTAACAGGAAAAACAAATTACTAATCGCTTTTTGGTTTCAATTTTTTCTTTAATGGCATATCAACTTTCGTAGTTATTGATGCCTTTTGTGATATTTGGTTTGGTTTGGTTTGGTTTGATTTTATGGCATATCAACTATTGTTGATTATTTAATGCCAAATCCTGTTTTACACATATATCAAATGTATGATTTGTAAATACACTTTGTAGATACTCGCAGTTAAATAATCAAACAGTTCTATTTCAAATTATTCAATTTAGCATACGTCAGAGTATTGCTATGTATCAATAGCAATCCAATGGTTATCGTCGAAGGAAATGGATACGGCGACACGAGTTCAAATCCTGGCCGAGACTAATTGCATTTCACATAACACTAATACCCTTGGGAAAGTTATGAATCCAATTATTCTCCCTCCAGCTATGGGTAAATAATAGGACAGACTAGGTTCTTCCGCCTTGGTGAGGCAACTAGTTTAGGAAAAGGAAAACTGTGAATTCAAACCTGTTAAACTCCGCTTAAAAAACTAGTTGCCTCATCAAGGCTGAAGAACTTAGTCTGTCCTACTATGTACCCATAGCTGGGGGGAGTATAATTGGATTCATACCTTTCCCAAGGGTATTAGTGTTATGTGAAATGCAATTAGTCTTGGCCAGGATTTGAACTCGTGTCGCCGTGTCCATTTCATACGATGGTAACCATTACGCCACGGAAACCTCCTAACATTATTTTAATGACTATGTTTTTCCTCGCATTCCTTACCATTAGAAATTTTTCAGATAACCTACTCTTCATATTAATGACAAATTTCACCAATGCATTATTTAAAGCGACCGTTTTCCTGTAAGGAAATCATGCAGCCGTTATTCTTAAATGCAGCAATGAATACATCATCAGAGATCGAAAGGTTTGGCTTGGTTTGGTTTTATAACATATCAACTGTTGTAGGTTATTAAATGCCAAATCCATTTTTATACTTATAAAAACTTCTGTTTCCAACAATTCAGTTTAGCATAAGTTTCCTATGACGATAACCATTACACCACGAGCCCCTCCATATTTGACTGTATCCCTTTTGAACATCCATAGTTTTTTGTTTGTTTTTCTTTTGCAAATACTGTTTTATTACATGAACGAAGTACTGAACAAAATCGAAATAAATGACAAACCCAGAAAAGATCGTTCTTCAATTGAAAGTAAAGTAAAGTTGTCTCCCTTTAGCCGAGGGTGACCCGAAGGCTCCCTTTTCGATAGCTACTACACCAAGGTGTAGGGGAGGGCGCTACTCCTTTCCAAGGATTACTCTACTTTACCCTTGATCCATACCTTATAATGCTGAGTGTCAAGCGAGGAGGCATCAAGTACCATTTTTTGAGTCTTTGGTATGACTCGACCTGGGATTGAACCCAGGTCTCCTGGGCCATTAGCGAACACTCTATGCCAATTCCCGATATTCTTCAATTGTACTTCATGTAATTGTGCATGATTTCATAGAAGCAGGGCATTTATACTCGCTGAACTAGCTTTTTAGCCGAGCCGTCTGGCATTGCTGCAGGAAGGGGCGCAAGATCAATGATAGATTCGAGGCTAACGCCCCCAGCATCGACCAGGAAACCATCAGGTGGACGAACAATCGTAGGCAAAACAGCATGGAACAAGAACTTGTGGTCGAGTTCAAGCTATGAGTAGGCATACGTGCCGGACTCACATTGCGCTTCTTTAGTCCAAGTCTCAGCTGGTTCATCTGGTTTACATTGTACCTGTTGAGCCTATGATCAACATAGTCCAGAACGGCACCTGCTCGACCTCCTTCTTCCCTAAAACTCCCTCTGTAAAAAAGACTTTTTGTAAAATCCTGTCTGGTGGGAGGCAGCGTTAAATATTTAGTCACTAACTTCAAAGGACTCATATTATCAAATATCCTTTACTATTAATTGTTATTTTATTTTAGCCTTTTCACTGATGTATTTCTATAGGCGAAATGTTAAAATATAGAAATATAAAATGCTGAATAGATTTGAAATAGCTAATCATCGATTATTATAGATTGACTTTTGCATGATTTTGATAGAAAACCTTTTTTTCTAATTCAGTTCTATAGTGAGGTAGTATGATGTAGATATCTGTTGACACGACAGATTCACTCCGAAACGTCAGTTTGATTTTGATAATTCTTTCATTGAAATGAAAAAGAAAATTGTATTTCTCATACAAGTACCAATAATACAATTTTATAAGCTTTTCACTAATCTAATTCTGTTGTGTGTTGAATGAAGACGATATACAAAATGAAAACACATAACTCACCCTGAAGCGTCCGTTCTTCCAGTGGTAGTACCTCATGTAATCATGCATGATTTCATAGAAGCGGTCATTATTTAAATAGCACATGATTTACGTATTAGCTAATGACTGTTTGTATTAATATCTATTTAGTTTAACCTGAATTCTAAACCGTTTCTATCAAGAGAATGTGGAAAGGTTTAGATATGAAATAATTGACTCACCCTGAAGCGTCCGTTCTTCCAGTGGTAGTACCTCATGTAATCATGCATGATTTCATAGAAGCAGTCAGCAATGTAGTCACACCTCATCATATCCATATTGCTCTTGGGGTAGAAATCTAAGAAGAAATGAATTGAAAAAGAGGATTTCGTATTTAATTTCACAGATAATTTCAAAATGTTTTATAAGAAGACAGATTACTTACTATATTCACGGGCCAAATACCTGGCAATGGCCATGGTCTCCGGCATTCTCATACTACTGTCCATCTCCAAGACAGGGACACGCATAGAGGGCATATCTGGAAAGAATGAAATATGAAAGATGAAATAAATAAAATTAGTCTTCGAATTCTGTAAACATCTCAATGTAGTGGTATTGCGAAAATCGATCATAAGCTTGAAGACGATATTGTTTTTCGTGTCTTTTAAAATCACATTTTTCACAGAAGAGAAATCTAGGCCTAACAGGACCACGTGGGCTATTTGGCGACGTCCATCTCCTCTCATCTTTCATGAGAAAGATACCATTGTTCACACTGAAATGCGATAATTGAAATCATTGTTTAATGAGACAACTGTCTTTAAAATAATTGTAGAAACTGATTTAAGATTAGAATATTCATTTAATTCTAACATTGGATATATTTTTTGGTTTCGTATCAATTTGATATTTCCGGATAGCATGTGTCTCCATCCTCATCTAGCAGTGGGAGACTGAAAGATTGGCCTCTACACGTGAAGGTTTATATTTCTGCCAGCTCGATTTCCGGTAGGGGAAATCTTGCTGATAACTTTCTGTTCACATGTAATTGATAACAACCTACATTACTTCACCCTGCAACGGATGATGTAGGGGTTACTTTCAGAGCATCACATCACTGATCCGTTTTGTCTTGACATTTCTTTTTAGCAATATCGATGGTTTGGTTCAGTTTAGTTTGTTGGGGTTTTATGGCATATCAACCTCTGTAGGTTATTTAACGCCAAATCCATTTTTATGTAAATAATCTGTTCTATTTAAAACAATTCAGTTTAGCATAAGTACACAGTTTAATTGTCAAAAACATTTCTATTTCAAATAACAAGCAGTTATATGTAACAATTCAGTTAAGTGTAAACACAGTTTTAATGTCGAAAAACATTTCTATTTCAAATAATTCAGTTAAGCAAAAACACTAAGTCTTAATGTAAATATCGTTTAATTGTCAAAACATTTCTATTTCAAGTTATTCAGTTTACTCAAACAATTCATTTTAGCATAAGTATGCTGTTAGTTCTATTTAGCCCATAGATAGGGCCCTATCAGGTGCTACCACTCCAGGCCAGAGTGGACCTGGGAGCGATGGCAATCTAGACGTACTCCGCATTCCCCAAAGCTGCAGCATTGCTGGAACCTCACCATCAGATTGTTTAGTGCCATATCAAGGACACACGTTAGGGGGGGGGGTCTTACCCCTCTGCTGAGAAGCAGTCAGTGTATTCTACAGCCCCAGCCGACTGGGTCATGCAATATCGAGGTTTCTTTCAGGATATTATATCACTGTAGCACTGAGTTGAATACTAACCGACTGGAAGACATATTTTGATCAGACAGGAGAAGCCGATATGAAGAAGAGAAGGGAAGTACTCCTCAGCATATCAAGATGATAAAGAGATGGATATTTATGATACAATTTCAAAATAGGGAAATCTAGAAAAAAAACTAATGGAAGTTTCGTTATAAGTTAACAAAAAGTCATTCATTATGTTCCGAATAAAATTTTGACTTTCATTAGGATTTAAATTGTCATAAACTCATCTACAGCATCACAACGACACAATAATTAAGACGCAATGAATAACAGACGCAGGATGACTTCTTTATAAAAATATTTACCTCTCACTTTATTTGTAATGGTTCGAAAAGGGTTACTCAAAGTTTGCGTGTGAGAGGGAGCTGGAGACCGAACATAACTGAAATATTTCAACCCCAAACTTATGGCCGTCAACGTTGTGTCTTTCTTGTTCTCAGATGCTCAACCGGAGGTCCTGAGGCCACTCTGCTGGGTGATGGCTTTCTTTACGGCATCTTATCAGCATCTTCTCCGGTCCTCAACTCATCAGGGCGCAAAGGCCCCTTCAGCCTGATGTTGCTTTCCCTACGACATCTCCTCTCCAACTGGCTGCGACTCAACTGCCTTGACTGAGCTATATAATAGTTCAACGCCCACTTGATCGCCCACGTGATCTTTGAAATCGAATGTTTAATCGTCATCAAGCGGAAATAACTGTCATGCAGTTCAGAGGTCACTCTCTTCCGGTGCGTCAGTCTATGAGAGTATCATGGGATATTTTTTTACCTCGTCCCATTTCATCAGCCAATTTCCGCCCACGCGATTTCCTCTCATAACTGCCATTAGAATGTGTCACTTCCTTTCGGTGCATCACCTTGAATGGCATTCTTGGCCGGGTCAAAAGGTCAAAACATAACAAAATCCCATATATATATATATATATATATATATATATATATATATATATAAACATTTCCATGGAAAAAAAGTCTCGAAAATTGACCGGAAAGCTATCGCTTATGCTGTCGTTTGTGCTTGAATCGATTTTATATGAATAAGGTAAGTCATAACTTTTGATCTTTTATTTTTACTGAGGTCACTGTTTTGTGACGGGAAAAAACAGGGATATGAATATTTTCAAAATAATTATAAAAATTTGATTATTGATTTCAAATGGCTTTTGAGGTAACTCATCTAATTCTTACATGGATAGAACTGATTTTGTCATGAATCTTTGAGTTGACTATCTTTCTGCGTAGCATGCTTCGCAATGCCTAGTCTGCTGGTGTGTATGCCCCACCTCTCTCTCTCCATATATATATATATATATATATATATATATATATATGTTTGTGCGTGTGTGTGTGTGTGTGTAAACTTTATATATTACAGTTGAACAAACTTACATGCGGACAGCAAGGAAGCAAGTTCTTTCCTCTAACAGCAAGGGGGCAGTTGTCGAAGTGAGGTTGCCACTTCTCTCAATGCCGAGATGAAGAGAGGTGGAAAATTTATTGAAACGTTTCAAGGAAGAGGAGGGAAGAGTTCTCGTTGCGTAGGGATTAGCGCGATATACTGCGTCATCAAAGTAAGAAAGTCCAAACTTCAGTCGCTTTATCATGTCATTTGTTTGTTTTTTGGGGTTTTATGGCATATCAACCTTTGTAGGTTATTTGATGCTAAATCCATTTTTATACAAATAAACAATTCTATTTCAAACAATTCCGTTTAGCATGAGTGCAGTTTTAATGTCAAAAACATTTCTTTTTTAAACAATTCAATTTAGCAGAAGTATGCAATTTAAATGACAAAAGAGAGTTCTATTTCAAGCAATTCAGTTTTGTTCTATTTGACCCATAGATAGGACCCTATCAGGTGCTACCACTCCAGGACAGAGTGGACTTGGTAGGAAATGCCATGAAGGGGTACTCTGCATTCCCCACTGCTCCAGCATTACTGGACCCTCCCATCCGAATGTTTAGTGTCATATGTAGGACACTCGTTTGGGGAGTCTTACCCCACTGCCGAGAAACAGTCGGTGTATTCTACAACACTAGCCAACTGGGCAACTCATTAGGGCTAGACAGCAGTAATTTAAAGTATTTGACTGTGTTCAAACATAATTATTAGTGTGCAAACTGTTGAGGCCCCGGAAAGGGTCACTAATGAAGACGCAAACACGGATATTAGATAAAAGATTATATTACACAAGAAAGAGTTACATAGAAAAAAGGTAAGAAGTCTCGTACTGTTTGGATAACACCGATATTAATCTGCCTCTCTGGCAGCCAAATCTCTCAGAACGAATAACGGTAAAAAGAGTCCATTATGGTAAGATGTGTAAGGTTCCCACAACACAAACCAATGAGCTCAGGTTCGTTTCAGAAATGTTACCTACAAACAATATTTTTTAAAATAATCTATGACTAAAAGCATATTTAGCCGTAAGTAACCATGCCCCGTCGGCTGAGTGGTGCTGTATAATATACCGAGTGCATCACTACAAAGGGGAGTTTCCCGGATATGTCATTAAACCATATGTGATAGCGAGGTTCCAGCGATGGAGAATTGAGGAACATGGAGTGCCCATTCATTTGCCATTGCTCCCTGGTCCACTCTGACTGAAGTGGTTGCACTTGATAGGGTACTATTTATGGATCAAATATATCAAACTGTCAGCAAACAAATGAATAGAGTTAAATTGTATTTATTAAATAGCTATACTTTAAACCATTTAACTGTGCGCAAAAAAAACACATCACGTTGGTTGAAGAACCCTATCTAAAAAACGTGTTTACAAATCATGTATATATGAATACACATTTCCTACTCTGACTTTCTCTTTTCGGCAACTCCTTTGAAAGAATGCTAGCGAGTAAACTTCCGTATCAAGAAAACCAGTAGAGTTTTTTGTTCATCCCTTTTATTATCAGGTTACTACGAGTTCCAAGTGAAGTCTATTTGGAGCCTTATTGTTGCAATATAGGATCAATAAACAAATAGTTTTGGGTAACATTTTTAACAATCTTAAGCTACATAGTTTGCTCAGAGTTTAATGGTTTCAAGTATTGCTATCAAACACTGATAATTCAATTCAACCTCAGGGAATTGTTGGCATACAGCCAAATGTTCTGTCAGTTTTATTTAATTGGATCAGAACAAGTACTACCACTCTGGCTTACGGCGGGGTTATCCTCGATGTGTAATGGTTAAAGCGATGAACTGCAGAATCGTAGTAATCGAGTTCGAACTCCAGTCGCGCTATTCCGTTCACTTTCGGGCAAATACCCTTGGGAAAGGTATGAACCCCCTTATCCTCCCAGCTTTGGGTTAAATAGCACCACTACTGTTCTTCTAGGAGAATGGCTTTGGCATTAAATAACCTAAAAAGGTTGATATGCCATTAAACAAAGAAACCAAACCGAACCTGGCTCACAGATGACTTTGGAGAAATAGCAATGAAAGGGTATTCCACATTCCCCAAAACTCCAGGAATGGAGCCTCATCATCTGATACAGTATCGTGTCATGTCGAAAACATTCATTGATATGCAGTTGGTGTATCCTATTGATATGCAGTTGGTGTATCCTGCTGTCCTAACTATCTGGGTTGACTTCTAGAAGGATCGCACACTTGATTAAACTTTGCTAAAACAAGAGGCGATATATCTTGGCTTTACTCAGGAGAATTTCTGCTATTTCCTATAGATAAAGAAAAACATTTACCATTTCTGTATTTGTCCCATTCGTTGAACTCGAACCTCTTATCCATGTATTTGACGCCAGCAGCGGCAAACATCATACGAAGGATCTCGGCACGTCCACGGCCATTGAAGTAGTACAGGGTGTAGTTGGGCATGGTTAAGTTTGTTGGTATGTCGTCTCTGCTTTACGGAAGGGAAAGAATTCCAGCTGACACTGTTGTTCGTGTCGAAGTGTTGTCTGAATGTAAAGAGCAGAAGACTTCTGAATTTATAGTCTGTTCTGACTCATAGATTAACGAACTTCTTTGGTCCAATAAGCAGTTAAGCAGTGCTTCCTTCAAGGACACCAATTCAATATTGCTCAACTTGATGACTGCAATGCGCACTTAATTGAGTAATACTTATTGCAAATGTACAAAGAAGGATAGATAATGATATCTAAACTATTTAGTTCGTTCTGCACACAATGTGTAAAAAGCGGCGTTTTCAAATTGGATGTTCAAAATGCAGTTTTTCAATTTGTCCAGTTCTTAATTAACAAAAACATTTTGTTTTTAAATTCTGTCTCCTCAAAGGAATCTTGTTCATTTGAAATTAAGGATTTGTTTTGTTTGATTTCTAATATCCCCAAACAAGCCAATTATTTCAGGAATACTTTAACACCTTCAGCTTGAATAAATATGTGTGTAGCGTAAATGTAGTAATTTTTAACCTTTAGCTTAGATGGGGTTCAAGACCATATAAATTGAGCACCGAGTATAAAACGTAAATGTATTATGTGCTCAATTTAGCTATAAACTAAATAACCAAAAGTGTAAGGCCACACACACACCAATAGTTTTTTTCAATTTGTCCAGTTCTTAATTAACAAGAACATTTTGTCTTTAAATTCTGTCTCCTCAAAGAAATCTTTTTCGCCTGAAATTAAGGGCGTATTTGATTTTTAAAACCCGGGACAAGCCAATTATTTCAGTAATAACTAAGCACCTTCAGGTTTCATAAATACTGGTATAACATAAATTTATTAACATTACTAGATTTAGCTTTAATTGATTATATATACTTTAAAGCCATGCACACTAAAATATATACAGGGTCAGGCAAAATGATCTGATACATTTGTAGGTTTAATAAAAGACAAATAAAGAAAAGAAACAAAAAGTGTTTTTATTTTCGAAAAGTACATATAATGCCACTCAGTTCATTAAGTTTTGAAAATTAAATCAATCAAATGGGATCCGTTATTGTCTACACACTGTCAAAAGCGTTCACGAAAGTTGTCTATAACTTGGCGGGTCATTTCATGTGGAATGGCAGTAATTTCTTGACGAATTGCATCTTTAAGTTGTTCAATTGATTGAGGGCGATTACTGTATACCTTTGACTTGAGGTATCCCCAGAGAAAAAAAATCGCACGGATTTAAATCAGGTGTGTCAGATCATTTTGTCTGACCCTGTATATCTATTATATCATTATTTTTTCTTTTTTGAGACCAATTCATATATATATATATATATATATATATATATATATATATATATGTGTGTGTGTGTATATGTTTGTATGCGTTTGAGCATGTGTGTGTGAGTGTGAGAGAGAGAGAGAGGGAGGGAGAGAGAGAGACAGAGAGAGAGAGAGAGTTTGTGTGTGTGTGTATGTGTGTGTGTTCTTTCTTTCGTTTCCTTGTTTTAAAGGCATATCATTCTTTTTGAGTTTTTTAAGGCCAAAATCATATTTGTAGAAAAACAGTATTGTAAGGGGCAAAAAGGGGTTCATGCCTTTCCCAAAATTAACAGGGTGAAACTGAACATATGAATGCGATAGAAATTTATACTCATTTTCTACGATTTTGTCGTTCAGCACGTTAGACATAAGTTAAGGAATATTGTATTGATATTTTAAATCTCCAGAAAAAAACAAATTTCTTCGCAAAGTTCTTTTTTTCGACGAAATTTAAAATGTTGTTTTTATTATCGTTTTTGGAAAAATAGGATGAGTTCAATACAGATCTACCAAAGAAATAAATCCATTCGAAGATTTGACGGTCGAATTAGCCTTTAAATATATGAAAATGTGTGTGCCAAAAGCTAGTTTCCTCGTTTAACAGCATATCACCCTTCGTGGATTAGTTAATGCCAAAGCCATCATTGTTAAACATATCATGTGTATAAACCCCCGAAAATTGATAGGACTTTAAAACAAAAAAAGAAAGAAAGAACACTTACACTGATATATATATATATATATGTATATATATACCAACTCATACACACACACACACACACACACATATATATATATATATATATATATATATATATATATGTATATTTTCTTCGATATGGTAGTTGAGGTTAAACCAACGTGTATATTTTTATTTTCAGAAATGCAATCTCCTAAAGGACATTTAAATTGATATATAACGTTGTTGTTTTTTTGCAAACCTACTATCGAGAAGACTTACAATGCACCTTTCTGATACTAGTTCCATAGCACAGCATTAAAAAAAACAATCATGCCCTACAACAGAATTACGGAAAATTCTTACCGAAAACACAACAATATCAGAACATCAAAATAACAAGCAAAAACTACAGATTGTCGAGGCACTACATATTAGGAACATACAACCCATACTTAACAGAATTAATTTTAAAACCAGTGGTAATGTCCTTAAATGTCTTTAGCTACTGACGTTATTTATAGAACAGATTCGAAGCGTAAATGCTACACAATACAACAGTACAGACACTCTTCTTCTTACAAAGTAGTAATGTACATACAAAAGTTTGTAATCCATCCTCCCCTGATGATGCTCCAAAGTCGGGCAGAAAGTACTTGGGAATTAACAAATTATGGAAGATTCATCAACCAATTCCAGCCGAATATCATAAGATCAATACGGCAATTCGAAAGGATTAACAAAAATATGTAGTCAAAAAATGTCTATAATATTCAATAAAAAAAATGTATATATATATATACATATATAGTCTATTACTAGGGTGATAAGGGTACTCATATTTTTCCCTTGCGTGACTAGAACATGCGTATATATATATATATATAGACGTAAAAATTTTTAAATTTAAATTTTAAATTCTAATTTTTTAAATTTAAATTTTAAATTTGAACTTTTTAAATTTAAATTTTAAATTCAAATTTTTTTCGTGTTTTTGAAATGGAATAAATTTATAATCCTAATGTGACCGGTTTGTTTTTTTCTTAAAGAATATATATATATATATACGTGTGTGGGTGTGTGTGTGTACAGGCCTATATATGTATATATATGTAGGTATATATTCATACATATATATGCATATGTGTGCGTGTATGCATGTATAAGTTACATATGTATGTGTTTGTATATGTATATATAGAAATGTGTGTGTGTGTGCGTGTGTGTGTGTGTGCATGTAAGTACTTATTTATATATGAATATGTTTGTATATGTATATTGATAGGTATATGTAAAACTTATCTAAATTAACAGTGCTGGACTTTACGATAAGCTAAATAACTTATTGTTTAAGGCCACCCACCCCACGAAAAAATACATTAGTTTATTTTGTTTTTATCAACTATGATTTATCAAAAAAGATTATATATAATTTCTCTCTTTGATTTCTTTGTTTTAATGGAATATCAGCCTTCGTGGGTTATTTAAAGTCAAATATATGTTTGTAGAAGAACGGTAGTGGTACTATTTAGTATATAGCTGAGGGGGTAATGGGGTTCATGCCTTGCCCTTGGGTATTACTCCGAAATCGAACGTAATAGCACGAGTACACTTCGAAAGCGCTTATTTTGAGGCCGCAATACAAAACGTTACCCATTGCAGCAGGTGGTAATTTACTAAGCTTTTTGCTTAGATATAGCACAAGGCCATATGAATGGGGCACCCAATGAGAATCGAACTCACTCATGTAGGTTTGCTAGCCTACCTTGCTAACCATTACACCACCCGAGGTGCCCAACCCATTGCAGCAGGTGTCTCCCTCGAACATGCTTAGTGTAGCGTAAAGTTATGTGGGTTTCGATCTCAGATTGAAGAGTCTTGGGTGGCGAGCCACGCTGAAGAATTGTGATACAATGAAACAGTCTGTCTGTGGAGGAATATATATATATATATATATATATATATATATATATATATATATATATATCACTTACAGTAATATTTTCTAAAAACAGAGAGGAGATTTAAATTCGATTGATTAGTTTGTTAAACGGCATATCAAACTTATTAGGTTATTAAATGCCAAACCTATCCTTCTAGAAAGACAGTTGTAATGATATTTAACCCTTAATTGTGAGGATGAAAGGGTTCATACCGTTCCGAAGGAGATTTATCTGAAAGTGAACGTAATAGCGCAACTTGAGTTCGAACTCACGAACTATGATTCCGCAGTCCAGCGCTCTAACCATTACACCACAAGGACACCATCCTTGTTCATTAAGTTCACTCTAGCTGAATGTCAGGCTCTGTGTATCACTTTATCAGAAATATTTTATTATATATGGCCAGCGAACTCATAAGCCATATACTCCAGTGGATTCATTCACAGGGACGAGCATAGGCAGGACGGCCAGTAAAAACCTATATACAACAACTCTGTCCCGATATAGGATATAGCCTTGAAGAACTCCCGGAAGCGATGGACGATTGAGAGGGGTGGCAAGAGAGGGTCAGGTAGATCCCTGCGAGCCTCGCGACAGGATGTTTATGATAAATGGCTTTATGATAGACAAGGCTATGATTAATCAATAAATGAAAATAGCCTAACTTGCTAATCTACACTAAACTGGAAAAAGGTGGTAAATAAGAAATTAACTGGACGTTTTGATAAAAAGCTCCATAAATAAGAAAAATGTTAACTAACCCAAAACGAAATTAACTATCATTAAAACGTGCATTTCTATTTTACAGCCGTCTTGTTTGCATGGTCAAGAATTACGCCAGCCCAGTCGGCTGGGGCTGTACAATACAATGACTGCTTCTCCGGAGAAGGCTAAGACCCCTCCCACAAAGAGTGTCCAGGTATGACACTAGATAATTTGATGGTGAAGTTCTAGTAATGCTGGAGCTTTGGGAAATGCTGAGTACATCTTCATTGCCATCGTTCCCAGGTTCAATCTAGCCCGAGGTGGTAGCACCTGATAGGGTCCTATCGATGGGTCATGTATGCTAAAATGAATTGTTTGAAATGGAACTGTTTTTATGCTAAACTGAATTGTTAGAATGAGAACTGTTTGACTAAACTGAATGGCTTGAAATAGAAATGTCTTATTAGACTCTGTATTTATGCTAAACTGAATTGTTTGAAAAATAACTGATAGAATGTTTAAAAATAGATTTGACATTAAAAAAAACCTACAGAGGTTGATATGTCAGTAAACCCAAACAAAGAAACTGGAATAACGCGATTAAATACCCTAATAAGTTACACCCCCCCCCCAATATCAACAATAACTACAAGAATAATTGTTCTAGTAATGACAGTTAACTATATCCAACGCTAAGGCTCTAGTTTTGGAGTTCTTAGGAGTGTCACGCTTTCATTGCAATCCCTCAAATTCACTTTGATCCGGATCCGTAGTTTCTGTAAGAGTGCCATCTGTGGCACCAATAGTTTATTGGCTGACTTAATCTTTTTTGCATATCAACCCATCTGGGTTATGTAATGCAAAATCCTATTTATGTTGGATCATGACCTGAATACACCTCTGACATCTGCCGGTGCAGCTGTGGTAGTCGGACCCTGGCAACAAAAAAAAAGAGGAAATACATTCGGCGCCTAAAGTAAACAGGACGTTCGTTTCCCCGGCGGAAATGCTGCGTAAATTGCATTGGTGACATGCTAGAAGGATGAGAGACCAGGCGCACTGGGTAGGCAGCAGGCTGGTGGTGTAACAACTAGAATTAGTTACGGCGTTTTGAATATTATATAACCAGGGAGATTTCGACCCGGACAGAAGAAAGAGGAAAGCGGTTCACCGAAGATTCTTTCCTCGGCCCATGTGTGTGCAGCTCAGCCGTTTTCGACCCTCCGTATAATATACAATATCCCTGCATGTGTGCCTGAAGAGCTGTGATGCTATGAAAGTCTGTCTGTTGATGACAATATACATGCTCCACCCGCGTGGTTTGAGCACTCTGGCGAAGGAATTTACAGCTACTTCTCGCATAATGCAAAGATCTTCGAATGAATTGAGCATTCTGGTATCCGGTAAAGCAAAAATGTTAACAAACGAAAGCTACTACATAATGCCTTATAATTCCCGTGCTGACGTGGTTCGCTTGCGGCTGGGTGGTATAATATTAAGTTAAACGTAAAGTTCGGCGGAATTCGATCCCAGCTTCAAGCATCCTACGTGTCTAGCCATACTGAAGAGTCGTAATACAACGAAACAGTCTGTCTGTGGATTACAATCTCTCTCTCTTGAGCTACCGAAATTGTGTTATCACCCTGGTTGGCGGCTGATGAGGCTAGGGTATCGCACGTGCTTCCACACGTTGTATGATGAAAAAAAATATATATATATATGTATATTATATTATATTATATTATATATTATTTATACCAGACATTGGCCTAGGGGTTAGAGTGTTCGCTAATGGCCCGGGAGACCTGGGTTCAATCCCAGGTCGACTCATACCAAAGACTAAAAAAATGGTACTTGATGCCTACTTGCTTAACACTCAGCATTATAAGGTACGGATCAAAGGTAAAGTAGAGCAATCCAGGGAAGGAGTAGCGCCCTCCCCTACGCATTGGTGTAGTAGCTATCGAAAAGGGAGCCTTCGGGTTACCCTCGACTAAAGGGAGACAACTTGATTATTTTATTATTACATTATAAGAGTGTTGGTTTTCACTAAATCACTTTGTGGGTATGTGATGAACCAAGTGCAATATGATATGGAGAGTGCTCAATATATAGGATAGAGCTATTATGCAATAATATATATATATATATATATATATATATATATATGTATATATATATATATATATATATTAGATTCCATCTTCTTAACTACCTGATTATTGTTTATTTGCAAAAAAAACTTCATAAAACACAGGGTTGCAGACTATTTTCCTTGGATTAAATATATACATATATCTAATATATATATATTATATATATATATATATATATATATATATATATATATATAGTTTGTAAACGAATATATATACGTATATATATATATATATATATATATATAGTTCGTAAACGAATATATATATATCATCATCATATCGTGCTGGCAGCACGGATATCCCTGACCCTCTCTCGCCACTCCTCCCTATCGTTCATCGCCCTAGGCAGGTCTTCAGGACAACATCCTGTATCCTCACACAGCTGCTGAATGTACGTTCGTGCTGGTCGTCCTGCTTTTGCGCGGCCGTGTGTGGGGATCCATAAGAGTACATCTCTTATGAGTTCATGCAGAAACATAATCAACAATGACGAACGAACACACTTCTTTAGAAAAATATACCTCTCACACTTTATTCGAAATGGTTGCGAAAGGGTTGATGTTGGTTATGTGAGAGAGGTGAGTTGGAGACTGAACAGACTGCAACATATTGACCCCAAATTCCACTGTCTTTAGCAGAACTTTTTTCTCGTTCTGCTAGACTGCTCAATCGGAGGTCCTGAGGGCCCAGCCCTCTCTGGAGCTGGTTCTCACTACAGCATCTTATCTCCAACTAACTGAACCTGTCTGAGGCACCGAGTTATATATTGACATCCACCTGCTTCTTGTGGGCATCACATCTGAACCCAATTCAACACGTCCACAGTCAAGGTTATACTCTGATATATTCGACCGGATGCACCAGTATTTTACACAGGAGCACCTCTTATTTGTCAGCTGGGCCGAGGGTCAATATGTTATATATATATACATATATATAATACAGATTTCATTAAACATAATAGACATTTTATGTCTACATATTTTCTTCTGGATCCGTTCGAATTCTCGTATTACTTTTATCGTATTCGGGGGGAACTGATTTATGCATTGTCCATAGTTGTATGTATCCCTAGTACTTTCTGCCTGACTTTAGGCCATCATCAGGGGAGTAATTTGTCTCTTCACAAGATTACGTCTGTATTCCAAAGGGCTGTTATATTTATGAGCTGCAGGATCACGGAGTTTAAAATATGTATATAAATATAACAGCACATTGGAATGCAGGGTAAATTGCGTTGGTGACATGCTAGAAGGATGAGTGACCAGGTGTATTGGGTAGGCAGCAGGCTGGAGATGTACCCACTAGAATTAGTTACGGCGTCTTGAATATTATAGATACATATGATGGTTTGGTTTGGTTTGTTGGGTTTTAGGGTATATCAACCTTTGTAGGTTATTTAAAATCAAATTCATCTTTATGTAATTAAGTAAGTAAGTTGGCGACCGTAGTTGAGGGTGACCCGAAGGCTCTCTTTTCAATAGCTACTACACCGAGGTGTAGGGGAGGGCGCTACTCCTTTCCCTGGATTGTTCTACTTTACCCTTGATACGTACCTTTTAATGCCGAGTGTTAAACAAAGAGGTATCAAGTACAATTTTTAAAGTCTTTGGTATGACCTGACCTGGGATTGAACCCCGATCTCCAGTACCATTGGTAAACACTCTACCCACTAATCAGTTCTATTTAAAACAATTCAGTTTAGCATGAGTACACAGTTTAATTGTCAAAAAAATTTATATTTCAGACTATTCAAACAGTTACACATAACAATTCAGTTTAGTGTAAATACAGTTTCAATGTCAAAAACAGTTCAATTGAAAACAATTCATTTTAGCAAAAGCATGCAGTTTAAATGTAAGAACAGTTTAATCGTGAAAAACATTTCAATTTCGAGCTATTCAGTTTAGTCAAGCAATTCTACTTCAGCTAATTCAGTTTAGTAAGAGTACAGATTTTGTTTACACACAGTTACATGTCAGAACAGTTCTATGTTAAACAATTTAGTTTGGTGTAAATACAGTTTCAATGTCAAAAAACAGTTCTATTTGAAATAATTCAGTTTAGCACAAGCACGTAGTTAAAATGTAAGTACGGTTCAATTGTTAAAATATTTTTATCTATTTCAAGATATTCAGTTTAGCATAAGTATGCCGTTAGTTCTATTTGAACCATAGATAGGGCCCTATCAGGTGCTACCACGCCGGGCCAATTAAGAACTGGGAGCAATGGCAATCAAGGGGTGTTCCGTATTTCCCAAGGCCCTAGCATCACGGGGACCTCAGCATCATAACAGGACACTCGGTTGGGGGGTCTTACCCCTCTTCAGAGGTGCAGTCAGTGTATTCTACAGTCGCAGATAGATAAGAACAGTGTGAGATGGATAAATACGAACAGAATAATAAATATATATTGTCATCCACAGACAACTATCAGAACTCTTCAGTGTGGCTAGACATGTAGGACGCTTGAAGCCGGGATCGAAACCTGTCCAACTTTACGTTAAACTTAGTATCAGACCGTTCGGCCCTCAAGCGAACCACGTTGGCAAAGGGAATCATAAGGTATTATGTAGAAACAGCAGCGTCCGTTTGTTTACATTTTTAAACCCCATCGGCTACCAGAGTACTATATATATATATGTGTGTGTGTGTGTGTGTGTGTCTTTGTGTGCGTGTGTATAGATAGTAAGATAGATATGAACATGATAAGATAGCTAGCTAGCTAGATAGAGAGATGGATAGATAGATAAATATGAACAGAATATATATATATATATATATATATATATATATATATATATATATATATATGTGTGTGTGTGTGTGTGTGTGTGTGTGTGTGTGCCTAGATAGATAGATATATAGATAGATATGAACAGAATGAGATGGATAAATATGAATAGAATATATATATATATATATATATATATATGTCTCTCTCTCACTCTCTCACTCTCTCTCTCTCTGCATAGATAGATAGATAGATGGATACAAATATCTATCACAATCTGAGTCTCGTAATGAAAAGAGAAAATAAATATCTAATTATATATGGCAATAATAGGTTAGGATTTTCTGTCATGTCATGTCTAAAAAAATGTTCCCGTCAGATCGCCAAAGTTAAGGAATGATAAGCCAAGTCAGTGTTCAGATGGATGACTTTATATTAATACTAATTATTGTATGTAGCCTTAGGCGTGTGGGCAAAATAGGCAAAGCTTAGTAAATAATAAGCAATACGTTATTCTGTGTTTAACTTAGAATATTTAGAAACAGTTCGTTGTTATACGTATGTACTGGGTATCTCAATATAAACATGACCCATGTGACTGCAAATAACTTTCCTTGTAGCAGTAATAACAATTCTCTTCAGAAACACCAAAGTGAAAGTACGTTCACCGGATGGAGACACAGAATACTTCGACATTGTAGCAGGAGTACTACAAGGGGACATGCTAGCCCCATACCTCTTTATCATCTGTCTAGACTACGTGCTTAGAACTTCGATCGACAAAATCAGAGAAAATGGCTTCGAGCTGACAAAGAAAAGAAACAGAAGGTACCCCGCAAAAACAATTACCGACGCCGACTACGCCGATCACATAGCGTTACTAGCGAATACACCCAACTAAACCGAAACACTACTGCATAGTTTGGAACGTGCCACCGCAGGCATTGGCCTCCATGTCAATGCATACAAAACTGAATATATGTGCTATAACCAAACAGGCGACATTTCCACACTAGACAGAACCTCTCTGAAACTAGTAGACAAATTCACCTACATAGGAAGCAGCGTCGAATCAACCGAAAAAGACATCGACACACGGCTAACGAAGGCATGGACAGCTATCAATAGGCTCTCGATCATATGGAAATCAGACCTGACCGATAAAATGAAACGCAGTTTCTTCCAGACAGCTGTCGTATCGATACTTCTATATGGATGCACTACTTGGACGCTAACTAAACGGCTGAAGAAGAAGCTAGACGGCAATTACACAAGAATGCTGCGAGCAATATTGAACAAGTTATTCCTTAAGCTCAAGGAAAAACTTAGAGGCTGTCGTTATGAGACAATTGTGCAGATGAAAGAGGCTGTGACGGGTGTCATTGACATGCTCACACAAGATGACTTCTATGGAGCCTTCCAGTAGTTGTTGGAATGGTACAACAAGTGAACTCCAGCCGGAGGAGATTACTTCGAAGGGGACAAGAGTTTCATGCGTGTACTATCAATAAAAGTGCCCATACGAAAAAGTCTGGAAACTTATTTAATTAGCCTTGTGTGTATATATATATATATATATATATATACATATATACACTTGGCGTAGCAAATCAATTGGTCTAAAGACTGTTATCTGGTCAAAGTGTCATTGGTTGGTTCCATATATTGATCTGTCTCTTGTTTGTGAGAGCACCTGCTTTAGTGCGTTTCATTAGGTGGGAGTGGCCAGTGTTTTAAATAAGTCGTAAGTAGACTAGCTTGTCTGCTTGTTTATGAGGATTTTTTTCACGGTGTTATTTTATGAAATTGCCTTTCAAATCAGCAGTGACTCATTGTCAGCTTAATTTTGTTCGTTTATATATTTGCATTTATCAAATGTTTATCATATCAGCGTCGAGTGGTTAGGTTTCATATTAGGCTCATAGGTTTTCAGATTTTTTATCCATTTTTTATAAATTATTGGTTTCATGTTAGTATCTTTTTCAATTCTATCAAACAGTGTGCATTGTTCATGTCTATTGAATTTGTGACAGTTTGTGCGGAAGTATTGTTCGACTGATATTAGATTATTCTAATCCAAAGCTTTAATCCAGTGTGTGTAATTAAGGAAAATTAAACTATATAAAAGTCATAATCCTATTTGCTTCATTGCTTTTGTTCATCTTTGTGTATATATATATATATATATATATATTATCTTAGTGGGTAGAGTGTTCGCCAATGGCCTAGAAGAACGGACTTCAATACTAAGTTGAGTCATACCAAAATCTCAAAACTTGATACTTGATGCAGCCTGACTTAACTCTCAGCATTATAAGGTACGGATCAAGGGTAAAGTGGAGCAATTCAGGGAATGGAGTAACGCACTTCCCTACACCTCGGAGTAGTAGCGAAAAGAAAGGGAGCCTTCCTGTCGCCTTCGACGACGGCTAGCAAATTTACCTATATATATATATATATATGATTTTTATTTTAAAACATATTCCGTAATTTGGACAAAAAAAATACAATTTATAAAAAAATATTACAAAAAATGAAATCATGGAAAAAATTTAATAGAAAGAAGAAAAGACAAAAATCTTTAGTACTGCTTAAAATAATCAACTAATACCGCAATGACTAGTCAAAATTAAAATGAATAAATAAATAAATATAAAAATGTGCCGGAAAAATAAAGCTGGTGATAAATATTGACTACTATCTATGGAGGAATAACTAGACATAGCTTCCTACGATAGTCCTTGTAAATTTCTCAACAAAAGATCAAAGATACTTGATATTGGTAGACTGGTTGTTGTGAGGTAAAATACATTTTTTTGTTTTTATTTATTTACTTATTTATTAAAGCTATTGGGTAGAGTGTTCGCCAATAGCCCGGGAGACCGACGTCCAATCCCCGGTCGAGTCATTCCAGACTCAAAGAGGATACTTGATATCTCCTTGCTTAACACTCAGCACTATAAGATACGTATAAATAGTTTGATCCAGGAAAAGGGGTTGCGTCCACCCCAATACTTCTGTATAATTGCTTTTTAAGAGGGAGCGCTTGAGTCGGCCTTGGATCGCCCTCGATTAGGGTCACCAGCTTAACTTACTTAATATCTTTTGCAAAATATGATATTTTTTAATTCTTTCTGGCGGCCATTTTATCAATAGAATATCGTTTTGTCCAACCCTCCTTCTTTAGAATTATCCAGATGATCCGATTTGAGAATCTTAGGTAGATTATTTCTGGCTTGCAGATATTTGTGTGTATATATATATATATATATATATATATATACTTGGACCTATACATAAACGCAATATTGCATCAATATATGTATACATAAGGACAGAAGATATTATGTTTTTACTGTGACACTATGAGTTGGATGTATGCACATACATGTATACACACGTGTGTGTATGCATCCATACAAGTGTGCGTTTGTGTGTTTATATGCCCACGCACATGTGTGTGCACATGCTAACACCGACACACACACACACACACACACACGCAAATACACACATATATATGTGACAAGATGAGTTAGATTCCGCCTGGGTATCAAATTTCAAATGTTAGGAAAACCCATTAACTAGATTAAGGAAATCTAGATAAGAAAATGTTTATACATATGGCCACGGACGTGGGTAAGTGTTAAGTACTCGTCGGGTACTGGTCAAATACTTAAAAGGGTTTGAATTTAATGTCCCTGTATCGGAGACGGCTGGGCAAGGAAATATTTTTATGTCCAGTTTTTTAAAGAGATAAATACCCCCACCCACCAAAAAAAAGTTATGGGTTTATTCATGGGTGTCCCTTGGCTAGAAATAATAATGAAACATTCAGTATATGTACAGGTGTGTTTTGGGTCCAAGAGTTAGACTTAGTTTGGGTTCGAGAAAAGTTGATTAGGCCGGAACAAAGAAACAACGAACAGCGACATAACTAAGATTCCCCAACGAGTGTCATGCAGCCCAGTTGGTTGGGGCTGTAGAATACATCGACTGCATCTCGGCAATGGGGTAAGACACCCCTAACGAATGTCATGCGGCCCAGTTAGTTGGGGCTGTAGAATACATCGACTGCATTTCTGCAGAGGGGTAAGACTCCCCCAACTAGTGTCATGCAGCCCAGTTAGTTGGGGCTGTAGAATACATCGACTACATCTCGGCAATGGGGTAAGACTCCCCTAACGAGAGTCATGCAGCTCAGCTAGCTGGCACTGTAGAACACATCGACTGCATTTCTGCAGAGGGGTAAGACTCCCCCAACGAGTGTCATGCGGCCCAGTTGGCTGGGGCTGTAGAATACATCGACTGCATTTCTGCAGAGAGGTAAGACTCCCCCAACTAGTGTCATGCAGCCCAGTTAGTTAGGGCTGTAGAATACATCGACTGCATCTCGGCTATGGTGTAAGACTCCCCTAACGACAGTCATGCAGCTCAGCTAGCTGGCACTGTAGAATACATCGACTCCATTTCTGCAGAGGGGTAAGACTCCCCCAACGAGTGTCATGCGGCCCAGTTGGTTGGGGCTGTAGAATACATCAACTGCATCTCGGCAATGGGGTAAGACTTTCCCAATGAGTGTCTTAGATACGACCCTAAACAATCTGATAGTGAGGCTCTTGCAATGCTGGAGCTTGGAGAATACGTAGTAGTGCTCTATTGCTATCGACCCCCGGTCCACTGTTGCCTTGTGTGGTAGCACCCGATAAGTTCCTCTCTATTGTTCAAATAGATATAAACTATGGAATTATGCTAAAGTGAATTGTTTGAAATAGAACTGTTTTACATTTAACTGTGTGTAAGCAAAATCTGTACTTATAATAAACTGAATTGTTTGAAATAGAACTGTTTTCGAGAGTCTGTACGTAATATTATGACTTTAACCAAAGACAAAGATCAGATTGTTTATGAAATAAATATTTATTCATCCCATTATACAATAATTTTTGATGAAAGATTTTACAATAATCTTATTCCTTTTTTTGTTTAAATATAACACTTCCATAATAGTTTCTTAATCCGAGTTTAATTCATTGCATTTTTTCTTGTTGGGCAAGAAAAACACTTTAGAAATTATCAATCTTTCTCTGTTTACCACATGGTCTTGCTGCGGCCCTTCAGATATGTACAGATCTTAGGGTGACCAGCCACACGTTGGTAAAGGGACATCAGTTTAGGGAACTTGCTAAACATAGACTGGTTCTCCATGTAGGGGTTCTCCATGCAACAGTAGCACATCATGTCACACCACATCATCTGAAAAGAAAACAGATATGGGCTTAAAAACCATTACAAAGAATAAGAAAAACATTTTTAAAAAGAATAGATGATTTTATATCGGCAAAATAAACAAAGCGAAAAACAATTAACTGCAATGTTTTCTTGTAAATTGAATTACCACAACCAGAAAATCTGGCAAATACTTGCGCGTGAAATACGGAAACACTGGACAGCTGTTTCAACATGGAGGTGACCATTTCCTCAGTAAAGAGTGCGGATGTAACTTACAAGATACATTCAGGTTATTTGGCCGTGCATTTGCCATGACGAGTTTATTTGGCATCGGTTCTGTCAGGTGTGGGCCGATGGGTTAGTGGTAGCGTTTCAGCTCTGCATTCTAGGGTCCCTGGTTTGATCTCCAGTAGGGAAGATCACTGTATATACCACTGATGAGACCTAATAAGACCGAAAAAACTGCCCAGTGTTTCCATATGTCACGCACAAGTGTTTGCCGGGTTTTCTGGTCATGACAATTCAATTTTACTCACGAAGTATTTTCGCTTTTTAACGAAATTTTCACAAAGGATTATACCATGTACACATGGCGAAGTCTCTATCATATTTGGCTTGATTTGGACAAATCTTTTAGAAATAGTCGAATATTTGCCAAGAAATATTTCAGACTAGACCAAGAGATTTGCTTTCCAATGACTTTTTAAAAGAAAATTGGGAAGAGAAGAAAACCCTGTTTTACAGTCATTGATTTCAGAGAGTGAGTAAACACTCACACTCTGAAATCATGACAAGAGGCAGATTGTCGCCTCCCTTCTTCATTTGTACTCTCTCTCTGTCGAGGTCAGATGACCAGCCCTTATGAGAAAATTTATTTAATTCTATGGCTTAGGAACATCTTTCCTTTAAATCAATGTTTGTGCTATCCAAATATAGAAAATATTAAAATCAAGTATTTATTCAAAATAATTACAAGGGGTGTCCTCGAGGTGTAATGGTTAAAGCAATGGACTGTGGAATCGTAGTACGCGAGTTCGTATTCCATTCGCGCTATTACGTTCACTTTCAGTCAAATACCCTCGGGAAAGGTATGAACCCCCATATACTCCCATCTATGGGTTAAATAGTACCAGTACTGTTCTTCTAGGAGAATAGCTTTGGCATTAAATAACCTACTAAGGTTGATATGTCATTAAACAAAGAAACCAAACCAAACCAAACCAAAATAATTACAGGATTTTTAGAAGATAGAACACAAAGATTTCTGGAAACAAGGTAGTAACCCGTAATATCTAAGCGTTAAAAATAGATTAAATGGCCATTAATGATTATCTTATAACCAGTATGTAATATAAGTACTATCTGTGAATGATTATCCGAAATTTTAATAACAGCGACTCCATTTTTTTAGAATCTTTAATAATGACTTAAAACTTTTGTGTAATATATATAAGTACTGCTTTCAACCGGGCCATTGGCCAAATGGGTAGAGTATTCACCAACGGTCCTGGAGACTGAGGTTCAGTCCCAGATCGAATCATACCAAAGACTCAAAAAACGGTACCTGATACCGCCTTGCTTATACTGATATGTTAAATGATATTAGCCCTGGCAGTCCTCCTGTATGGATGCACCCCTCGGACTTTAATAAAATATATGGATAAAAAGCAAAATGGAAACTACACCAGAATATTGCAAGCTGTTTGGATCAAATTCTAGAAGTAGCACCTGACAGAACAGTTGCTCTTTAGCCACTTATATCTCACAAACAATACAAATAAAATGAGCAAAACACAATGGGTGAAGTAAGGATGAACTCATACATGATATTCTCCTATGGAGTCTTACACATGGACATACCAGTTTTGGCCAACCAGCAAAAACTTACATTCATCAGCTCTGTGCAGACACAGGATGCTGTCTAGAAGACAGTTGTATATTGGAATCTAGATTGTATCAGTATATGAATATATCCTAATTGGTTGCAGTAGCTGAGTGCTAAATAATTGGTATGACTTTCATGATTTGGCTAACAGTCTCCAAAGGTACAACTGATTGAGATCCCCCAAAATATTGTGGTT
Source organism: Sepioteuthis lessoniana (assembly GCA_963585895.1). NCBI lineage: Eukaryota > Metazoa > Mollusca > Cephalopoda > Myopsida > Loliginidae > Sepioteuthis > Sepioteuthis lessoniana. The sequence continues at coordinate 12,304,818 of OY757942.1, forward strand.
CATCTACTGCTCAGCATTGCAAAACAAGGATGAAGGGTAAAGTTGAGCAATCCAGGGAATGGAGTAGCGCCCTTCCCTGCATTTCGGTCTAGTAGCTATTGAAAAGGGAGCCTTTGGGTCACCCTCGACTAAGGTCGCCAACTTCTTACGAATAATCATCCAACACTTTAACAAAAGTCACTCTACATATTTTCTCTAAAAAATGACCATCTCACAAGCTGGATATAATATGGGTAAGTACTGCTTTTGAATATCCGAAACTTCCGTTAAAAAAGACTCTACGTCCTTTGTTTTTAGTAATGACCAATTTACAAACCACTGGGTGTCTGAATATTCATAGGACCCACGTGACAGCTAGTAACTCTACTACTAATAATGTTGTGTTCTTTCTTCTTTCAGATTTAAGAATAGTATACTATAACAGCTATTAACCTCGATGCCTTGGAAAGAGAGTAAAAATACTTAGAGTCACTACTTATTTGGTGACAAATCATTCAAAACTGTCTCAAAATTGATGCAACCCATTAATACTATAACGGTTTATTACGAAGATAAGAAACTCAAAAAAAGATTGCATGTACTGAAAGCTGAACAATTAAAAAAAAAACAACATTAGTTTGATGTTTTTACCTGAAAGGATGCATTTTTTTTTTCAGGACGTGTTCCAAATGACTGCAATTGCGGTTGTCTCGGTAATAAATCTTTATTATATTAGTGGGTAGCATCTATTTTGAGACGCCCTGTATAATTCATAATAAGATCTGTTTTAATTGCAGAAAAATTTCAGAAAGAAAATTTAATTTATCTGGTGTCTCAATATACATGGGACCCATATGACTGCTAATAACTCTACTAATAATAATGCTGTGTTCTTTTTTGTTTTAGATTTATAGAGAGTATAACAACAATTAATCCTTGTCGCAATATTAGCTTATAATTCTCAAAATGTCAATGAATTCCACAGGGGTACATCGCATATATATATATATATATATATATATATATATATATATATATTAGCTAATCATTCTTAAAATGTCAATGAATTCCACAGGGGTACATCGCATATATATATATATATATATATATATATATATATATATATACATATATATATATATATATATATATTAGCTTATCATTCTTAAAATGTCAATGAATTCCACAGGGGTACATCGCATATATATATATATATATATATATACATATATATATATATATATATATTAGCTTATCATTCTTAAAATGTCAATGAATTCCACAGGGGTACATCGCATATATATATATATATATATATATATATATATATATATATATACATATATATATATATATATATATTAGCTTATCATTCTTAAAATGTCAATGAATTCCACAGGGGTACATCGCATATATATATATATATATATATATATATATATATATATATATATATATATATACATATATATATATATATATATATATATATATATATATTAGCTTATCATTCTTAAAATGTCAATGAATTCCACAGGGGTACATCGCATATATATATATATATATATATATATATATATATATATATATATACATATATATATATATATATATATATTAGCTTATCATTCTTAAAATGTCAATGAATTCCACAGGGGTACATCGCATATATATATATATATATATATATATATATATACATATATATATATATATATATTAGCTTATCATTCTTAAAATGTCAATGAATTCCACAGGGGTACATCGCATATATATATATATATATATATATATATATATACATATATATATATATATATATATATATATATTAGCTTATCATTCTTAAAATGTCAAGGGATATATATATATATATATATATATGTCAAGGGGTATATATGTATATATATGAGCTTATAGTTTACAGAATTTCGGTAAATTTACACGCGTCATTGGCATAATGGTTAGAGTGTTCGCCAATGGCCCGGGAGATCTGGGTTCAATCCCAGGTCGAGTCATACCAAAGACTAAAAAAATGGTACTTGATGCTATCTTGCTTAACACTCAGCATTATAAGGTACTATCAAGGGTGAAGTGGAGCAATCCAGGGAAAGGAGTAGCACCCTCCCCTACATCTTGGTGTAGTAGCTATCGAAAAGTGATCCTTCGTGTCACCCTCAACGACAGTCGCCAACTTTACTTACTTTATATATATATATATATATATATATATATAAAATTAACTTAAATCGCAAGTCGGAAATTTCCGACTCGCGATTTAAGTTAAATTTATAATTGGCTCCACTTGTGTGGAGCACTCTTGTAATTGTAGCATTGCAGGATTCGCGGAAAGGTTTTAGTTTTCTTTTGACCAACTGACTGCGTATCCCTTGATTTTTTTCAAGGGGTCGGACGAGGTTGGCCTTTTCTTTCTTTTTGACCTATAATTTTTTCTTTTTCCCCCGGGCGGTGATTGGAGATACTTTTATCTCTTGTTCCTGGCGGTTTTTTTGGGTTTTTTTTCTGGTACCGTGAATGCTGGTAGATATTAGATAGGTAAATATATATATATATATATATATATATATATATATATATATACGTAACTGAATATACGTACCTGGTCTCCCATGAAGAATTTACTTCCACTATTGCGCATGCCCAGAGTCCTCTCCATGAAGGGCATTACTCTGTTGAAAGTGTTCATGTATCTCCATTGCATGTAATTCTGAAAAGAAAATGTGTTTCTTCGAATCTTAATATTTTATCAAATCATTATTCAAAGAGAATATAATGGAATAATATAATATTTTTTTCATCTTACAACGTGTGAAAACACGCGCGGTACCTTGTCTTCATTAGCCGCCAACCAGGGTGATAACACAGTTTCGGTGACTCAAGGCGGTACTGCCACTCCTGGCGCTACACAGCAGCTTTTGCCACCGGACAGGGTATTTAAAAGAAGTATATATCTACACATACAACAGATCAACTAAAAGCAGACATTACATTAGACGTTCGTTTATCTTCATTTTAATGCAGTTTGTGATTTAAAAACGCGTTTGCTTTTGGCCGTTGATGTCATAGGAACCGTTTCTTGATTTTGCGTAATCACACAGGAATGGTGGTTCCACGTGCATTGCATTCATATTGAAATCCCTTCTATATATCATCTATTCGGTTCGTTTTCCTTCAGTTTTATCTTTTTTTATGCGTTACAACACAAAAGCACTCGAGACAAACGTCAAACATAATTAAACTGAAAGATGTTATTTGCTGATCAATGGGACCCTCAAGATGGGTGGTGAGTAAAAAGAAAGCTCCTGGTCAAAGTTTGTCCAGATAGCCATCTGATTACCCTTGGGTCCCTAAATTCTTGGCTTGCTAGGAATGTCTCCAGGACGCTGACTTTCAGCAATGGGTTCGTGAATACTATGGGGATAATCCTGATTCATAAGCCCATCATTCGATTAAATTCTCCGGTAGAAGAATTACATTGTTCGCACCAGCGCACCTTGTGGATTCGTGACCCTCGCAAGCTGTTGAATTTTCTGCCGCAATCACACGTTGTAGCCGGGTATATATCCAGATCGTTACCGTATGAGCAAGTATAATGGGTGATACATTTCCCTCCCCGGTACAGACACCGTGAGGGCAATTTTCTTTCATGGAATATCATGGAATTTTTTTTTCATCATACTACGTGTGAAAGCACGTGCGATACCATGTCCTCATCAGCTGCCATCCAGGGTTGATAACACAGTTTCGGTAGCTCAAAGCGGTACTGCCACCCCTGGCGCTACCAAGCAGCTTTTGCCACTGGACAGGGTATTAAAAGAATCATATATATATATATATATATATATACACGGCAGATCAAATAAATGCAGAGACTACATTAGACGTTAATCTTCATTTTCTGAGAGCAGTTTGTGATTTAAAAAAAAACGCGTTTACTTTCGGTGGTTGATGTTATTACGCGTTTACAGAAACTGTTTCTTACGTAATCACACGGGAAAGGTGGTTCCGCGTGTATTACCTTCATGCTGAAAACTTTCTCGATTTCGACCAAATCCAACTTGATGCATATCGCATAATACCGACTAATATAATATAGACACTAATTTTTATCAAGGTTAATAATCTGGGATACAATTCTTAAATAGATGGCGTTTTGCTCAAGTGATTTAAAATTTATACAATGAATATGATAATTTACTTACGTCATAATTGCTGTCACTACTGCTGCCCATGTCGGATGACATCATGCCATTGTTTCCAAACTACAAAATAATTTCAAAATAAATTCAAAACAAATTTTAAAAACTGTTTAAGAATTCATACATATTACGTCAACCTTTCCAAAATTAATTTTAAAGCGATTTATAACAACTGACAAACCCAAATGCCTCTGTCTTTCCTGTTAAATTACCTCTCTTTATAAAGAATGGACCGGCCCATTGGCTGATTGGGTAGAGTGTTTGCCAATGGCCCGGGAGACCGGTGTTCACTCCCAGTCCAGTCATACCAAAGACTCCAAAAATGGTACTTGATATCTCCTTGCTTAACTCTCTGCATTATAATGTACGCTCCGGAGCTTGTTGTGGACTTTAGTTCAGAGCGAGGCTCTGAAAAGGAACAATGGCAGCTTCGGCTGGACTACCTCCGGTTGGGTGAGCTGCATTATTTACTCCTTTTGACAAGCTTAGCTCATCAGGCTCACGTTGCACTAAGTGAGCCGATGAGCTACATAGACCAGCAGGGTTTGAGCCTCGGCTCGTTCCGACCCCCCCTCCCCTTTATCCCCACTTTAATCGGTCTTTGTGCCATTGACCTTGTGTCAAACCTTTTCTGGTGGGAGGCACAGGCAAATAAACGGCATTATAAGGTACGTATCAAGGGGAAAGTGGTCCAATCCAATCTAAGGAAAGGAATAGCGCCCTTCCTTACACCTCAGTGTAGAAGCTATTGAAAAGAGAACTTTCGGGTGGTCTTCGACTACGGTCGCCATATTAGAATGAATGGTTTCATAGAATACAATTCTGTAATTTTTTTACATAGAATAAGACATTGTAAATATTTTCATTGAAGAAATTATGGTAAAACCTTTCATTGAATAAGATATTTTAAAACTTTTCGTTGAATAAGATAGGTTATCTTATCCATAGAAGAAGCCATTGTAAATATTTCCATTGAAAAAGTAAAGTAAAAGTAAAATTGGCGACCATAGTCGAGGGTATCCCGAAGGCTCCCTTTTCAATAGCTACTACACCAAGGTGTAGGGGAGGGCGCTACTCCTTCCCTGGATTGCTCTACTTTACCCTAGATCCGTACCTTATAATGCTGAGTGTTAAGCAAGGAGGCATCAAGTACCATTTTTTGAGTCTTTGGTATGACTCGACCTGGGATTGAACCCAGGCCTCCCGGGCCATTGGCGAACACTCTAACCGCTAAGCCAAAAGACATTATAAATATCATGATTATATATGTTATATAAATATTTTCATAAAATAAGATATTGTAGATATTTTTTATAGAATGAAGTGTTATAAATCTCTTCAGAGAATATATTTTGGTACTTATGCATCTCTGTTAACGCGTTAAAGCCGAACTTTCACGAGCGTTTCCGGGCCGATAACGGAAAGAATCGGAATATGCCGACAAAACGCGTGAAGACCATCTCCAGGCATTGCTTTTTCTCCATTTTTTTTAAATGGCAAGGATACTAACATGTACCGCGCTGAAATAATAACGTGATTATTTAGAAACCCATTCTCAACATGGGGAGGGGAGGGTGTTTTGTAACTATTCTGCACTTTCACCTAACAATTTAATAAAAGAAAAAGATATCGTAACACTTGAATTTAATTTGAAAATACTATTTAAAAATACCCCGGTACAATAAGTGCATAAGCATCAGTTTTTTTTTTTTTGGCAGAATTGTGTCACCTTTTCCACCGATTGTAGTTAGTCGCTTAGCTGCGATAAATTCATGTTATTTAAAATTACTTTAATAATACTGTTCTCGTAACTTTATCAACAAATTGATTGGATTATTTTATCGTCTGCTTCCTTAAATTTGATTGGCTAGGCTTTTCAGCATAGCTCGATTCTTTCCGTTATCGTCCCGGAAACGCTCGTGAAATTTCAGCTTTATCGCGGTAACATCGATGCATAAATACCTATATTTTAAATCTTTTCATTGAAAAAGTCAATGTAAAAACATCTCATAGTATAAGATATTGGGAATTGAGAACAACTCATTATTTAAAAACAATTAGTCACTCTTATTAGCTCTATAAACCGGCTCAATGGTCTAGTGGGTAGAGTATTCGGCAATGGTCCGGGAGACCTGGGTTCAATTCCAGGTCGCGTCATACCAAAGACTTTAAAAATGGTACCAGATACCTCCTTGCTTAACAAGCAAAAAAGGTACGTATCAAGGGTAAAGAAGAGAAATCCGAGGAAAGGAGTGGCGTCCTCCACTACATCTCAGTGTAGTAGCTATTGAAAAGGGAGCCTTCTGGTTGTTCCCGACTGCGGTCACCAACTTTACTTTACTTATTAACTCTATATTTCAGTGGGAATGATAATTTTACTGTAGACTATTTGCTCACAGGTTTTATGTTGTAAAATGTAGATACAGAATATGTAATAAATTGCGTTATTTCATCGAATCAGTCATTATTTAGAAAACACGTAAAACGTGCATTAGTAAATCTATTTTTAGAAATGAAATTACTTAAAGTAGAGTCTTTTAGCAAATACACTTTGGTAGATAGTGTCTTGAAAAGTTCTGAGCAGATTTAAAAGAACACAGACAACCTGAAGCGTCTGTTATTTCAATGAAAGTACCTCATGTAATCTTGCATGATTTTATTGAAGCAGTCATTATTTAAAAAGCTCTAGACATACTTATTAGAAAAGTTTGTTTACCTTAACTTTTTTGCAAATCAATTTTTATCGTGAGATCGGTAGATGTAGACAAGATAGGTTGACAGGACTGATTTACCCTGAATCTTCAATGTGATTTTTATGTTTCTTTCATTCAAATCAGAAATGTTTCTCATACAAAAACCTAAAAACAAATCTTCAAGCCGTTCATAAGATTCCCATCAATGTCCTTTTCAATGATCTTGCTCATCTAATTCTGCTGTGTTATGAAAGAAATCGATAAGAAATATCGAAATAACTGACTCACCCTGAAGCGTCCGTTCTTCCAATGGTAGTACCTCAGATAATCGGGCATGATTTCATAGAAGCAGTCATTATTTACAAAGCACATGACTTATGTATTAACTAATTCCTGTAAGTATTAATGTCGATTTTTATTTAACCTGTATTCTTAACAATTTCTTTCAAGAGAGTGTGGAAAGGTTTAGTTATGAAATAACTGACTCACCCTGAAGCGTCCGTTCTTCCAGTGGTAGTACCTCATGTAATCGTGCATGATTTCATAGAAGCAGTCGGCGATGTAGTCACACCTCATCATATCCATGCTGTTCTTGGGGTAAAAACCTAAAAGTAATAATGTTAAAATATTTGTCTGCTCTTAAGAGATGGGGATAGATACAGGTAGCAACTTTCGTATTTATATAACAGGAGCAAAGTTGATATTAAAGTCAAGGTAATAATATTCATATTGATTTAGATGTGGCAAAACTGATATTTAAGTAAAGGTGTCAAATAATCAAATACAGGTAGCAACGTTTATATTAATACAGGGGTAGCAAAATTGATATTTAAATACAGGTTACAAAATTGTTATTTAAATACAGGTACCAAAATTGATATTTGTGCAGAGGTAGCCAAGTGGATATCAATTTGGAGGTAGTACATTTGATAGTAATATAGAAGTAGCCAGTTTGATATTTATGCAGAGGTCACAAAGTTGATATTAATGCAGTAGTAATAAGGTTTATGTTAATATAAAGATAGAATCGTAGATATTCAGGTAGAGATAGCAGAATTGTAGATAATCTTGTGCTTGTGTATTTCATAGTCAAGCAGAAATTTTTAAAAAATTTGATATTCAAAGTATAGGGAGAAGCTTTGATATTCCAGTAAAAGTAGCAATTTTAATTTAAAGGTAGCTTGCTTGATATTAATTTCGAGGTCGGAAAGTTGATGATGATATCGCGGTAGGTTAGTTAATTTTAATCTAAGGGCATCAAAGTTGATAATAATGTCGTGGAAGGTAAGTTGATATTAATCTAGAGGCATCAACGTTGATAGTATTATCGAGATAGCCAAATTGATATTAATCTAGAGGCATCAAAGTTGAGAAGAATATCGCGGTAAGTAACTTGATATTAATCTAGAGGCAGCAATGTTAATTATAATATCGCGGTAAGTAAGTTGATATTAATCTTGAGGCAGTAAAGTTGATAATAATATCGAGATAGCCAAGTTGATATTAATCTAGAGGTATCAAAATTTGAATTAATATAGAGGTAGTAATTTTGCTATCATTGTAGACATAGGTAATATGATATTAATCTACAGGTAGCAAATTTGATATGCAAGAAGAATAGCAACAGTTTTGTTTTTTGTTTTTTTTTCAAGGTGAGTTGCAAAGTTGACAGTGATGCAGAGTTTTAAAGTTAATATCAATCTAGAAGCAACGGAATTGATATTGATGTAGACGTAGCAAAGAATATATGAATGTAGAGGGAGTAAATTTGATATATATAATTACTAGACAAAAGTGAATTCTTCAACTTTTTTTTTATCCCTGAGCGAGAAAACAACGGCTCTTTTTATCGGTTCAACTCAGTCAATAATAATACGAAAAATAGGACACACTTCGTCTGCTTTCAAAAGACATTGATCGTTTACTGACTGATTTTCGCCTCGTGAATTCAAAATTAACTGCAGAATTTTAGCAATTTATATATATATATATGTGTGTGTGTGTGTGTGTGTGTGTGTGTATATATATATACATATATATATGTATATATATATATATATATATATGAGTGTGTGTGTGTATATATATATATAAATGCGTGTATATATATATGTGTGTGTGTGTGTATATATATGTGAGTGTGTGTATATATATATGTGTGTATATATATATATGTATATACGTGTATATATATATGTGTGTGTATATATATATATGTGTGTGTGTATGTATATATATATATATATATGCGCGTGTGTCTGTGTATATATATATATATATATATATGTGTGTGTGTGTGTGTGTGTTTATATATATTTTTATATTTGTGTATATACATATATATAGCATTATGTATCATTTTCATATTATACACTTATCATTGCTACACAATAGACTACTTTAATTGTTTCAAGAGAATAAAATAAATTGTGACACACGATCATAGCAGTTGTTATCGTTAAAAAATCAGCTTGAATATTTAAGAAAGTGCTGAGTAATAAGTGAATGAAATGGAGAAAGAGTCCAGTAAGATATTTTGGGGATGGAAACGAGATACCATGGGCGAATCAACCCAACTATAAGTAAAGTAAAAATAAATGTGGTGAGAACATCCGAGGGTAACCCGAAGGTTCCCTTTTCATTAGCTACCACACTGAGGTGTTGTGAAGGGCGCTAATCCATTCCTTGGTTCGTTTCACACCCCCACAGCTCCAGCATTGCTGGACCCTCAACCTCATATTGTATAGTGTCGTATATAGGACTCTCATTGGGGGAGTTTTAACCCTCTGCAGAGACGCCGTCGGTGTATTCTACAGCTCCACTCAATTGAGAGAGAGAGAGAGAGAGAGAGAGAGAGAGAGAGAGAGAGAGAGAGAGAGAGAGAGCAATGTATTGAAGAATAAGTTTATTTGTTTAGCAACCACTTCTCGGAGTTGAGAAGAGAGTGTAGGTCAGGAAACGAATTAGTTTAGTTTGCTTGGTGTTTTATAGAGTATCAAACCTTCAGTGATATTTAATGCCAAATCTTGTTTATATATATATATATATATATATATATATATATATATATATATATATATATCCTAGAGGAAAACGTGGTGTAAGTTTGACCGTCGTAAGAAATGGACACAGTGAAATTTTCGATAACGCTGTTTGTATTTTACAGAGAGCCAATACACTTGACAAAGCTGTTCAACAAACCATTATCCTTCTACTTATGATTAAATAATAGGGCAAACTCGGCTCCTTAAACATGGCATACCAACCAATCTAGGAGAAAGAAACTATGCTTCAAAAATTGGCCCTGCCGCTTCCTTCTCGTACGAAACTTATATATAAATATATGGTGCATTCAATAAGCTTCCAGACTTTTTTGGACAGGCATTTAAAATTGTCGTAGACTAGTGAAAATTCACTATGTTATTGCTATACGTCTTATGAGATGACGGACCAATTTTTATGATTTTAGGTTCAAATCAACAGCTACAGCGGCAATTGGAATGCACCCTATCAAAGCCTGATTGTCACAGCTGGTTAATTTCAAAATTGCAATCTGGACGTGAGGACACTTTAGAAGAACGATATGCAATAAAATTCTGATTTAAACTTGGGTAAAATGCCACGGAAACGTATGGAATGCTTCAGACTGCTTTTGGAACATCTTGCATGAATCGAGCATCAGTTTTTGAGTGGCATAAGAAATTCAACGAAATCTGGGAGTCTGTGAGGATGATGAGAGGTGTGGGAAGAGTAAGGAAGTCAATACACCAGAGTTGGTTGGCCAAAGGGTTAGGGTTAGGCTTAGTATGTTGAGGTTTCAAAGGAAGTTAGGGAAGAGATTCCGTAGGAAGAGGCCAGCAGTCTTCTAATTGGGTCAGTGGTATTTCCACACGGACAATGCCTCAGTCCACAACTCAATCCTTGTCACAGACTATTTGAGCAAGATGAGCATCAAGACAGTTCCTCACCCTCCCTATAGTTTCAGACCTTGCTCCCTGTGACTTTTGGTTATACCCTAAGCTCCTAGGCTGTCGTTATGAGACAATTGAGGGATAAAAGAGGCTGTGACAAAGGTCATTGACACGCTCACATAAGAGGACTTCCATGGGGCCTTCCAGAAGCTGTTGGAACGTTACAACAAGTGCATTGCAGCCGGAGGAGATTACCTCAAAGGGGACTAGTGTTTCATGTATGCACTATCAATAAAAGTGTCCATACGAAAAAAGTCTGGAAACTTATTTAATTTCCTCGTATATATAGTGCAATTAGAAGGAAACTCAAACCTGGCTTAATTGTCATAATAAATTTATTTCGGTGGAGAATATCATTATACACTCCGTCTCATCAGATTATTGCATAAGTTTAAATTGAAGTTGAAAAACAGCAAATATGGAATACAGTCTATATGTGCATGGAAAAAGAAAGAAAGGAAGAAAAAAAAACTATGTGAATTTTAAATTCTCGGGCAAAAGTAAAGAGAGTCAAAACAATAAAGTGTTAGAAAAATTAAGAAACCAGAAAAAGGATTTTCCTGTAAATTAATTTATAATTTGAACATATGCTAGATTTTTCATTGTCGGTGGAATTTTCTGAATAATGTAAGCTTGTAAACTAAACGATTATATTCATATAGTTTTCGTTTACTTCATATACGTGTGTTAATTCCCTCAGCTAATGCGGTCTTAGACTTACGCCTTAAAAATGTAAAATAGAATAAAAAATAAAAACCTTTTGGCAGCCACCTAGTGCCTTTAATTAACCCCAAAAATGGTCAAGAGGAATTAATTATATAATACTATTAACTACTGAAATAAATGTTATTATTTCCAATAAAAGTCATCCAGCATCAATACCCCTGCTACTGTCAAGAATAGGAGTCTCGGAGGCCCCCAGTCAGGATAATTTAAACTTACTTTTATGTCTACATTTAAACACAAGCTCGTTCCGTTCATTTAACAGTAGTCTGTGATCTTTAAAAGCAATTATACCAATTATACCAATTTTTTCATCAATACACAAGTCACATCTACTATTGAAGACTGCCTGACTTTTTTCACCTTTATTTGGAGGATGCACCTGGTGACTGCCGAAATGTTTTTTTTATTTTTTTTAATTCTTTATCTTATTTTATTTTATTTTTTAAGGAGAAAATCTAAGAACAGTTTTCTTCTAATTGCATTGAATACGCTCTGTATGTGAGTTTTGTTATATGAATCTGGATAGAAAAATTTATAACAATAGCCATACATCGGATACTCCCACAGATTTATATGATATTCCTATATTCATATATTCTATACGCGAATAATTCACAACCACAGATTGGATATATATATATATATATATATATATATATGTTGTATAAAAAAATAAGAAAAGAAAAAAGCGTATAAATGGATGAGAAAAAATTATCAATTAGTTCTCCGAACTCGTTTCGTCAGAATTATTTAAGATACGAAATTGCGAAAATTTCTGGTAGAAAGTGTTTTTGTCGTCTTATATATATATATATATATATATATATATATATATATATTATGACTAAGTTGAAGGTTTTAAATTTATTATTGCATATAAGTTTTAAAAAAAATTTTTTTCAATAATCTGATGAGACGGAGAGTATAATGATCCTTATAAAAAATGAACCTTATTATATATATATATATATATATATGTATGTATAAAAAAGATCTAGCATTAAATATCACACAAGTTTGAATACTCCATGAAACACCAACTCAACTATATTTTGCATTCAGTGCTGTTATTATATATATATATATATATATATATATACTACCACCACTGAATACAAAATATAGTTGGGAGTAGTTCAGGAAATTATCGGTGGCATACTGATTCAGAATAATTTTAATCTGGAACATTTCACCGTTATTACCCTAAGTAAATATTACAATGGAATTAAATCATCATCATCGTCATCATCATCATCATCATCGTCATGTTGCGCCACCAGCACAGATCTCCCTGACCTACTCCCGCCGCCCATCTCTGTCGTCCATCGCTTCCAGTAGGTCCTCAAGGCTACATCTTGTATTAGCTCAGAGCTGTTAAATGTCGGTTCTTGCTAGTCCTCCTGCTTTTGCTCGTCCAAATGAAGACGTCCACAGAAATCCAAATTTAATGAATTTAAAATAAAAATCGACGTTGAACGATGGTTATTATAACCGAAACGTTCAACATCGACTTTCCTAAAAAAATTCATCAAATTTGTATTATTTTCTTGTTTATTTTCTGCTTTTCTGCAAAGATTACAATATACATAAACATTGTAATAATTCTTAACCGCTAGGCTGTAGCTATATAGAGCCAGAAAGTGGCGTATAAGTCTCGTTCAGGTCTTTGTCAACATAATCCAACGACGTACAGAAATCTTAATACTTTATCCTGTTATACATCTTGTATGTTTGTCACAAGGTGAATCAGTTATTTATCAGGATCTTTGGGTTTGGTGGGCAAGAAGATCTCTTCTGTCAAGATTTGACAGTCATTATATACATATATATATAGGGGAGAAAATAATGGATAGTAATCCGACAGTTTGTGAAGAAAAATTGACAAGTAATCCAAAAAGAATGGGGATATTTATTGAGAAACAAAAGTCGACACTATAGCGTTTCGGTTCTGCTGAACCATCATCAGGGCTATGAGGGGTTATATTAGTGATGTCAAGTTAACGATAGATTTGTAAAAGTGTAAAAATATATAAAAATATATAAAAGTTGTATAACAAGAAAAGTTGGTTGTTTATGACAGAAAAATTGGCCTTTTCATCAATGAATCAGCGTTCATTTCTTTAAAATATGTCACCTGACAATGTGCAGAATCCACGTTCCGTTTGTTCATCAAAAGATTTCGAATCATTCCTCGTTTTCGACGAAATTCAAATCCTATAAATCTGTTTTTTTATTTTTATTTATTTTTATTATATATAACGTAAATACAAAAAAAAGCTTCAAGGCACAAACTTATATATATATATATATATATATATATGTGTGTGTATGTGTGTGTCTGTGTGTCTGTGTCTGTGTGTGTGTGCTATAAACAAGAAAACCATATTTGGGAATCGTCTAAGATACAATACTTTTGTGAATATTAAAACAACAAACACATACGTTCAGCGTTTGGAAGAAAACAAAGACCACGAGAAATAATAATACATTTGCAAACAGATTATCGACGCAAAAATGTACATAAAATACTGACAAACAATAACAAATATATATATATATATATATATATATATATATATATATATATATATATATATATATTAGTGTGTGTGTACGTATGTGTGTGTGTTTGAGTTATAAACAAATAAAACATATTTGGTAATCGTCTAAGATACAATATTTTGTGAATATCAATTCATAAGCACATAAAATACAGACGAACAGTAACAATAATCTCCCTCACACACACACACACACACACACACACACATGTATATATATATATATATATATACGTGTCTGTGTGTGTGTGTACACGTGTTGTTTGCAAGCTTGACTAGCAAACCTGCAAGTGGGAGTTGGAGTTTCATAGGTGCCCCATTTATTCGGTCTTGTGCCACATGAAAGCAAAAACATTAATAAATGAGTATATGTATGTGTGAGTGTGTGTTTCGGAGTATGTGTGTGTGTGGGGGGGGGTGCGTGTGTGTGTGTGATATTTGTATTTAGATCAAGCAATTTGTAATTAAAATTTATTGTTATTTACAATGTATATGTATCTAAAATTGATATTTACATGAAAAGCAATTTGAAAATCCCTCTTCAGAAAAAGTCATGCTTTTATGTGAAACGCTAATATATATATATATATATATATATAGAAAGGGTGTCTCAATATACATGGGATCCATGTGACTGCTAATTACTATACTATTAATAATCATTATCATCATGTCACGCTGCTAACTCGGATCTCCCTGACGCTCTCTTGTCACCCTCCCAGAAGGTCTTCCAGGCTACATCCTGTATTGGCACTGAGCTGTTGTGTATAGGTTCTAGCTCGTCGTGCTTGTCCACGTGAAGCTGTCCACTGTTGTATATCGCTTATCAAATCGTCCTTACTAATCCAGCAGTGTCCTGTATGTCTGACTCGTCTAACTTGGATAGTTTTTGTGATGGGTGATAGGTGTCCGTACAACTGCTGCTTTGTGAGATGTTGCCTACAGGACTTATTCAATTCAGCCCGGAGCATTCTTGTGTGATAGCCATTACGCTTTTTCTCTATACGTTTTATTAGCGTCCATGTGGTGCATCCATATACTAGTATTGATACGGAAAACTTGGGAAAACTGCCTTTTATTTTATCGGTTTCGTCTAGCTTCCATATGACTGATAGAGTATAGTTAGCTGTCCATGCCTTTGCTGGACGCGTGTTGATATCGTTCTCAGTTGATGAGACGCTGCTTTCGAGGTAGGTAAATTTGTCCACAAGTTTCAATGGACCACTCTTTAGTTTGAAAATATCACATCTTTTTTAAGCACATGTTTTCTGTTTTGCCTGCGTTGACATGGAGGCCTATGCCACCTGCCGCTAGTTCCAGACTCTGTAGCAGGGATTCTTCTTGGACGGGTGAATTTGCCAGAAATACTATGTTATCGGCGTAGTCTGTGTCTGTACAAGTTTGTGCAGGATTTCTTCTGCTTCTTTCCTTTGCCATCTTGAAGCCGTTTTCTTTCATTAAATCTATAGACGTTGTGTTCTTTATTGTTTCAGATGTGAAAATAGTATACTGTCATCATTATCGTCATGGTGTTCGGCTCACACGGATTTCCTCTCACTTGGTATCCGTCTCTATCATCGCTTTCAGCAGTTCTTCCATGCTACATCCTGTGTCCGTACAGAGCTTTTGTAGATAAGTTCTAGCTAGTCGTCCTTCACTCGCGAATCCCTGTGAAGGGGTCGATTGAAGAAAGTCGCTTATGAGCTCGTCTTTGCTCCTCCTGCTGTGTCCTGCATGTCTTATTCGTCTAATTTGAATGGTATTTGAGATGGGTGGTAGGTGACCCTACTGCTGCTGTTTTGTGGAATGTTGCATCAACAACTATTAATCCTCGATAACAATATCTTGAACAAGTGAAAAATATTTTGAAAACTAATTATTTGGAGACAAAAACTTTCACGAAATAGATGTAACCCCTTCATATGATTATGATTTATTACTGAGACAAAAACTCAAAAAGTTTGCATGTCATGAAATAATAAAAAATACTGATCCGATGTCTGTAGCTCAAAGGAAGCATTTTTTACAGGATGTGTTCCAAATGACCCTCATTGTACTTGTGTCAGTAATAAATCATTATCATATTAATGGGTTGCATCTATTTTGAGACAAACTCACTATATATATATATATATATATATCAGTTAGTAATCTTGAATGTTTACTGTGCTGGAGACATGATTCACCTGATTTTCAATCCTTGTCTTATCTTTTTCAAATTTTTGGCGACCCTTCAATGTGCACTAACAACCAATTCTTTTTCAGTTTTTCATACTTCACAGATTTTTCAGCTCTCTGGCAAGATCCCAGTATTTGTCTATTTTTCTCTTTCTCTTTTATATTCTCTCTATGGTGCCCTGAAATGGCAAAATCCACTACTTGTCCAGTTCTTTTCTTTTTGTTAATTGATATTTGGTCAATTGGGGGATCTCAAAGACCGAAAGAATTTAATGAGTCTTATTTTCTTGGACGGACTCTGCTTGATGGATATACCATATAACAAGTCAAGAATACTTCATTTGGATGCATAACATTTTAGAATTTATCAATATTCTATGGGATTCTTCTCGATAACATAAATATGCTAAATATTTGTAATTGTCTACATAGATAAGTGAGCTGAAACTTTACTATTGCTTATTAAAATAAAATGCTCGACATTTGAATTTGCAATCCCATAAAACAAACAAAAAACAAACAAACCAGCATCATATATTAACTATTCACGGTAATTTTTTTATCATAGTTGGTAGATATCTCATTTGGAACTTTCTGACATTTGTTGAGCTAAATCTCTCTTGAATAAATTGTTTTTGAATGTAGCACAATTTACTTACCATATTCCCTGGCTAAATACCTGGCAATTGCCATGGTTTCAGGCATCCTCATACCACCGTCCATTTCCAAGACAGGGACACACATGCAAGGCATATCTGAAAACAAAAGCCAAAGAAATATATTATTTATGTTTCGACCTTAAAAAGCACATAAAAAAGCAGAAGAGATCAGAATAAAACCTTGATATATATAAATAAATCTTACTAATGTCTGAATTATACAATGTGCTGCTATATGCCTCCACTATCTAAATAGTCTAAATGAGTTAGTGTCAATTTTTGATGTTTTTTGATTATGAGTCTCGGTATCAATCAAGATTGCTCAAGAAAATGGAAACTGAATGATCTCAAATATTCTTATCTCAAGTGTGACACTAAACTTTATTTGATGGTAAAGTTCCTGTTCTGAACCACTTGCAAACGTGGGGTTACCCCGTCATTGCCATTCCTAACAGGTCGACTCTGATCCGAAGGTGTAGTACCTGTTAGGATTATATCTATATTGCAAATTATCGGTTTAGTTCGGCAAAGTGTGGTTTGAGATTAGATAAGAGAGATGATTCGCTAAAGCCACTTACTTTGTCCATGACACCAAAGAAACGATTCACCTAAACGACGTACTTTGTCCGTGACGCCAAAGAAATGATTTGTTTAAACCACTTACATTGTCCGTGACACCAAAGAAACGATTCGCCTAGAGCACGTACTTTGTCCGTGACATAAAAGAAACGTTTTCCTTAAACCACTTAAATTGTCCGTGACGCCAAAGAAACGAGTCACCTAAACGACGTACTTTGTCTGTGGCACCAAGGAAACGAT
This sequence comes from Sepioteuthis lessoniana, assembly GCA_963585895.1. Classification (NCBI taxonomy): domain Eukaryota; kingdom Metazoa; phylum Mollusca; class Cephalopoda; order Myopsida; family Loliginidae; genus Sepioteuthis; species Sepioteuthis lessoniana. Next base: position 12,322,624 of record OY757942.1, read on the forward strand.
TCGCCGAACCCACGTACTTTGTCCGAGACACCAAAGAAACATTTACCTTAAACCACTTACATTGTCTGTGACACTGAAGAAGCGATTCGCCTAAATCTCATACATTGTCCGTGACACCAAAGAAACGTTTTTCTTGAACCACTTACATTGTCTGTGACACCGAAGAAGCGATTCGCCTAAATCTCATACTTTGTCCGTGACACCAAAGAAACATTTTCCTTAAACCACTTACATTGTCTGTGACACTGAAGAAACGATTCGCCTAAACAACTTACCTTGTCCCTGGCACCAAAGAAACGATCTGCTTAGACCAATTACCTTGTTCATGAGACTAAAGAAAATTCAAATACCTCATTTGTAACTGAGAAATGAGACTGGGGGTCATGCGACAATTATGTGAAAGTGATATGATGTCTTTCCCGAGGAAAGTTCTATATGCTAATCTATCTGTTGATTGATTGATTGATTGATTTCTTTCTTTCTTTTGTTCTTTCGATTTGCTATCTATCTATTTATCGATCTATTAATCTATTACGATGTCATATCAAAAATCTTCTCTCTGTTTCCTATCATGAACATCAACCCTTTTTTAATGAAACACACACACACACACACACACACACACACACACACACACATATATATATATATATATATATATCAGTTTGACCATATCTGTTTATTTCAGTTTAATCGGTTGGTCACCGTGGTGTTATGGCTAACGAGCATTACTATGACACCGTTAGTGAACTCGAACTCCAGTTTCGAAATAATACTTAGGGAAAGGTAGGAACCCCCTTATCCCTCCCAGATCCGGGTTAGACAGTACCACTGTTTTCATTCTACCAATATGGCTTTGTTTTTAAATAACCAACGAAAGATGATATGCCATTAAACACATAAAAAAAACCCAAACCAAACCAAGCCAAATCAAAGTAATTTGACCATAATCTATTTACCTATCGATCGATCAATCTGCCGATCAACCCCATTCTCTTAATATCCATCTTATTGAAATATTACCAAATTTTCTTTTCTTTATCATCTACACTATCATATTTACCCAACCCCTCCGCTCAGGCAGGATATGACACAAGGTCAATTTTTTAAGCGGAGTTTAACAGGTTTTAATTCAGAGTTTTCCTTCTCTTAGACTAGTTGCCTCTCCAAGGTTGAAGAATCTAGTCTGCCCTACTATTTACCCATAGCTGGAGGCAGAATAACCGGATTCATACCTTTCCCAAGGGTATTAGTGCTATGTGAAATGCAATTAGTCTCGTCCAGGATTTGAACTCGTGTCGCCGTGTCCATTTCCTGCGAGGATAACCATTACACCACGGGCGCCTCCTTTTTATCATCTACATTATTGTCAATCAAACAAACAGGACTATTGGAAAATACAAAAACGGAATACATACCCTTCCTGTATTTGTCCCATTCGTTAAACTCGAACCTCTTGTCCATGTATTTGACGCCAGCAGCGGCGAACATCATACGAAGGATCTCGGCACGTCCACGGCCATTGAAGTAGTACAGGGTGTAGTTAGGCATGTTGAGGTATTTGTTATTGTTGGTGAAATGTCCAGATCAAATACAAGTTGGGTGCTTCTTGACTCGAAGTAGCGTCTGCCTGATTCGAGGATGGACGTCCTGCTTTTTTATAGAAGAAAGTTATGAGTCACTGATTAAATCAGCCGTCTGGCTGGTGCCCAGAGATTGACCGTTCTGTTGGGCCAAAAGTCAACTATTATATAATTTCTCAGATTCGAGAGTCGGTAAGTGCAAAAGTGTACTTGGAAAGAATTCCTATTGGAATGTCGACAAAAAAACAAACAAACACTGTAAAGTTCTTTCTTTCTTTTTTGTCCAACTCTCGAACATTTTTCTTTTGATTACTTTGTTCGTAATCCTATGAGCTAATTAAACTTTGATACTTGGGAAAACAGATTATAGAAACCAAGTAACAAAAAAAACTTTTCAAGTAAACTATTATGTTCAATTTCGTCTGGTTGCTTTTGATAAAGAAAAAATAAGTATTATATATATATATATGTGTGTGTGTGTGTGTGTGTGTGTGTGCGTGCGTATATATGTATGCATGAATACACACACACACACACACACACACGCAAACACACACACACACACACACACACACACATATATATATAACACGTTTTATATTCATAAAAAATGTAAAAGAACTCCCATACCATACGTATATATGAGTATGTGAATCTATATATATATATATATATGTATGTATGATAATGCTGTTTCAAGTGATGATTGTATCTTAGTTGATAAAAGAAAGTTTTGGCATCAGACCAAAAGAAAAAAGCTGAGATCTTAATTTTTTGAGGTTTTATCCCGATCTACTGATAGCCTATTAGCAATTGTCCGTTTAAAAAATATATTGATTACTCATTTATATATATATATATATATATATATATATATATGTGTGTGTGTGTGTGTGTGTGTGTGTGAGTGAGAGAGAGAGAGAGAGAGAGAGAGAGAGAGTTTGTATGCGTATGTGCATTTTGTTTGCATATATATAGTTTGGGTGGTTGGTTGGTTGGATTTTATAGTGCATCAGTCCTCGTGGGTTATTTATTGCCAGATTCTGTTTATACGTAATTGTATTTAGAATAGATATAGTTTGTAAATGTCTATTTGCGAGTAACATTCTAAACAAGTTATAATTTTTTGGCATCGAATCAAGTGGTTTCAAGTACTGACCTCTGACTGGAATAATTATATTAAGTATTAATCTTTTTCTTTTATGTAAATGAATGGTTCCAAGTATTGCAATCTAACTCTGATTAGCTGCCTGAATTTTTTAGATGAAGCTTGATGATTTTTATCATTAAGGGTTTTCGGACTATTTTCTTCATCTTTATTGTTATTTCCAAAACGTTTCGGTTTATATGTCCTCCGGCCTTCTTCAGGTGTTTGTCGAACTCCGTCCTTTATTGAACCCACGGGGGTCGCCTATTCTGATTCCGTTGGCCATAACCGGGTACAGGTGTTTAGTGTTCCTGTATTGTTACTCGCAAGTAGCCAGGATAGGGAACCAACGCCGATAACCGTTACGTTATATGTTCCGTGTAGCTTCCCGAATTCGATAAACTCCTGAAGAAGGCAGGAAGACATATAGGCCGAATTGTTGTGGAAATCACAATAAAGATGAAGAAAATGGTCCTAAAACCCTTTATGATAAAAACTAACTCTAATTGTTTTATTTGCACACAGTTAAATGGTTTCAAGTATGGCTATGTCACACTAATGGTGCCATTTAGCGCTTTAACACTAGTCATATGTTTACACACATTTACATGGTGCCTGGTTGTGTTTTGTGTGCATACATATATTTGTATATATATATATATATATGTATATATGAACAGGTCACCTGGCCTAGTCACGGCAACCGAATATAAAAATATCTGCTATGAAGTTCACTCGACCACTCGATGTCTGATTTACCCAAGGGGGAAGATTAAATCTCACCCAAATCAGCTGCCTGCTCATGCTGTGAAATTTAGATCCAAACGACAAGTTGCTTGGTTGCTTGGGATTTATGGCATATCAACCCTTGTAGGTTATTTAACGCCAAATTCTGTATACATATATATATATATATATATATATATATATATATATTCAACCAAAGATGTCTAAACGAATACTTAGGTAGGTAAAATTTTCTATAAGTAGGATTTCATTTGTTTGCACAAGATTAACCAGTTTCAATTCGTCATATTTTTGGTACAACTCTTTCTCTCTCAAGAAGGATACAACGTCATCTATTTTGACATTTTTGAACAGATCAGTTAAACTATCTACTTTGAAAAATCGCTTTCTGATAACAGCGAAAGTTCTGCATACTATACCTTTTCCAGTTCAAAATGGGAATAGTTCAGTTCAAAATGGAAAAATTATTATAAGTATAAATATAAAAAATATTTTATAAATTATTTTAGCAATAAAATTGTTAACATTTTATAATATAAAAAAAAATTCTTCAAGTCATTTATTAGAACACAACATCTTCTAATGCTACTGCTACAGGAATTTTAGATTGAATTCCAGTATTGAAACGATTGCATACTTCTCGTGTAACCTTTCCCAATTCTTCCTCAATTAATGAAGTCAAAGCTCTTGCCCTTTGTTCAGTAATTGACAAGCCATCTCTTCTCTCCACTGCAAGAATACTCACAATTTTAGCAGCCAATTCCTGCTTGACGTAAGCTTTGATTAAAGACCATATTTGTTCATTTCAAAATGGAAATAGTTCAGTTCAAAATAAGAAATTTAGAATAAAAAAAAATTAAATTTATCTTTGGTGCTACAACAAGGTATTGATTTGTTAAATTTTTTTTTTTCATTTTGAAATGAACTATTCCTATTTTGAAATGAACTATTTCCATTTTGAACTGAACTATTCCCCTTTTGAACTGAACTACTCCCATTTTGAACTGAACTACTCCCATTTTGAACTGGAAACGGTATATAAGAATGTGTTTAACCGTGCAAGGTGTCTCACAGGTCAAACACTGGGGTTGCGGTTCCTGTTTCAAGATGAAAGAGTGAGTAAGCATTGTATGACCAATTCGCAATCGGGATATAACGATAATTGGATTCATACCTTTCCCAAGGGTATTAGTGCTATGTGAAATGCAATCAGTCTCATCCAGGATTTGAACTCGTGTCGCCGTGTCCACTTCCTGCAACGATAACCATTCCAAACAACTAGATTCAGTGCTCACGCAGAAAGCCGAAATAACCCGATTAGCTAATCATTCAATTATTAAAAAAAATATAAAGATTAAAAGTTGAAGTCCAAACACGAAGTTGAATAATGAAATAATAATGTTTTCAATAAAAATATTTAAAAAAAAAAAGCCGTTAACAATCACGAAATACTCGTTGTTATTTCGATGTTCTTTTCCCCGTAAATACAAGCAACATGTCTCGGAATCTAGCCCATATCTTGCGGCGGTCAGTCTAAGTCCGAAGTCAGTCCTTCTCACTTAGATTCACAAAGCATTCTCAATGCCTTATGTTAATTTTATCTTCAGCTTGTTGAAACAGTAGAGGTGTTAAAGGATCTGCACAGTTATATATATATATATATATATATATATATATTGTAATCCATAGAGAGACTGTTTCGTTCTATCAGAATTCTTCAATGTGGCTAGACATGTAGGACGCTCGAAGCCGGGATCGAAACCCGTCCAACTAAACGTTAGAGTTAGTCTCAGACCGCTCGGCCAACAAGCATACCACGTTGGCTGAGGGAATTTTTAAACAGCGTCCGTTTGTTTACATTTTATACCCTATGGCTACCAAAGTGCTCAATTTTTTTGGAGATCTTTGCATTATGCGAGCAGCGGCCGAAAATTCCTTCGCAAGAGTGCTCAACTACCATCGGGGAGCGTATATATATATATATATATATATATATATATATATTATCACCAAGTCATCGCACAGACAAAAGGAGTTCCTTGACTTTTTCTCTCCCTCTCTCTCTGTCTCTGTCTCTCCCCATCCACCCTCATCAGACCTTACGGTCTTCTTGGCCACACGGACGTGATATCAGTAAGTTCTTATTGGTCGGCCTACCATATTTACCCAACCCCTCCGCTCGGGCAGGATATGACACAAGGTCAATTTTTAAGCGGTGTTTAACAGGTTTTAATTCAGAGTTTGCCTTCTCCTAGACTTGTTGCCTCACCAAGGCTGAAGAACCTAGTCTTCCCTACTATTTACCCATAGCTGGAGGGAGAATAATTGGATTCATACCTTTCCCAAGGGTGCTATGTGAAATGCAATCATTTTCGTCCAGGATTTGAACTCGTGTCGCCGTGCTCATTTCCTACGACGATAACCATTACACCACGGGCACATCGAATTGGTCGGCTAACACTGTTATGTCTATGTGAAATATTCTCTAAGTGAACAATGCTTATGAGATCGTCCTTGCTTCCGTAAAAGTGACTTGAATATATAATTAGCTTGCTTGTACGCATGTCTGTATCAATGTATCAGATGTATTAATCCAGCTCTTCCTCCAGGAGCAAGATGCGACACAGGGTCAATTTTTAAGTGCAATCCATCTAGTTGGGATTCTGAGTTTTACCTCAGCAAGAATGAGTGCCTTACCAAGTCTGAAGATCCCAGTCTACCCAACAACTAATCTCTTTCTGTCCCAGTCTTTGTAAGTGACAAATATAAATGGTGTTGTGAAATATATTACTAGGGCTGTGATATATATATATATATATATATATATATATATATATATATATATTTATATCGGACATTGGCATGCTGGTTAAAGTGACCTGGGTTCAATCCCAGGTCGTGTCATACCAAAGTTTAAAAAACGCTACTTCAGGCTTACTTGCTTAACTCTCAGCATCGTAAAGTATTGTTCAAGAGTAAAGTGGAGCAATCCAGTGAAAAGAGTAGCACCCACCCTTACATCTTGGTGTAGTTGCTATCGAAAAGAGAACCTTCAGGTTGCCCTCTACAAAAGTCGCCAACTTTATATATATATATATATATATATGTGTGTGTGTGTGTGTGTGTGTGTGTGTAGGGTGCAGAAGCAAAATTTTTAATATTCTAGTGTAATAATAAACGACACAATTATAAAACAAGATCAATTTTAATTAAAAAAATAAACAATAACAAAAAAAGATAAACATAGAACAGTGAATTTACTCAATATGGCCGTCTTTTTTTTTCAGTTATTGTATTAAAACGCCTTCGAAACGATTTGCATGCCTTTAAAATAAATTATTCAGACATTTTATCCCATGCCTCTTCAATAGCAGTCTTAAACAAACCAATATTTGTAATGCCCAGTCGGCTGGGGCTGGGACTGTAGAATACACTGACAGCATCTCTCAGAGGGGCAAGACCGCCCCAATGAGTGTCCTCTTAGGCTACTATTTAATCTGATGGTAAGGTTCCAGTAAAGCTGGAGCTTTGGGGAATGTCGTGTCCCCATTCATCGCCATCGCTCACAAATCCACACTGGCCCAGAGTGGTAGCAACTGATAGGGTCCTATCTATGGGTCAACAAGAACTAAACTGTGTACTTATGCTAAACTGAATTGCTAGAAAGAGGACAGTTTTGACATTTAAACTGCGTACTTATGCTGTAGTTAATTTTTTGAAATAGAACTGTTTTTACATATAAACTGTGTACTTATGTTTAAAATGGAACTGTTTTGATATTGCAACTGTATTTACGCTAAACTGAATTATATGAAATAGAACTGTGTTTTGACATTTAACTGTGTTTTAAAAAAAGCTATACTCATAGTAAACTCAATTGTTTGAAATAGAACTGTTTGACTAAACTGAATAGCTTGAAATAGAACTGTTTTTGACAATTAAACTGTGTACTTAACTGAATGGTTTGAAATGGAACTGTTTATTTGTATAAAAATGGATTTGGCATTTAATAGCCTACAAAAGTTGATAAGCCATTAAACCCAAACAAACAAACCAGCAATATTTGGATGGTTGGATGATTGATTGGTTAGATGTTATATTTTACGGCGTTTCAACACTCTTTGGTCATTCAGTGCCGAATTAAATTTCAAACTATCCAGTTTAGCTTAAGTATAGTTTTGGTTAAAAAACAGTTAAATGTCAAAAGAGTTCAGTTACATTTCGAAACAGTTATCTATCAAGCAATTAAGTTTAGCATAAATACAGTTTCAATGTCAAAAACAGTTCTATTTCAAACATTTCAGTTTAGTATAAATACACGGTTTAGTTCTATTTGAGCCATAGATAGAACTCTATCAGGTGCTATCACTCCGGGCCAGATTGGATCTGATGATGGGGTACTCTGCATTCCTCGAAGCTCCTGCATAACTAGAGCCTCACAATTATATTGTTTAGTGTCATATCGAGGACACTTGTTGGGGGTGGGGGTCTTACCCCTCAGTATAGAAGCAGTCGGCCTTTTCTACAACCTCAGTCGACTGAGCAAAATATTGGGATGGGAAGTGGCAATTGTTGCTTTCCAAAATTCAATTTCATGCTTTCTCAATGACGTTATAGGCTCCTCCTAAATCACCGTAGCGGGAGCTGTTAAAAAAAAGCCTCCTTTTCGTTTTTGCTAGACAATTTCAGCGAATTATACACTGTATTCAGATAAATTTAGTCGTTTTCTAAAAAAATTCAATATCATTTTCAGAAAGCAATTACGATTTGGAAACTATTTTTACGATTAGGTTTTTAATATAATTATATTTTTCAAATAAATTTCTTTTTTTATACTTTCAAAATAAAGAATATAATAACACGTTTTAAACAGATTTATTTATTCAGAGACTTTTACATTCTTTAAATTCATTTCAAATGTTTAAATTTTAGCTTATATTCTCTTGCTGCAAAAAATAGTGGGTTTAAATCGATAGGTTCATTTGAGTGAAGTGATTTTTTTAAATTAATCATCGGCATTGACTTAAATAGGCTATTATAATTCCGAAGTCAACTGACATCAAAAGACTAATTTACCAAATTAGAGAACAGCGACTTTTGAGATATGGGCTGATCTTGGGGTGGGCAGCCACACGTTTCCACAAACTCATCAATTTGGGGTAGCTGCTAAACATTGACTGATTTTCCATGTAGGGACTTTCAAGACAGCAGTCGCACATTATATCACACCACATCATCTACAAGAAATAAAGATACAAAATATTTGAACATATATTAAATTATATGATGAAAAGAAAAAAGTCAACAGTTTTACAATATTATGGTAACATGTAGCACGATTCGGCAGCTTTAGATTCTTTTTTGGGGGGGTGTTGGTGACCAACCATATCGTATTGTGAGATTCCTTGTGCGTCTGATATATTCTTGATAGGACTCTACAGATTTACTTCTAAGGCTTGAAACACGGCATCGGAATCCTCGTTTTAGGCCAACCAGAACTAGTATTATCGTTAATGGGATTGCAACCATCTGCTTACTGTATTGTGATCAACTGCGCCTTCACGTTTGAAACAATAAATGTTTCAGATTGCTTCGGCGATATTATGGCCCAGATCGAAGACAAAAAACATAAGTTCCTGAATTAGACTGCGTTGCACGTTCATCTGTGAGGCTTTCAAGTCTCACAGGGAACGAGTGATTTGAAAGCTCATATTCACTCTTACGAATATAAGGATGATAGAGAGGTTTTTGCGTGAATATTTTCCAAGATATGACTCACTTCTTTTTTTAGACGGAGAAAATATATATTTCACTTATCTTATTAGCATCCCGGGATATCATAGATTAGGTTGTGAAGGGTATATTGTAGCAATTTATGCGCAACAAGGTTTTTAAGGTTAGATTAATGGAGAAAAAGCTTGACGGCAAGTATACAAGAATATTGAACAAGTCCTGGAGGTAGCACCCCACAGAGCAGCAGCTGTACGGCCACTTACCACACATCATGAAAACTATGCTAGTTAGACGAACCAGACATGCAGGAAACTGATGTAGAAGTAGGGACGAATTCATAAGTGACGAACTCCTGTGGACCCCTTCACATGGACGTGCAAAGGCAGGACCACCAACTCGTACTTACATACAACAGCTCTAGGCCGTTACAAGAAGACCTATGGCGTTACAGGAAGACCTACCGGAAGCGACGGACGATAGAGACGGGTGGCGGGAGAGGGTCAGGGAGATCCGTGCAAATGGCGTGATATACTGGTGATGATGATGAAGATGATGCGATTAAAACAAATAACTTCATCTAACCTAACATAAAATCTCGTTACGTATATATATATATATATATATATAAGGAGGTCCTCGTCGTATAATGGATATTCTTGTAGGAATAGACACTGCTACACAAGTTCAAATCCTGGACAAGGCTGTTTCCATTTCTCATAGGGCGAATACTATTGGGAAATGTATGAATTCTCCTTCCAGTAAGGGGTAAAATAATTGGGCAGACTTGGTATGGCAACCGGTCTAGGAGAAGAAAAACTCTGAATTTAAGCCTCTTAAACTCAGCCTAAAAAATGGACCTTATGTCGCATTCTGCTAGTGTGGAGGGTTTGATAAATACATACATGACTGTGTGTATGTGTTGGGGGGATTTGTAAACGAATAGTCAGTAGGCAACATTATTTAAAAACTAGCCGGAGCTCATTAGTTCGAATTCGGTAAAAGGGTTTCAAGTACGGTTCACTATTTCAGTTTATTATTAATTATTCGTTTCCTCCGGGTTAAATGGTCTAAATTATATATCTCTTATACTACTATCAATCATTTGTTTGTATGCAGTTAGATGGTTTCAAGTACTGCAATTCAATACTAAAAATTCTATTAGCTATTACTCATATGTTTTCACACAGTTAAAAGGTCTCACATATTGTTATCTAACACAAATGGTTTTATTTAATATTAATTATTCATCACTCGCAGTAAAATGGTTTCAAGTATTGCTATCCAACACTAATAATAATATTGACAACCGTTTCCACAACAGAAAATGAGAGATTAATTCTATATGGCCCACAGGTGGAATCCTAACAGATACTACCACTCTGGGTCAGAGTGGACCTGGGAGTAATATCAATGAAGACGTTCTTCACATTCCTAAACGCTCCAGGATTGGAGCCCCTCCATCGGATGGTTTAGTGCCAAACCAGGACACTCATTTAGAGGAAGGGTCTGTATCGCCGGTGTATTCTACTGTCCCAGCTAACAGTCGGAACGCGTTTATAACTGAATATATATATATATATATATATATATAAAAGCGAAATTCATTTGAATAGCATCTTCATATTTCTTGAACGCCTTATTTGATCAGCAGTCACACTTTAAAAATGATTTCTCGGGTTGAATCATTTCTATGCCCTGATAAACAAGGGACACCCGAGGAAAGCCGGAGGAAACAGCGGCCGAAACGTTGTATTGCAAGAAACAACAATAAAGATGAAGGTTGTCCGAAAATGTTTTGTTGGTATTAATTTTTCATGTTTACAGTGTACGAAAAAGTTTTAGAATTCTTTTAAAAACTTATTCACTTGTCAGGTCTTATCAGAAAAATAAATTTATTTATTTTGGTGAAATATTTGAACTGATACATTTTTTAGTCTATTTTTGAAACCACCTACCTGGGAAGCAGTGTCTCATCAACCGAAAAGGACATCGACACGCGGCCAACGAAGGCATGGACAGCTATCGATAAGCTATCGATCATATGGAAGTCAGACCTAACCGATAAAATGAAACGCAGTTTCTTCCAGGCAGCGGTCGTATCGATACTGCTGTATAGATGAACCACTTGGACGCTAACAAAATGGCTGGAGAAGAAGTTAGACGGCAATTACACAAGAATGTTATGAGCAATATTGAACAAGTCCTGGCGGCAACACCCCACAAGGCATCAACTATACGGCCACCTGCCTCCAATCCCGAAAACTATCCAAGTTAGACGAACCAGACATGCAGGACACTGTTGGAGAGGCAGGGACGTGCTCATAAGTGATGTACTGCTATGGACCCCCACATATGGTCGAGCAAAAGCAGGACGACCAGCTCGAACATACATACAGCAGCTATGTGAGGATACGTGATGCAGCCCTGCAGACCAGAGGCGATGAACGGTAGGAAGAAGTGGAGAGAGATAGTCAGGGATATCCGTGCTAGCGGCACGACCTGTGGATGATGATGACTGGGCTTCCTAAACTAGTGGTGGGCAATTGATCTATTTGTTACAAAAAGCTTACGGCGGGAAAAAATGGAAACTATGACATACTTGGGTCTTTTTCTATTTTTAGATTTGGTGACAAATGTTGGTTATGTGCAATAACATAGCGTTTATCTCAAGTGATATTTATTTTCTTTAAATTCATAATTTAAAAAAAATTAAATTAATAAACAACTTTGATATCGGTGGAACTTCCACTTTTATGAGTTTTCTTATTATCATATTGGTCCGGTGTTTAAAGATTCACTCGGAAAGAAGAGACATAACACTTTTGTGGTGGCATCAAACTACCACTAATAAATCTTGAAAAACTAATTCACAATTTAGCCTTAATTTCTATGCAGGTTAGGCACATAAAAAAATTAAAGATATTTTACCAAACATGAGAGGGAGAGAAAAGAGAAAAAGGTTGATAAATTAATAATTAAATTGAGGCAGGGGAATTTTTGAACGAACTTCGTACATACCTTTACAAATATTCTTTCATGAAATCAAAGTTCGAGATGATTCTTTTCAAATTGAATTTAGTTAAATTAAAACAGCGTCGAATCAACCGAAAAGGACATCGAGACGAGGTTAAGGAAACCATGGACAGCTATCAATAGGCTATCGATTATATGGAAATCAGACCAAACCGATAAAATGAAACGCAGTTTCTTCCGGGCAGCGGTCGTATCGATACTGCTATATGGCTGCACTACATGGACGCTAACAAAACGGCTGGAGAAGAAGCTAGACGGCAATTACACAAGAATGCTACGTGCAATCTTGAACAAGTCCTGGCGGAAACACCCCACAAGACACCAACTGTACGGCCACCTGCCCCCTATCACGAAAACTATTCAAGTTAGACGAACCAGACATGCAGGACACTGCTGGAGAAGCAGGGACGAACTCATAAGAGATGTACTCCTATGGACCCCCACACATGGCCGTGCAAAAGCAGGACGACCAGCACGAACATACATTCAGCAGCTATGTGAGGATACGGGATGTTGTCCTGAAGACCTACCTAGGGCGATGAACGATAGGGAGGAGTTAGGGATATCCATGCTACCAGCGTGATATGATGATGATGATGATGATTATAGGATAGATTTGGTGGGGATATGTGTAAGTCTTGTTAAGTACAAATCATGGACGTGGGCAAGTGTTAAAAATACCATCTTACCTCGGTACTGAATCCGGAAGTAGTCAACCGAGGTATTTGTTGCACGCCCCACCTTACGGGCAAGTGTGGCACAAGGCTTTTTTTTCGGTAGGTCCAGGCGCAGGGCCGTAGCCCACACGCGCCTGGCATTTCCTAGAAATGCCTACGGCCCCGTCGGCATCCACCTTATTAGGGCGCGCCTCAGGCGCCGGGCGATAAACCCAACCTTCCCGAAGGGAGTAAAAGCCTGGGGGGGGAAGGCCCTCTGATGCCGAAGGAAATCCCCAGGCACCGAGACACACTCGGCCAGATCCGCGCCCCGACAACACGACCGGCCAAAGCGCTACCCAGCACCTGGAGAGGTCCAGTCCGAAATCAATCTGTCGCCAAAATGATTTGGACCTGGGCTGGAAGTAGTCAGCCGAAACCGGATGAGGTAAAGATGGTATTATATATAGTAGAGGAGTGTGGAATGCCCTGTTTTTATTGGCTGTTTACTGAATGACAGATGTCTATAAGAAGTCCGGCCTTATTTCTTTGAGAGAGGCACGAGCGTAACACATCGCGATCAGGGAGGCATCTTGGCTCTTCCAGAGTCATGCCGGGGTTTCTGTCGGAGTCGATATGATGCATAAAACCCGAAATCGGCGATGAAGACAGTGCATCACCGAAGATCTACCTTGATGCATCTAGGATGTATGATCGAAAATTAGTAAAAAAAAAATTCGTTTTCTTTTTATCTTCTTCAAAAATAATATTAAGAATAAAATTTTATAAAGGTTTTTTTTTTTTTTCAATATACTACAATGTTTTTAAATACACGGCAAAAACCTTAAAAAATGTTTTTGTATACAACTTAATTAAAGGGAAATAATTACATAAAAATCCAGACTTTGCTCCCTTTATAGATTTTTTTGTGTCAGGGCTTTGAAATTGAATAAATTTTCTAAATAAGTCTTATGCATTTCTTTCCTTCATTCTTTCTTTAATACTTTTTTTCTTTCTTTATCGATCGATCTATCTTTCTGGATGCTTTTTTAAAAAATTTTTGACGTAACTTTCTTTCTTTCTTTCTTTCTTTCACGATCGACCTGCCTTTCTGTGTGTCTTTTTTTCTTTTTTGACGTAAAATTCTTTCTTTCTTTCCTTCTTTCTTTCTTTCTTTATTTCTTTATTTCTTTCTTTATTTCTTTATTTCTTTCTTTCTCGATCGACCTGCCTTTCTGTGTGTCTTTTTTTCTTTTTTGACGTAAAATTCTTTCTTTCTTTCCTTCTTTCTTTCTTTCTTTCTTTCTTTATTTCTTTGTTTCTTTCTTTCTCGATCGACCTGCCTTTCTGTGTGTCTTTTTTTCTTTTTTGACGTAAAATTCTTTCTTTCTTTCCTTCCTTCTTTCTTTCTTTATTTCTTTATTTATTTCTTTATTTCTTTCTTTCTCGATCGACCTGCTTTTCTGTGTGTCTTTTCTTTCTTTTTTGACGTAAAATTCTTTCTTTCTTTCCTTCTTTCTTTCTTTCTTTTTTTCTTTCTTTTCTCGATCGACCTACTTTTCTGTGTGTCTTTTTTCTTTTTTGACATAACTTTCTTTCTTTCTTTTTTTTTTCTTTCTTTCTTTCTTTCTTTCTTTCTTGATCGATCTGCCTTTCCGTGAGTCTTTTTTTCTTTTTTGACGTTAATTCTTTCTTTCTTTTCTCGATGGACCTGCCTTTCGGTGTGTCTTTTTTTTTTCTTTTTTGACGTAACTTTCTTTCTTTCTTTGTTTCTTTTTTCTTTTTTTCTCGATCGACCTGCTTTTCTGTGTGTCTTTTTTCTTTTTGACATAACTTTCTTTCTTTCTTTTTTTTCTTTCTTTCTTTTTTTCTCTCTTTCTTTCTTTCTCGATCAATCTACATTTCTGTATGTTTTTTTTAATTTTTTGACGTAACTTTCTTTCTTTCTTTCTTTCTTTCTTTCTTTCTTTCTTTCTTTCTCGATCGACCTGCCTTTCTGTGTGTCTTTTTTTCTTTTTTGACGCAAAATTCTTTCTTTCTTTCTTTCTTTCTTTTTTTCTCGATCGACCTGCTTTTCTGTGTGTCTTTTCTTTCTTTTTTGACGTAAAATTCTTTCTTTCTTTCCTTCTTTCTTTCTTTCTTTTTTTCTTTCTTTTCTCGATCGACCTACTTTTCTGTGTGTCTTTTTTCTTTTTTGACATAACTTTCTTTCTTTCTTTTTTTTTTTCTTTCTTTCTTTCTTTCTTTCTTTCTTTCTTGATCGATCTGCCTTTCCGTGAGTCTTTTTTTCTTTTTTGACGTTAATTTCTTTCTTTCTTTCTTTCTTTCTTTCTTTCTTTCTTTTTTTCTCGATCGACCTGCCTTTCGGTGTGTCTTTTTTTTTCTTTTTTGACGAAACTTTTTTCTTTCTTTCTTTCTTTCTTTCTTTCTTTCTTTCTTTCTTTCTTTCTTTCTCGATCGACCTGCTTTTCTGTGTGTCTTTTTTCTTTTTTGACATAACTTTCTTTCTTTCTTTCTTTCTTTCTTTTTCGATCGACCTGCTTTTCTGTGTGTCTTTTTTCTTTTTTGACATAACTTTCTTTCTTTCTTTCTTTCTTTCTTTCTTGATCGATCTGCCTTTCTGTGAGTCATTTTTTCTTTTTTGACGTAAAATTCTTTCTTTCTTTCTTTCTTTCTTTGAGTTCAATTCTCAGTGGGTGCCCCATTCATATGCCCTTGTGCCACATCTAAGCAAAAAGTTATGTAAATTACTACCACTGCGGGCCAGAGTGGACATGGGTGCAATGGCAATAAAAGGGTACTCGCATTCCCCATAAGTCCACCATTACCGTAACCTCACCATCACACTGTTTTGCGTCAGAAGCAGGACACTCGTTGTGATAGTTTTACCCCTCTGCAGAGATGCAGTCAGTGTATTCTACGGATTTGCCGACAGGGCCATAATTTCTTCTCTTGAACTTAAAACTTTGATCACTTCATGGCAAAGGAAAGATCATGCCGATACGAAATAACCGAATAAATGTTGGTCTTCAAAGCCCGACTTACCGTTTATTCGCATTTTACGAAGTGCATACTTTTTTCGTATGAGCACTTTTATTGATAGTACACACATGAAACTCTAGTCCACTTCGAAGTAGTCTCCTCCGGCTGCAATGCCCTTGTTGTACCGTTCAAACATCTTATGGAAGTCCTTTTGTGTGAGCGTGTCAATGACCTTCGTCACAGCCTCTTTCATCTCCTCAATTGTCTCATAACGACAGCCTCTGAGCTTAAGGAATAAGCAAAAGTCACTGGGTGCAAGGTTTCGACTGTAGGGAGGCTGAGGAACTGTCTTGATGTCCATTTTGGTCAAATAGTCTGTGACAGGAATAGAGTTTTGGACTGGTGCATTGTCCTGCTGGAAATGCCACTGACCCGATTTGAAGAGTGCTGGCTTCTTCCGATGGAATCTCTTTCTGAACTCCCTTAAAACCTCAACATAGAATTCTTTGTGAGAACTCACTGCATGCAGATCATGCCAGGGCTGTCAAAAAAAGGGATCATCAAAAGTAGGTGGATTTGCTCTGTCTGGACTTCTTGGGTCTGGGAGAGCCAGCATGCTTCCCCTGGGATCTCTGCTTCTTGGTCTGTAGCTCATAACAGTAGATCCAGCTTTCATCGCAGGTCACCAGAGCATGAAGAACTGCGGGATTTCAATTGATCAGCTCAACAATCTCCCTGCTGTCATGACAACGTCTTTCTTTCTGATCTTCTCTGAGCACCCTTGGGACAAACTTCGTGCAAATCTTCCGCAACTTCAGTTCCTCGCGAATAATTGTGTGTACAGTTCCCACACTGACATCAAACTGTGTAGTTATTATCTTTATCTCACGACGGTCTTTATCCATGAAATTCTTTATTTGGCCAATCAACTCAAGTGTTCTGACATCCTTACTCCTCCCACACCTCTCATCATCCCTCACAGACTCCTTGCCTTCCTTGAATCTCTCATTCCACTCAAAAACTGATGCTCGATTCATGTAAGATGCTCCAAAAGCAGTGTGAAGCATTCCATAGCTTTCTGGGGCATTTTTCCAAGTTGAAAACAGAAATTCATTGCATATCGTTCTTCTAAAGTGTTCTCACGTCAAGATTGCATTTTAAAAATTCACCAGCTGTGACAATCAGGCTTTAGAAGGGTGTATTCTAATTCCTACTGTAGCTGTTCATTTGAACCTGAAATCATAAAAATTGGTCAGTCATCTTATTAGGTGTGCAGCAATAAGATACTGAATTTTCAAGAGTACGACAATTTTAAATGCCTGTACAAAAAAGTCTGGAAACTTATTTAAGGTACCTCATCTATATAGAGATAGGTGCCCGTGGTTATCGTCGTAGGGAATGGACACAGTGACACAAGTTCAAATCCTGGACGAGACTGATTGCATTTCACATAGCACTAATACCCTTGGGAAAGGTATGAATCCAATTATTTTCCCTCCAGTTATGGGTAAATAGTAGGGCAGATTAGGTTTTTCAGCCTTGGTGAGGCAACTAATCTAGGAGAGGGAAAACACTGAATTCAAACCTGTTAAACTCCGCTAAAACCTGACCTTGTGTCATATCCTGCCCATGCGGAGGGGTTGGTAAATATATGCTTATAGAATGAGAGACAGACAGACAGACAGACAGACAAACAGTGATGACAAGGTAATCCAAGTAGAAGGCGTGATTTATCGATAAGCAAAGTCGACACTCTAGCGTTTCGGTTCTAATGAACCATCATCCGGGCTATGAGGGATGATATTAATGATGAAATTCTTTTTGATGTTCAGTAAGTTCATAGTCAAAGAGATTAATGAAATTATAGTTGATTTCGGGGAAAAAAGTATTGAACCTTTAAATAGAGAATGAAACTTTTTTTTGTCGAGTCAATCTGTGGGAATATCGATATTTGTTAATATTCTTCGCAAGTCTTTCCTGAATGATTCTGATTCTGATAAAGACCTAAAGTCCTCAGTATACCACAAATGGTTCCTTCAGATAAATCATTAACAAATTTCAAGATTGTGAAATAAAAAAAACAACATATGGACTCTTGAAAGAAAAAAGAAAAAAAAACCTTCAAAATAACAAGGATTCATTTCATTTAACCAAACCTCTTAAAATGCAAAGATGCTGCCGAAATAATACACCTTTTTCATCCGGTAAGGCAAAGTGTAAATAAGCGAAAGCTACTACATAATACCTTATAAATCCCGAGCTGACGTATGTCGACTGCTGGCTGAGCGGTATGATACTAACTCTCACGTAAGGTTGTGCGGGTTTCAATCACAGCTTAAAGCGTCCTGCGTATCTAGCCACACTGATGAGTCGTGATACAACGAAGTAGTCTGTCTGTGGATGGCAATATACATATATTACGCATGTTACTTTAAAAGGCACAAACAATTTTTGCTGCTGTCTTTCTTGTTTATTTCTAGATTTCTAAGTTTTACTTTAATTTCATATTTTAAAAAAAAAAAACAAACATCTTTTTTTAGAGTAAATTCTGGTATCCTGGGTTATTTTCTAAGTGAAACAAGTGATAGATTTCAATATTTCATTTACTTTTCATTGTTGTTTTTAGTTTAATTAACCCTAATTAAAAAAATATATATATTTTCATACACCTTAAAGCTAAAGACAAGAATATCCCTACAAAAATATGTGAAAACGCAACACAAGTCTGAAACAATTGAGCAATTGGTTGATTTGAAAGGCATGTCAAACTACCAAGGTTTATTTAATGCCTAGAGGTTAAGAAATGGTGTTATTTGTTCATTAACGTTTACGTTTTTTGTGTAGTTTTTTTAAAAAATGGTTTTCATTTTTTTGTATACGTTCCTATCAAATAGATTTGGGAATATTGGGTAGAACGATAAAATTGTCGCCCAAGAAAACAACGACATGATTCCATTTTCGTTAAATGAAAACCGGTTTTCTTTTTGTTGCAGACCGTCTACAAGTTGGTCAGTTGCGTACAAATACCAAGAGCGATAGCAGCCTTCTATCATGTCTGAAAGGGACACAATGTCCCAACGAGCGAGATCGGAGATGCGACGCTGTACAACTCATCCCCTCTACCGATCCAAGTTATGACAACAGGACCATTGCCAGCACCCTCAAAATGCAAATCTGGATTACCACGAATAACAGGGACGTGCCCAGGGTGATGAAAACGAAGTTTCCGGCTACAGTTATGGTCTTTAGTATGGTTTCAAGAGAGGGCCACATGCTACCTCTCATCTTCGAAGTCGGCTTGAAAATCAACACCAAAGTGTACGTGGATGTGCTGAAGATTGTGGTGATCCCCTGGTGCAATCAGGTGGCCGGTGGCAGACCCTGGGTGTGGCAGCAGGAATCGGCGCCGGCCCACCTCTCACTGGCTCCCTCTCCTCCCACCGACCTGAACCCACTGGACTCCTTCGTTGGGTCATACGTCGAGAACATCACCAACATGACCTCCGACAACACCAAAGCCGCCATCTGCCGCCATCTGCCGAGTATTCACCGAGCTCCCGCCGGCGCTTGTGGAAAAGGCATGCTCCCAGTTCCGGATCCATATCGAGGCGGTGATTGAGGCTGAAGGCGGCTATATTGAATAGATGTCGACAATTTTATCGTTCCACCCTGTAGATGTCAGCTCTACTACACAATCAAGTTACCTGAATTGATTTTTTCAATAAAAGTTTTAAAATAAAGCTGTAGTATTGTTTTCTTTAGGACGACAATTTTATCGTTCCACCCTGTAGATGTCAGCTCTACTACATAATCAAGTTAACTGAATTGATTTTTTCAATAAAAGTTTTTAAATAAAGC
Organism: Sepioteuthis lessoniana; assembly: GCA_963585895.1. NCBI lineage: Eukaryota > Metazoa > Mollusca > Cephalopoda > Myopsida > Loliginidae > Sepioteuthis > Sepioteuthis lessoniana. The sequence goes on from OY757942.1 coordinate 12,342,363, forward strand.
TGTAGTGTTGTTTTCTTTAGGACGACAATTTTATCGATCCTCTCCGTAGTAGCAACGAAGTGGTGACTCCACAGAATTTGAGCCTTACTATCGGATGCAGATAACTGTCCCCACCAAGAACATCTCTTTTTTTACGGGAGGTCTTACTCCATGCAATACAATCAACGAAGTCTAAACCTTAACGATAGGTGTTTTCGGCACCAAAATATTAAATGTATGACAGCCTTCGTTATACCCACATACATATATATACCTGAGAAAAAATAAGTGGAAAAGGGTATAAAACAAAACACTGACAACATATTCAAAATGATATTTCGTCTTTATTTCAGAAAGACTTCATCAGATTGATGCATTGTTCTAGAGCATTGATTTCTTTGTTTAATGGCATATCAACATTTATAGGTTTTTTAATGCCAAAGTCATCCTTCTAGAAGAATTAGGATATTTGTCTGAAACTGAATTTAATAGCGTGACCGGTGTTCGAATTCACTTACTACGATATCACAGTTCATCAGTTTAACTATTACAAGACGAGAACCTCCCACCCTGTTCAGCATAAAAGGAAACAGATTATTTAAAATCATAAAAACTGGTAGGGGTTATAAAAAGGAGAGACAGAAAAGAAACACATTTTTTTCTGCCTCTATTTTTTATGACTTTTTTTTTTATAAGAGATAGGGTTATATATCAGTGTTGTAGTGGCAGGGTTTATTGGCTGTGACGATGATTCATTTTTGGAACATCTGGGGCATGGCTAAGTCGACATAGGAAAGGCTTCAGCCTCCTTCAAGCGTATAAAGTTTCATAAAAAACATGATCAAGAGAAATGAAAAACCTAAAAGAAAAAATGAAAAAAAATCATCTAGAAGTATGGAAGTGTGGTGGGAAATAAATGTTTTAGTTTGTTTTAAATTTTGCATCCATTTTCTATTTCAGTATTATTCCCATGTAAAATAATGTCTACCAGGTAGTGTGAAATCAGATATAAACCAGGTCGTTGTTTAATGTGTTTGGACAGAGATGACCGCAGATTCAAACAGTAAAGAGTTTTTGCGATGTATAGGTTTAATTAGAGTGGCCAGAAAAATATGTTGCAAGGCTCACGTTCTAAGAAGGAGAAGAGATAAATAAAGGTCAGGTAGAGAAATCCAGATAGCAGGAAATAATTTTCATCCATCAAAGAGATTTGTTATCTATCAGTAAATTTTCGTCGTTTTTTTTTTTTTTTTATAGCAAATAATTTCCTTTAAAAAAACTTTCTAAAAACCTGGTTTTTGCAAAATTTTTCTCTTGAAGATAACTAAAGATCAAAATTTTGTCCGACTTTATATATATATATATATATATATATATATATATATATATATATATATATATATATATATATATATATATATATATATATATATATATATTCAGTATTTTCCTTAATAATTACCGAATTCGCGAGCCAAGTACCTTGCAATGGCCATGGTTTCTGACATTTTTAAGCCTCCATCCATTTCCAAGACAGGAACACGCATGCCAGGCATATCTGAAAAAGAAATAGTTTTGAAATCTAATAAGAAGTTGTTTTATAAATAAAAAAAATACAAAGAAAAAATTAGCATCATTTTGTTCCAAGAATTCTTGAGAATAAGAAAGAAAGAAGGGTTGAGAATCAGTACAGGCAAAACTAAGAGATTAAGGTTTGATATATGTAAACAAAAACAACTGTGATATATAAGCATTTAAATTTTCTTTCGCTTACGCTGGTTTCCTCGTGGCTGAGTGGTAGAATCTTGCATTGGGGTTTGAGTCAACCGGGTTTCGATCCCAGTCTTCGGGAATCTAGACTGTCTATCCACACTGAAGAGTTCTGATAGAACGAAACAGATCTGTTCGTGAATGACAATATATATAAGAAAATATACGAATATGAAAAAAATACAAGGACTTCAGAGGGAGATCTTTGAGTAATTTGCAAAGAAGATTTGAGAAAGTGTGATGAGGTCGATGATTTTTAAAAAATAATTCATGATCATTTTAAAATCATCCATATTTTCTTTCTTTTTTTTTTTTCAAAAACGGATTAGATGTCTTGAAAACTGGATTTAAATCCAATAGTGTGGAAATGTGCAAATATGAAAATATAAGATAATTTTCTGAAAGCCAGGCTAAAAATATTACGTTTTTGATGTCTCAACTTTTAGGAGGGACAGAACTCAAATATAAGATTCAAAAGGCTCAAAATATTACGTTTTTGATCATCCAAATTTTACAAAGGCTAGAACTCAAAATATAATATTCAAAGGGCTAAAAATATTACGCTTTTGATGTCTCAACTTTTAAGAGCGACAGAACTCTAATATAAGTTTCAAAAGGTTCAAAATGTTACGTTTTTGATCTTCCAAATTTTAAGATGGCTAGAACTCTAATATAAGATTCAAAAGGCTCAAAATATTACGTTTTTGATCTTCCAAATTTCAAGATGGCTAGGACTCAAACATAATATTCAAAAGTATCAAAATTTTACGTTTTTGATCTTCCAAATTTTAAGATGGCTGGGAATCAAATATAAGATTCAAAAGGCTCAAAATATTACGTTTTTGATCTTCCAAGTTTTAAGATGGCTAGGACTCAAATATAATATTCAAAAGGCCGAAAATATTACGTTTTTGATCTTCCAAATATTAAGATTAAGATGCCTAGGACTCAAATATAAGATTCAAAAGGCTCAAAATATTACGTTTTTGATTTTCCAAGTTTTAAGATGGCTAGGACTCAAGCATAAGATTCAAAAGGCTCAAAATATTACACGTTTGATTTCCCAACTTTTAAGATGCCTAGGACTCAACATAATATTCAAGAGGTTCAAAATATAACACTTTTGATCTTCCAAATTTTACGAAGGCTAGAACTCAAACCTAAGACTCAAAAGGCTAAAAATATTACGTTTTTGATATCCCAACTTTTAGGATGGATAGGACTCAAACCTAAGTTTCAAAAGGCTCAAAATATTACACGTTTGATTTCCCAAATTTTAAGATGGCTAGGACTCAAACTTAAGATTCAAAAGGCTCAAAATATAACGTTTTTGATCTTCCAACTCTTAGGCAGGCTACGAATCAAACCTAAGATTCAAAAGGCTCAAAATATTACGTTTTTGATCTCCCAACTTAAATGAGACTTAAGTTAGGAGATCGTTGAAGTAATTCAAATAAAAGACACAAACTGAATGCTTAACACCAACAGTTTCGATTTCATTTGATTAAAGTAAGTTTTCCAATGTTTATACAAAAAAAAAATTGTTGCTTTTTCGAAGATAAAAGAGGGTTTATCAACTTTACTTTTTGATCTTAAACTTTTGATTTTAAATAGATATTTCGTTGATTTTTAATTGTTTGATTTTATTTTATCAAACGTTTAAAATATGCCATCAATAAACCTTAAAAAATATCAGTAACAAAGAAAAAAATGTCTTCACGGTTTTATTCATTTAAATAGTTAAATTAGAAAAATTTAGCATTGAAAGCCGGGAATGATAAGAAAAAAGTAGATTTTTTTCTTTTGATTATACTACCTCTATATCACACGAATTTGACTTGATAATTCAATTTAAAATATTATCAAATTCTGTTTTTATTTTTATCTTAGTAAATATTAATATCTTTCAAAATATTTTTTAACGAACTTTGTCGGATAAGGAATGTAAAAATTAAGTATTGGAAACTTATGTAAACATTCGGCTTATATTTTTGTTTTCAAGTTTTTAAACTCCATAACAATGATCAGTCCTTGAAGGGTTGTCATGACTACCATATAACATATTTTCCAGAATGCATTCAAACAAATAAAATATTATTCTATAATAAAATTACGAAGATATCAAACGAGTGAAAAATATAAAATGAATCATCACTGGAATACTAATTTTTAAGTGGTACACACACACATATACATTTGAATAGAGGAAGTGATATTATATTGAATTACCATGGCAAGAAAATTCAGCAAACACCTACATGCGACATTCGGAACTCTGAACAGCAGTTTCGACTTTATTAGGTCTCATCAAAAATGCATACCATAGTGCCCGTGGTGTAATGGTTATCGTCATAGGAAATTGACTCGGCGATACGAGTTCAAATCCTGGACGAGACTGATTGCATTTCACATTGCACTAATACCCTTGGGAAAGGTATGAATCCAATAATTCTCCCTCCAGCTATGGGTAAATAGTAGGGGAGACTAGGTTCTTCAGCCTTGGTGAGGCCACTAGTCTAGTAAAAGGAAAACTCTGAATTCAAACCTGTTAAACTCCGCTTAAAAATGACCTTGTGTCATATCTTGCCCGAGCGGAGGGGTTGGTAAATAGAAAAAAATGCATACCATGATTTCCACTACTGTAGATCGAAACAACAACCACAGAAACGCAGAATCCGAAAATTTACCACTTGGCCACCGGTCTATATCACACAGAAGCCATCCCAAATTAGCTAGTTATGGTAAAAAAACGCGACCCATTAACCAGTGCTGATGAGACTCAAAAAGGTTAAAAAAAACTATTCAGTGTTCCGCATGTCGCATGTAAGTGTTTACCGAATGTTCTTGTCATGGTAATTCAATCAATATATATATATATATATATATATATATATCATCATCATCATCATATCGTGCTGGCAGCACGGATATCCCTGACCCTCTCTCGCCACTCCTCCCTATCGTTCATCGCCCTAGGTAGGTCTTCAGGACAACAACCTGTATCCTCACATAGCTGCTGAATGTACGTTCGTGCTGGTCGTCCTGCTTTTGCGCGGCCATGTGTGGGGATCCATAAGAGTACATCTCTTATGAGTTCATCTCTGCTTCTCCAGCAATGTCCTGCATGTCTGGTTCGTCTAACTTGAATAGTTTTTGTGATAGGGGGCAGGTGGCCGTACAGTTAGTGTCTTGTGGGGTGTTGCTGCCAGGACTTGTTCAGGATTGCACCCAGTATTCTTGTGTAATTGCCATCTAGTTTCTTCTCCAGCCGTTTTGTTAGCGTCCATGTAGTGCATCCATATATATATATATATATATATATATATATATATATATGTGTGTGTGTGTGTGTGTGTGTGTGTGCACGTGTGTTTCATTAAATAATAAAAACAAATTTTGTCTGTATAGTTTATTTAAGATCCTTTCAAGTTTCTTGATAAGTGTTTTAGTTGCTGGTTGAAATTGGTAGATGAATTTCCCGAAATTGTTCCGAGCACTTTCGGACCTTTCATAGGATGCTTTCGGACCTTTTCAAGGGTTGCTTGCTTGTGTAAGGTGTGTTGTTTTTTTAAGAATGAGTTTTGAAAGCAAGTAACCCCTGATAACAACCAATGAAGAGTTCGAAAGCGCTCGGGACAATTTTGGGAAATTCATCTAACAATTCGAACCTGAAACTAAGACAGTTTTCAGGAAACTTGAAAATGTCTCAAATGAATTATACAAAATTTCTGTTTATTATTAAATCCAACATGCTTAAATGAAGGACTACTACCAAACTACAGACACACACACACACACACACACACACACACGTATATATATATATATATATATATATATATATATATATATATATATATATATATAAATTTTAGTCATGCTTTTCTTGCTCAGTATTTGAAAACTTTTAGAAAAATTAATGTTTATTTTACTTTTTCTATGTCAGATTCCATATATAATTTCTGCATCAAGCCACAAACAAAAGAAGCGTTTGACGTTTTCGCATTTCACTGGGGTCGTATTGTGGATCAAAATGAAGGAGGACATAGACATATCAGAAAACCTTTTCATCCCACTTTCTACCGTTAATAGGACGATTGTGAATTTTAATAGTGAGGGTGAGGAGGGAACAGCATCTTGCTTAGGCCGTACATATCCTTCTGAAAGAACCCTGCGTCTTATTAAGACAAATGTTGAGAATAATCCTCGTTGCTAGGTCTCTGGCAAAACAAAAAATATTGTTGTCAATCTTAGATGATCTTTCGGGTATGTTTATAAGCTAGGCTACTATGATAGAGCTGCAAGAAAGAAATCACTACTTCGTCAAACTAATATCAAGCGAACCTTGCATTAAATAAATGCAAAGGGGATATTAATGAGTAAGTGGTTATACTTTATTGTAATACTTTCATTAAGTAAGTTATATTTTAAATAAACATCTGAGTTCATATGGGTGTCTATTTCCTTCAGTCATGCTTATATATATATATATATATATATATATATATATAGAGAGAGAGAGAGAGAGAGAGAGAGAGAGAGAGAGAGAAATTGATAACAAGGTAATCCAAGTAGAAGGAGGAATTTATTGAGAAGCAAAGTCGACATCTTAGCGTATCGGTTCTTATGAACCATCATTATTAGGACTGTGAGGGATGATATTAGTGATGTTAAATCAACGATGAATGTTTAAAATTACAAAATACAAAAACCTAGGGAAAATTTGTTCAACAAGAAAAAGTTGTCCGTTTAATTTGAACTTAATTATTATACAAACTTTCCCTAGGTTTTTGTATTCTGTACTTTTAAACACCTATCGTTGATTTAACATCAATAATATCATTCCTCACAGTCCTAGTAATGATGGTTCATAAGAACCGATATGCTAAGATGTCGACTTTGCTTCTCAATAAATCTCCAGTTCTAATTGGATTGCCTTGTTATCAATTGTTCTTTATATATTATCAGATTACACTCCATTATTTACTTTCATATATATATATATATATATATATATATATATATATATATATATATATATATCCTCAAACAAGCAGGATATGAAATCAGGTTAATTTTTAAATGGAAATTAACAGGTTATTATATTGCACTTGGTTTGCCACAAACTCACAAAGTTATTTAGTGACAACTAACACTTTATAATGTAATATAATATAATATAATACATACATATATATATATATATAAAGTACTATATATATCAAATATCAAATATTAGTTCTATATATATCAAATATTAGTACTTGGTTCACCACAAACTTCCAAAGTGATTTAGTGACTACCAATATTGTGATAATATATATATATATATATATATATATATATATATATAAAATATTAGTACTATATATATCAAATATTAGTACTATATATATATATATATATATATATATATATATATATATATATATATATTGTGTGTGTGTGCGGGCGCTCGCGCGCTATAATGAAACAGGTGACATCTCCACACTAGACGGAACCCCTATTAAAGTAGTAGATAAATTCACTTACCTAGGGAGCAGCGTCTCATCTACCGAAAAGGACATCGACACGCGGCTAACGAAGGCATGGACAGCTATCAAGACAATCGATCATATGGAAATCAGACCTAATCGATAACATGAAGAGCAGTTTCTTCCAGGCAGCGTTCCTATCGATACTGCTGTATGGATGCACTACATGGACGCTCACAAAACGGCTGGAAAAGAAGCTAGACGGCAATTACACAAGAATTCTGCGAGCAATCTTGAACAATTCCTGGCAGCAACGACCCACAAGGCACCAACTATACGGCCACCTGCCTCCTATCACGAAAACTATCCAAGTTAGATTAACCAGGCACGGAGGACACTTCTGGGGAAGCAGGGACGAGCTCATAAGTGATGTACTCTTATTACCTCCACGGATGGCTGGGCAAAAGCAGGACGACCAGCACGAACACACATTTAGCAGCTATGTGAGGATACGGGATGTTGCCCTGAAGACTTGCCAGAGGCGATGAACGATAGGGAAAAGTGGCGAGAGAGGGTCAGGGATATCCGTGCTAGCGGCACGACATGATGTTGATGATGATAATATATATATCGAGGATATGTAAATATAGATATTTTATTATCTCAATTTTGTCAACTTTTTTGCTGTTTATATGGCATTGTCTAATTCTCATATAATTCTTTTTAAATCAGTTTTAAGTTTAAAAAAAAAGAATGAAATCTTACCATTCCTATAACGGTCCTATTCAGAAAACTCGAACCTGTTATCCACGTAATTGACGCCAGCAACGACGACCTTCATACGCAGCATTTCTGCGCGTCCTCGCCCATTGAAATAGTACAGGGTGTAGGTTGGCATAATCTCAATATACTCAACCCAAGACAAAGATCAATAAATCGAACTGTTAGATTACTATATAGATTTTGCACCGGAAACTGAACAGCAGAAATATTTGAATTTTATACCCTGGATTCTGACTCAGGATTAGACGTGAGGGGTTGGCTGTTCATAAGGAACTTGATTAAACTCTTACCCAGTTCTGATACGGCAAGGACGATGATTAAATCCTTGGGAATTTTTTGATACAAACGAGGTCCCGTACGATAATAGTGCATACTCGAAAGTGGTGATTAGGGTGTTCCGACGAATTGAAGTGTGAAATCCCATCCCTGTAATTTGAAACCGAGGTGAATCTACGAAGTCTTAGTAGGCCTTACCCATGAATTCAAAATCTAATTATTTTATACGACAGCAGCTTCTTAGTATTTATTGTATGTGTAATGCTGCTGTCCGTAAGAATGAACAGAGGGTCATTTTAACTGGTGTTTTTAAGGTAGTTTTCTTTAAAAAAAGAAGGTGTTTTTATTTCCCATTCTATTTTCTTCAGAGAAAATAATACAAATTTGATATTAATCAATGGATACATCTACTGCTGACATCTACAGGGTGGAACGATAGAATTATCGTCCTAAAGAAAAAAAACACTACAGCTTTATTTTAAAACTTTTATTAAAAAAATTAATTCAGTTAACTTGATTATGTAGTAGAGCTGACATCTACAGGGCGGAACGATAAAATTGTCGTCCTAAAGAAAACAACGCTACAGCTTTATTTTAAAACTTTTATTGAAAAAATCAATTCAGGTAACTTGATTATGTAGTAGAGCTGACATCTACAGAGTGGAATGATAAAATTGTCGTCTCAAAGAAAACAACACTACAGCTTTATTTTAAAAATTTTATTGATAAAATCAATTCAGCTAACTTGATTATGTAGTAGAGCTGACATCTATTCAATGTAGCCGCCTTCAGCCTCAATCACCGCCTCGATACGGATCCGGAACTGGGAGCTTGCCTTTTCCACAATCGCCGACGGAAGATCGGCAAATACTCGACGGATGGCGGCGATCAGGCTGGCTTTGGTGTTGTGGGAGGTTATGTTGGTGATGTTCTCGACGTATGACCAAACGAAGTAGTCCAGCGGATTCAGATCGGGGGAGGAGGGGGGCCAGTGAGAGAATGATACAAAGTCGTAGCACTCCTTCTGAAACTAAGCCTGGGTCTCTTTGAACTTGTGGACCGCCGCCGAGTCCTGCTGCCACACCCAGGGTCTGCCACCAGCCACCTGATTGCACCAGGGGATCACCAAAATCTTCAGTATATATACGTACACTTTGGTGTTGACTTTGAAGCCGACTTCCAAGTGGTGAGGTGGCATGATGTGGCCCTCACTTGAAACCACACCAAAGACCATAATCGTTGTCGGAATCTTTGTTTTCATCACTCTGGGCACGTAGCTGTTATTCGTGGCAATCCAAATTTGCATTTTCAGGGTGTTGGCAATGGTTCTGTTGTCATAACTTGGATCGGTGGAGAGGATGTGTTGTACAGCGTCGCATCTCCGATCTCGCTCGTTGAACATTGTGTCACTTTCAGACATGATAGAAGGCTCTTATCGCTCTTGGGATTTGTACACAACTGGCCAACGAGGAGATGGTCTGCAACAAAAAAAGAAAACCGGTTTTCATTAAACGAAAATGGAATCATGTTGTCCTTCAATCTTTTCAATCTTTTCTCTTTTTTTCTTTCAGAAAAAGAAAAAAAAAGTAAATCTAATATCAATTAATAAATATGAATGTATTGTGGATTTTCAGTAGTGGCTTAACTGCTGGACTACGTCATCATAGGAGCCAAGGTTTTGTTTGGTTTGTTGGGTTTTATGTTGTATCAATCTTTGTAGGTTATTTAACGCCAAATTAATTTTCATCTAAATAATCAGTTCTATTTAAAACAATTCAGTTTAGCATAAGTATACATTTCAATTGTCAAAAACATTTTATTTCAAACTATTCAAGCAGTTATATGTAACAATCCAGTTAAGTGTAAGTACAGTTTCAATGACGAAAAACAGTTTTATTTCAAATAATTCAGTTAAGCAGTTTAAATCTAAGTACGGTTTAATTGTTAAAAACATTTCTATTTCAAGCTATTCGGTTTTCCGAAACAGTTCATTTTAGCATAAGAATGCTGTTAGTTCTATTTAACCCAATGGATAGGGTCCTATCAGGTGCTACCACTGCGGGCCAGAGTGGACCTGGGAGCAATGGCAATGAAGGGGTACTCATTTCCGAAAGCTCCAGCACTGCTGGAATTTCACTATCAGATTGTTTAGTGACATATCAGGACACTCTTTGCGGGGGTCTTACCCCTCTGCAGAGAAGCCGTCGGTGTATTCTACAACATAGGAGCCAAGTCCAAAGTCTAGTCACGTTATTATGTTCCCTTTTGGATTAATACTATTGGGAAGGTATGAGTGCTCTAAGTTTGGCTTTTAATAAACCACGAAGGTTGATATGCCATTAAATAAACAAACCAAAGTGAAATTGTTAATTGTGTTACATAGCCATGATACGGATATGTGTGAAACGTAAATATAATGTTCATAAAATATTCATAAATATATATATGTATATATACATACAACATAGGAATCTCGAAACACAAAAAACACGTACGACTTCTTAGTTCAGGTACGAAACTTTTTATTACCTTTGAGTTTAAACTTTCTTCGACATAAGGAGAGAGATACACATTCTTTTTATTCTGGCTTTTTCATCTGTCCCCACCCCATTTCGTGCGACACCTGCATAAGGCCTACGCGAGCAAGCGAAAGTCAACCGTCTTCGACCGAGGCAGGACTCAACTCTATTCACTGACTTTTTCAAAATCCCCAAAATCCTCCGCGCACGCGCTTCCGTTGCATGATGTCATTCACATCCACTGGTCAACCTTTCTATCGGATTTTTATTTTGACATCTATGAACGACACATCCTCTCCGCGCGCGCGTTAACACTTGCACTCAAGTTTGCACCTAACTAACCCATGTGCTTAGCCGAAAGTTTCTCAGCCTAACTAAACCCAAAGGCAGAAAACGAAATCCCTCGGACATTATATTACAATTGGCCATAAAAATAAAAGAAACCAAACCATTTTTTTTCTCAGAATGATTGATTTTAATAGTACATTAAACGCTTAATGTTATTTTTGCCCCCTGGGTTAATTTGCTGTTTGGGTTCTTGGCATAACAACCTTGTAGGTTATTTAATACCAATCAGGTTTACACGTATACACACACACACACACACACACACACATATATATATATATATATGATTTGTTAACGAATAGTTTTTAGATAACTAATTTAACCGAGACAGAGTTTATTTGCTTGCACATAGTTAAATGGTTTCAAATATTTCCATCACACACTAAAACTTCTATTCAATATTTATCATTTGTTTGCGCACGAGGAAGAGGTTTCAGGTATTGTTTACACTAATTGTTTTATTTTTACGGAGTAAAAATGTTTAGATTTTTATCACTTAGAATATTCGAACAATATTCTTCATTGAAATACTCTCAGCGTTTCAACCGACTTGTTCTTGGGCCTTCTTCAGGTTTATCATGTCGAACTCGGTGGCCTACCCAGAACCTCGAACTGAACCCTTTATTCAGTCCACGGGAGTAGATTGTTCAAATTTCGAGTATAAATATCATGCTATAGTAATATTTTTTGTAATCTTACTTGTTGGTGGGATTGAACCTGTAACATCCAGATAATTTTACACCGAAGCTCTTTCTTACCAACTTTTTTCCCACTGTATGTGGATTAATTAATACCCTTGGGAAAGGTATGAATCCTAATTATTCTCCCTCCAGCTTTGGGTAAATAGTAAGGCAGACTAGGTTCTTCAGCCTTGGTGTGGCAACTAGTCTAGGAGAAGGAAAACTCTGAATTCAAACCTGTTAAACTCCGCTTAAAAAAATTGACCTTGTGTCATATCCTGACCGAGCGGAGGGGTTGGGTAAATATGGTATGTGGATTAATTATTCCCATAAAATAAAAGTAGAAAATGGTTCAGTTCGAGGTTCTGTGAAGGCTCTTGAATTCAACTCAATACACCCGAAGAAGGCCGATGAACATATCGGCCGACACATTGTGAATATAACAATAAAGATTGTTGTAGGTGACTCACCTATGACCAGAATAATGGACTTACCCAAAGGGTATATCAATCAAGAACTAAGCAGGTTGAGGGGAGAGCAGAAGCAGCTGTAGTAAACACCCTGCCTGTCTTCGTGTACGTTGAACCAAGGAAACCCTGCTCAGAGACTTGGATACGTTTGCCTAGCACATCGTATCTATTGACCCTTAATAATCTGTCATAAAAAAGATGAAGACAGTAGTTCGAACATTCTAAATGACAAAGATCATCTGGCTTCTTTTCTAAAATTTAAACAAATAGAATGGTTCGAGAATTGCTATCTAACATTAATAATTCTATTCAATACAAATCCTTCATTTACACACAGTCAAATTTTTCAAAGTATAATTTGATTTTCACACACAGTTAAATGTTATAAAACATTCTAATCTTAAACGAATTATTCTGCTAAATGTTAGTCGTTTCTTTGTATAATGTTAAATTGTTTCAAGTATTCCTGTGTTAGTCGTTTGTTTGTATAATGTTAAATTGTTTCAAGTATTTCTATTTAAAACCAATGATTTTATTTACACCCAGTAAAAATAGTTTCAAGCATCGCAGTTAAATATTTAAATATTTCTATTTGACCCATAGATGAGACCCTAAGAGGTACTACCACTTCAAGTCAGAGTGGACCAGAGAGTAATGGCAATCAAGGATAATCCATATATTCCTCACCCTTATCATCAGGGGCAGTTTGGTTTCATTTTCAGAAAACTTGTCAAGGTGGGGTTTAACTCTCGGCATAGAAGTAGTCTGCGTATTCTACAGCCCCAGCCGACTGGGTTTAGGGGTTTGAGAATTTTCACTATATGTTCTTATCATATTTACCAACTCCTCCAATCGGGCAGGATATGACACAGAGTCAATTATTTTTAAGCGGAGTTTAACAGGATTGAATTCAGAGTATTCCTTCTCCTAGACTAGTTGCCTCACCAAGGCTGAAGAACCCAGTCTGTCCTACTATTTACCCATAGCTGGAGGGAGAATAATTGGATTTATACTTTTCCCAAGTGCTATGTGAAATGCAACCAGTCTCGTCCAGGATTTGAACTCGTGTCGCCGTGTCCATTTCCTACGACGATAACCATTACACACGGGCACCTCCTATATGTTCTTATATACATTTTTGAGAAGTTGCTTTTTAAGGGCATCTTAGCATACAATGCTATGGAATAGAAATATTTTTTTAGGTTTATATTCGTTTTGTTTTGTTTTGTTTGGTTTTATAGTATATCAACCATTGTAGGTTGTCAAATTCCAAATCCATTTTATCCATAAAACAGTTTAATTCTAAATAATTCAGTTTTGCATAAGTACACAGTTTATTTCCATTTGACCCACAGATATGACTCTGTTACGTGGTATCTCTCCGCGCCAGAGTAGACTTGGGAGTGATGGCAATAAAGGGTTATTCCGCGTTCCCCAAAGCTCCAGTATTAATGGAACCTCAACTTCAGATTGTTTTGTGTCATGTAAAAACACTCGTTGAGGGAGTCTTACATCTCTGCAGAGATGCATTATTCTACAGCTCCAGCCAACTGGGGCAGAATAATTTTAAATATATTTATTTGAGCCATAGATAGGACACAACTGGGGAAATCTTCACAGACAATGACGTTTTACTCCCCAGCTCCCCAGAAATCCAGAATTGGTGACTCACAATCAGATTAAATTTAGTGTCATATCCAGTATAACTGTTTGGGGTAGTATTACCCTCCTGCAGAATGGATAGTCAGCATATTCTAATCCCCGCCAACATTTTTCCAGAGAAACGGTTGTAAATTTGATATTTACCAATCAATACACAAATACGATGCGTCTCCTTGGATTTTGAAGTTTTTTTATCCATAAAAAATATGTAATATCAAGTATTTATTAATCAATAGAAAATTACCTCAGGATATTCAAATCGTTGAGATTTAAGTGGAGTAGTGCCCTTCCCCAGACCTCGGTGTAGTAGCTACTGAAAAGGAAGCCTTCAGGTCACTGACGACTAAAGTCGCCAACTTCTTATTAGAAAAAAGATTTTATATTCATGGGTCAATATCAAATTTACTGTTTTTTTTCCGATTTTTTAAAACAAACTCTCTATGAAAAAAATAAGAGAATAAAAACCAGCCAAACTCATTGAATTTGTATATTTATTTTGACCGTAGAATGTAACAACTGCATCTCTACTGAGGAGTTAGATCTCCACCCCAACGATTATCTTGTTTATGTTAATAAATTGCATCTTCTGATGAAGATCCAGTCCTGGAGCTCTGGGGAATGTGGAGTACTCCTCCATTGCCATTACTCCCATGTCCACTCTGACCGGAGCGGTCGTAAATGCATTCTTATCTATCAGACAATAACTTAAAGCATCCTTTAATAAGTTGTATTATTATATAAATGCATTGCTTATTATTTCGATCATGAAATATCAAAAATATATGTTGAATATTGTCAATGGTTAGGAATCAATGCAAATATCCCCAAAAGAAGTGTCCTGGGTATGAAACTAAACTGCAGCTGATAGTGAGGCTATGATTCTGAAAGTAAAGGGAATAGAGAATAGCCCTTCATTGCCATTACTCCCAGGTCCACTTTGATCCGGAGTGATGGTTCCTGATAGAGCCCTATCTGTTTTAAAATAATTCGCATTTGAACGGACTATGCACCAAAAAATCTTAAGAAATCACTATTCAAAAAAAAGAAAAGTATATATGAACGTACACAATGTATACGATTCCTTAACCTCTTGGTTTGCTTTCTTTGTTTTAATGGCATATCAACCTTTATCGGTTATTTAATGCTAAAGCCATTCTCCTAGAAGAACAGTAGTGGTACTATTTAACCCATTGCTGGGAGGATAAGGGGGTTCATAACTTTCCCAAGGGTATTTACCCGACTATTGGCATGAAAATCACCCAAGACGGGTTGACATATCATTCAAATCAATTTATTAACTATGTCATAAATAGACTTTAATCACTTTGCTCTAGAAAGGAATATATAAATTATTTTACTATAGAAGTGCATGACACAGGAGAGCAAAAAAAAAGGATTGTCATTGCTCAAGAATGAATGCTAACAATGCCGGAAAATTAGGACTATTAAACGTGCAATTAGTCCAAGTGGAATGCAGGCTTTTGTTTGTTTATTTGTTTATAATTTGTTTGTTTTTGTTATTTTTTGTTTGTTTCTTTGTTTGTTTTACACGGGTGCAAAATGTATTTCACACTTTTAGATCGATGCAAATTAGAAGAAAGAAAGCGGAAACACTGAGTTCATTTTAGAATAAATGTACTTTTACTCCTCAATTTAACTTGCAGGAATTAGCCAGTGGCTATTTAATACGTATGGGACTGGTGTCCTTGAGAATGGCCTCAAAAGTTCGACCCATTGCTAGTAACAAATACATGAGTCAGATAAAGCCTATAAATTCAGTGGCTTTCCGTTGATACCATTCGTTAGCATCTTTGAATCGAACTGTAAACGCATTCAGAGATTCTCCAGAAGCAGAATCTTCGCACCAAAAAGCTCACCATGCCTAACTACACTCTGTACTATTTCAATGGCCGCGGACGTGCCGAGATTCTTCGTATGATGTTCGCCGCTGCTAACGTTAAATATATGGACAAGAGGTTCGAGTTCTCTGAATGGGACCGTTACAGGAATGGTAAGCGATTACTTAATTATTTTCTTAACTGGAGAAGAACTGAAATCAACGGGTATTTATATATATATATATATATATATATATATATATATAAATATTCGGTGATAATTCTGTTCTCTCTCTCTCTCTCTCTCTCCCGAAAAGTGCTCAAACGGTCACTAGGAGATCAATATAAAAAAATTAGGTAATTACCATATTTCATGGCGTATAAGACGCTCAGGTGTAAAAGATGCATCCAAATTTCAGCAGACCAAATCAAGAAAAAATACGGTAATACGATCTAAGACTTGATGAAGTTGATATAAACGAGCAAACCTACACAAGTGGGTTAGAGTCTCATTGGGTGCTCCATTTATTTGGCCTTGTGTCACATCGAAGCAAATAGCTTTGTAAAATACTATAATAGATATTATCAGTTTGGTTTGGTTTGTTGGGTTTTATGGCATTTCAACATTTGTAGGTTATTTAACGCCAAATCAATTTTTATGTAAATAATATATTCGATTGAAAACAACTCAGTTTAATGGTCAAAAATATTTCCATTTCAAACTATTCAAGCAGTTATATGTAACAATTCAGTTAAGTGTAAATACAATTTTAACGTCGAAAAACAGTTCTATTTGAAATAATTCAGTTAAGCATAAGCACGCAGTTTTAATATAAGTACGGTTTAATTGCCAAAACCATTTTTATTTCAAGCTATTCAGTCTATTCAAACAGGGCACTATGAAGTGCTACCACTCTGGGCCAGAGTGGACCTGGAAACGATGGCAATGAACGGGGTACCCAGCAATCCCCAAAGCTCGAGCATAGCTGGAACCTCACCATCAGATTGTTTAGTGTCATATCAGGACACTCGTTTGGGGGGGGTCTAACCCCTCTGCAGAGGTGCAGTCGGTGTATTCTACAGCCCCAGTCGACTGGGCGAGGATATTATCAATAATAACACTTTAAATCTGTATAATAGCCTTTTAAATAATGACAATAGGTGTATAAATGTTATTCTAAAGTCTAAGTTGAGGGTATCATCGTGGTGTAATGGTTAAAGTGATAGACTGCGGAATCGTACTCTAGTCTCGTTATTACGTTCACACTCCGGCAAATACCCTTAGGAAAGGTATGCACACCCTGACAGCAATGGGTTAAAATAGTACCACTACTGTTCTTCTTGGAGAATGGCTTTGGCATTAAATAACTTAAAAAAAGTTGATATGCCATTAAACAAAGAAACCAAAAAAAAGAAACTCTAAGCTAATAGGATTTGCCAGGCATCTAATTTTGGCCGACTGTTAGAGTGTTCGCCAATGGCCCGGGAGACCTGGGTTCAATCCCAGGTCGAGTCATACCAAAGACTTTAAAAAAATGGAACTTGATACCACCTTGCTTAACACTCAGCATTATAAGGTACGGTTCAAGGGTAAAGTGGAGCAATCCTGGGAATGGAGTAGCGCCCTCCCCTACACCTTGGTGTAGTAGCTATCGAAAAGGGAGCCTTCGGGTCACCCTCGACTATGGTCGCTAACTAACTTATCACGAATTTTAAACTTATATATAACATATATGTTGTCGGGGATTACGTAAAAGATATTTTAGTAAAAGAAAGTGGGGGCTTACATGCCGTCAAATGCGGTAAAATCTCATTTACTTATTATTATTATTTCATGACCGTGGAAGTGCCCGTGGTGTAATTGTTATTGTCGTCGGAAATGGACACGGTGATACGAGTTCAAATCCTGCACGAAACTGATTGCATATCACATAGCACTAATACCCTTGGGAAAGGTATGAATCCAATTATTTTTCTAATTATTCTGTAGCTAGGGCTACGGAATACACCGATTGCTTCTCGGCAGAGGGGTTAAAACCCCCACACCCAAACGAGTGTCCACAAGTAATGCAGGAGCTATGTGGAATGCGTAGTACCCCTTAATTTCCATCACTCCCAGGTCCACTCTGGCCCGGAGTGGTAGCACCTGATAAATTCCTATGTAAGGGTCAAATAGAACTAAACTGCGTGCTTATGATAAACTGAATTGCTCGAAATAGAACTGTTTTGACATGTAAACTGCGTCCTTTCGTTAAATTGAATTGTTTAAAATAGAACTGTTTTGTTAATTAACTGTGAGTTTTTGTACACAATACTTATACTAAACTGAAATGATTGAATTACAACTGTTTGACCCAACTGAATAGCTTGAAATAGAAATGTTTTTGACAATTATTTTGTAAAATGTATTTATGCTAAAATGAATCGTTTGAAATAGAACGGTTGATGTGAATAAGAATGGATTTAGCATTAAGTAACCTACAAAGGTTGTTATGCCATCAATATTAAACAAACAAACAAACACAGACAAGATAACTCTAACAGTCAAATTATTTCTTTTGTATCACATACAAGATTTCTCGTGTGTGGGGGTTTTCTGAAGGAAGACTTTTGTATGTCCCTTTCAAAAGAATGTTAATCAAACGACTCGTAATTTTTTTCGCTCCTCGAATGGTCGAATGATCATCTTACTAGATTAATGGCTCGAAGATCATGTCAGCCCGATTTAATGATGATGGTATCAAAAACACACATATATATATAAATATATATATATATATATATATATATATATATATATATGAATATCAAATTGTCAGCTGTTTGGTTGGTTGTTTTTTGTTATATGGCGTACCGACCTTTCTCGGGTCATTTAACCCCGAATAAAGTAATTTTGATGAAAGTTTCAAACAATTCAGTTTAGTATAATTATAGATTTTTGTTTACATTTAGTTAAATGACAAAACAGTTTTGTTTGGGTTTAATGGCATATCAATCTTTATAGATTATTCAATGCTAAATACATTTTTACTGAAATGGATCTATTTCAATCAATTCAGTTAAGCATAAGTAAATTTTAATCGTCAAAAACATTTCTATTTCACGCTATTCAGTTTAGTCAAATAGTTCTAATTCAAACAATCTAGTTTAGTATAAATATTGTTTTTTTACACAGTTAAATGTCAAAGCTGTTGTAATTTACTAAGCTTTTTGCTTAGATGTGGCACATGGCCATATGAAAGGGGCACCCAATGAGACTCGAACTCCTTCGTGTAGGTTTGCTAGTCGAGCTTGCTTAACCATTACACCACCAAAGGCGCCTTAAAATGTCAAAGCTGTACTATGTAATACAGTTCAGTTTAGCATACAAAAACAATTCCCTTACAAAAAATTCAGTTTAGTATAAGTAGGTAGTTTAAATATCAAAACAGTTCTATTTTTATCAATTCAGTTTAGCATAAGTATGCAGTTTTGCTCTATTTGTTCCATAGATAGGACCCTACCAGGTACTACTACTCAGGACCAGAGTAGACCTGGGAGCGATGACAATGAAAGGGTACTCCGAATTCGCCAAAGCTCTACCATCCATATGTAGGTTTAAAACTCGTGATAATAATAAATTAGTCATTTGGCCACTCCAGGACACCCGTTGGTGGGGTCTTACACTTCTGCAGAGGCGCAATCGGTGTATTCTACAGCTCCAAATATTTGTCGCTGCCTCCCACCAGACACGACTTGACACAAGGTCAAAAGCCCGAAGGCCGATTAAAGTGGGGATAAAGGGGAGGGGAGGTCGGGAACGAGCCGAGACTCGAACCCTGCTTGTCTGTGCTGCTCATCGGCTCACTTAGTGCAATGTGAGCCTGATGAGGCAAGCAGTTTCACGAACCCAAATGTGGGTCCGGGCACGTATGCCAGTTTGCGGCTTAAACTAGACGCATGGTCTAGTGCCGTACAAGGGGGACAAAGGAGACAAATATGCAGCTCGCCCACCCGAAGGTAGCCTAGTCGAAACTAGGTGCCTAATTAAAGGCCCCAAGTCTGCCATTGTTCCTTTTGCAGAGCCACACTCCGGACCGAAGTCCAGAGCTCCAGTCGACTGGGCAATATCAAATTGAATTCGATATACATATATATGATATATCTTACGATAATAGAGATTATGTTCCTGTCTACGCAGAATCAAAGCTACGTCATCACCGACGTCACAATTACCAAAGCTGTATTTGTCATACGTCCCACCAGCTTACGAGCTGGCGACAAGGACGTTTTTTAAGTGGGTCCGGTCGCAGGGCCGTAGCCAAACGCGTCCGGTAGTCCGAAAAATGTTTCAGGCCCCGTCTGCATTCCCTTCAGGCGCCAGGCGATAAATCTAACCCCCTACGAGGAGGGTTAAAGCCTGGGGGGGGGACACCTCCTGAGGCCAGAGATATGTCCAGTGATGAGACACACCCGACCAGAACCGTGAAACACATAACACACCGGCCGAAATATGACTCAAAAACTGGAGAGTCACGCCTCATTAAAAAAAAAAAAAGCGTCACAATTACCAAAGCTATTTACGATAATCATATATTTATCCTCCCTCCAGCAAAGGGTAAATAGAAGGGCAGACTAAGTTCTTCTTTGATGAGGCAACTAGTCTAGGAGAATTAAAACTCTGGATTCAAACCTGTTAAACTCCGCTTAAAAATCGACCTTGTGTCATATCCTACCCGAACAGAGGGGTTGGTAAATATATATATCTTACGATAATAGAGATTATGTTTCTGTCTATGCGGAGCCAAATTTACGTCATCACCGTCGTCACACTTACCTCAGCTATTGACGATGCATTCTTTGGTCGAAAGCGAGAAAGTTTTCAGCATGAAGGTAATACACGCGGAATCTCCTTTCCCGTGTGATTACGTAAGAAACGGTTACTGTAAACGCGTAATAACATCAACCGCCGAAAGTAAACGCGTTTTTTAAATCACAAACTGCACTCAGAAAATGAAGATTAACGTCCAATGAAGTCTCTGCATTTAATTGATCTGGCGTGTATATATATATATATATATATATGATTCTCTTAATACCCTATCCGGTGGCAAAAGCTGCTTGGTAGCGCCAGGGGTGGCAGTACTGCCTTGAGCTACCGAAACTGTGTTATCACCCCTGGATGGCGGCTGATGAGGACATGGTATCGCACGTGCTTTCACACGTTGTATGATGAAAAATCCCAATTATGAAGAAAATTATCCAATATTTTTATCACCGTTAGTCTTATCTACATATCAACAGCATCCGATAGTATTAATATTTACAATTAAATAGTTGTTTACTCAGTGAAGAGGGGAACCTTCTTTTTATACCGATCTTAATCTTATATCATTTTCATGTATATTTCCTTTGAAGTGCCGGTTTATATTGATTTTTTTTCATCATAAAACGTGTGAAGGCACGTGCGAGACCCTGCCCTCATCAGTTGCCAACCAGGGGTGATAACACAGTTCCGCTAGCTCAAGTTGGTACTGCCACTCCTGGCGCTACCAAGCAGCTTTTGCCACCGGACAGGGAATTTAAAAGAATATTCTGCATATATATATATATATATATATATATATATATATATATATAGTGTCCATAAAATGTATACGCATCTACTTTTAAATTATTTTTAAAGTGTATACATTTTTTTGGAAACCTTGTATATATATAAAAGTAAATATGGATAAATTCCGACAGCATGAAGGTAGTAGAAAAAACATAATCCAAATAAGTGAATGTATTATGGTATAAAGTCGACGTTAACGTTTCGGTTTCAGTAACCATCATCAGGACTTGGATATCAAAATAGTTCACATAGCGATGGATGCTTGCTGAGATGACAGGAGCAAATGAGAAATATACAACGAAAAGATACATAAACGTACTCAGCGTTCTTAATTCAAAAGTCATTACTTGTTGCGTATTTCTCAATAAACGGGAGTTTTTGTCTCGTTTCTTTGGGAAATCCAACGTTTTCAAATATTGTTCAACGTGCCAGACATGTTCTAATGATAGCAAATGAATGCATTTCCCAAAGCTCCGGCATTACTGAAGCCTTACTTTCAAATTGTTTAGTGTTATATCCCGAACACTCGTTAGCCGGGAGATCTTACACCTCTGCTGAGATGCAGTTTGTATATTTTACAACTCAAGCGGGTATAGGCTAAATTCAGAAATAATAAGGAAAACTCATAATTAGACACTTAATTGATAAATATATTAATATCATATAAAAGATTTCTGAGGTCTATCATTGATGTGTAGAATAGAATTCGACTGAATTTTAAAACGGTTTGAAAGATGCAGTGAGTTACAGAGTATAATTGACAAATACTGACCTTAAGGACATTTGAAAACTTGACTGAGATTGGAGAATTATAAATTTAGGAAACTAAGATCCTAGAGAGAAGTTAGATTTTAACACTAAGTTAATAATCTGAGACCAGTTGAAGTGATAAGACTTCAATTTATATCCGTAATTTCAATTAAATTTTAAAAAATTGAAACCTGCTTTCAATATAAATTCTCGATACGTATAACTAATTCAACTACATTATTCTTTCTTAAATAACATAAAGTTCTATTACATTAAACTTGAATACATGTGTCTGGGGAATACATACGTTTATTTTTCTGCATAATATATATATATATATATATATATATATGTGTGTGTGTGTGTGTGTGTGTGTGTGTGTGTGTGTGTGTATATCATTGACAAACACAGCATGGCACTAGCCATTCGGGTCTAGTTCAAGCTCTGAGAAGGCATACGTACCAAAAGATTACTACTATGAACAAACATTGCTTCTTGAAGACTCCATATCCTGCAGGGTCATCTGGCTCCCATTGCACCCAGTGAACCAATGTAATAACATAGTCAAGCAGGTCGCGAGTCTTAGCTCGTGTCAGCCCTCCCCCTTCCTTAAAATCCCTTTATAAATGAGACCCTTAGTTAAATCCTTTCAAGTGGGAAGCAATGATAAACACACACACACATCTTCTTTTCTCTTCAAGAAAACAAACACTCGGTTATATTAAGATAATAAATCTATTCCCATCCTGTTAAAAGCATTGATATAAACTGTTGTTCTAAATATTTAACAGGCCTTCTTCAGATCAAACAAGAAATGGATTAAAATATTTGTTTTTACATTTTCAACCAGACTTAAACAAAAAAGAAAAAAAGTACTTCTGTCTCCTATGTATTAAAAAGCAAGCCTAAACCTTCAAGTAACAATAAGTATCGGTCATCGACTTAGGAAATGGAAACGGCGACAAGAGTTCAAATCCTTGGCGAGACTGATTGCATTTTACATAGCACTAATACCCTTGGGAAAGGTATGAATCCAATTATTCTCCCTCCAGCTATGGGTAAATAGTAGGGCAGACTGAATTCTTCATCCTTGGTGAGGCAACTAGTATAGGAGAAAGAAAACTTTGAATTCAAACCTGCTAAACTCCACTTTAAAAAATTG
Organism: Sepioteuthis lessoniana; assembly: GCA_963585895.1. Taxonomy (NCBI): domain Eukaryota; kingdom Metazoa; phylum Mollusca; class Cephalopoda; order Myopsida; family Loliginidae; genus Sepioteuthis; species Sepioteuthis lessoniana. Next base: position 12,365,670 of record OY757942.1, read on the forward strand.
ACCTTGTATCATATCCTGCCCGAGCGGAGGGGTTGGGTAAATATGATAAGTATCAAATTATTATGACATGTAAAACAACATCCGGTTTCATCATACTTCAAATTTAACGGAGGCAAAATTTACGGTTACAATAATACATGTCAAAAATTCAAATATTTATTTAAAAAAAAATTCAGACAATCTAATTATAGTATTGGATACACATTTCTTCTAGTCTTAAAATAATCAATAAAAACATACTTAAGAACATTCTAGAAATTTAGGATCAAACCCGCATTAGCATTTAAATTACATTTTTATATTTTTCAACCAATCAGCTAAAAACATGGAATAGAACATTCTAGAAAATTGGGATCGGAAGTGAACTAACAGAAAATATTTAGGCTCGAAAATAAAATAGTAAAATACAAATCTGATTGGTCAATAAATGTCTACGCGCCAAGATTTTAGGGCGATTCTTTGATCCACCTGTAGGATATAAATAACACAGAGTTAGGAAGCCAGACACACAAGACACAAGCTTACACACAAACAAAGACACAGACGAACACAAGCCAATAAGCCAGTAGCCGATACTATGTCCAATCAATTCCTTTCCTTCCTCAACTAAAGTTCATGACCTCTTTTCAAATGGCCGAGAATTATATTCAAAAGGAAAACCCGACAAACTTTCTTTCATCTACGAGACACGCCGTCGCCACAATCATAAAACCCGCTATAAACTTAATGTAAGTAAGAACGAATTATTTACGGAATCTGATAACATGAAGATACACACATCTTTCAACAAATTTATTCTCTTCTTCAAACTTTATTTTCCAAAAGGCCATTTACACATCATGTATTTTGTTTTTCATATTCTGTTACATGCATATTAAATTGTTTGTTATTTAATGTTCGTTGTGTTCTATCCCATTTTTTTTGCGCGATTATAATGTTTTGTGTTATATTTGTGGTGGGAATAATTTAGAGAGCAATCTACAGAAATAACCAAATTACATACTCCCCCCCCACAATAGTATATCATTTTGTATCACTAAAATAAACTAAAAAATCTAAAACTAATGTTAATTATAGTAAAAAAATTTACAATAATAAACAAAAATCACTAATATAAATTTAAATTCTAATTCAATTTAATCGATCATACTTATTCATTTTTTGTTTTTTTATTTATCTATTTATTTATTCCGCTACTTTTGAAAATAGTTTAAATTTATTTTTATGCCTACATCTAGCTATTAAATCACATCTCTGATTTAATAGGTTACCAATATCAAAGAGTAGCTAGCACCCCTTCAGCAATGTACCTGATGGAGTGGCTCAAAGCCATAAATAGCAAACAATTACGGACTTCGATGGTTGATTAATAAGCCGATATTAAGTTGATTAATATTCGGGCTGATATCATCTTCGTCGCCAATCTATTGTATCATCGAGGTGAATGATACACAGAGAAAAATATATGCTTAATCTATTTATTCAGCGCCAGTACCCGGGGCTAAAAGATATATGCAAAAGACATTGTGCTGTAAGTTACAAATAATTAACAATTGAATTTACAAGAAATAGAGGTGGCTCAAAATGCTGAATAAGCAAACGAAGTAAGACCTGTCCGAATATTAATCAACCTAATATGGGCTTATTAATCAACCATTGAAGTCCTTAATCGTGGGCTATTTATGGCTAATGGCCCGGTTTGAACCCCGGTCTCCTGGACCATTGGCAAATACTCTACTCATTAGGCCAATGGGTGAGTGTTTGCCAATGGTCGGGGAGACCACGGTTCAATTCCAGTTCGAGTCATACCAAAGACTCAAAAATGGTACTTGACGCCCCCTTGGTTAACACTCAGCATTATAAGCTAAGGATCAAGGGTAAAGTGGCGCAATCCAGGAAAAAGGGGTTGTACCCTCCCCAACACCTCGGTATAGTAGCTATTGAAAAGGGAGCCTTCGGGTCACCCTCGACAAAAGATGCAAACTTTACATTTTTTATTTAAGGCTATAAGCCAGTATAACTTGTAGAGTACTGAAGGGGTGCTAGCTACTCTCCAACATATATATATATATATATATATATATATATATATATATATATATATAAGATGAACAAAAATATAAAACAACTGGGAATAGTTCTTTCCTATTAATTATTCTCAAATAATTCTGACCTAAAATCTGTCAGAAGAAAACATTTTGCAGATAAAAATCCTTAAGAAACGTTAAATAGTTGTTAAATTTTGGGGTATCACCTAGCTTTTTCCACACAATGAATTAGTCCATCTGCCATATATAGCAGTAGCTACTAATACCAGGGCAGACTAGAAGGTGAAGAGCAGCTTCTTATAGGAATAGTATTAGAGCGTCGAGACTGGAGATCGCACTAGATCACCTTACTTGCTACCGTAATAACGGAAGCCAATATCGTTGGACTATATCTTTATTCTGTATTCACTAATCCTATGTTCTTGTCTACTAATATTCTCTCTGTTGTATATACTTTTTCCAGAGAATATATCTCTATTTCCTCTCATATCGTGGTTTGTCCTTTATTTAATATTACAAGCGTTCACTAACCAGAACGCAACAAAAAGACATATGTGCCACCAAAAAACAGCAAATTTGAACTGGTAACATTGAATATCTATTAGTGCAATAGAAATTAGTTTTTGGTATGTAAGTGTTTTTAGACTTATAATGCTATATTCTCTGCAGTCTTGAATACCTGAAAATGAGATCTACACGTGATAGTCAGACCTAATCGTAGAATGTGTTTGACAGTTATACGTGTGAACGTTTCAGATAAGCCCTTCTGGGTTTTCCTTTAATACTGGTTGCGATATTAAAGTTTAAAAAGCCTAATATGCCTTACTATTTACGTCAAGCTGGAAGGAGATTAATTGAATGCATGCAATTTCCTTAATACGATTTCATATACTTTTTCAGATATGCCCTGCATGTGTGTTCCTGTCTTGGAGATGGACGGTGGCATGAGAATGCCTGAGACTATGGCCATTGCCAGGTACTTGGCCCGTGAATACGGTAAGTATTTCTTCGTAGTCAGTAGCATAAATTTAGCGAAATAATGAAAAAAAAATCTGAGTTATATTTCATCATCATCATCATCATCATCATCGTCATGTCACGCTATCAGCACGGATATCCCTGACCCTCTCTCGCCACCCCTACCTATCGTCCATTGCTTCCGGTAGGTCTTCAGGGCTACATCCCGTATCAGCACAGAGCTGCTGTATGTAAGCTCGAGCTGGCCGTCTTGCCGTTGCTCGGCCATGTGAGGGGGTCCACCGGAGTAAATCACTTGTGAGCTCGTCCTTACTTCTCCAACAGTGTCCCGGATGTCTAGTTCGTCTAATTTTGATAGTTTTCGTGGTGGGTGGTAGGTGGCCGTACAACTGCTTCTTTTTAGGGTGCTGCCTCCATGACCTTTTCAATATAACTCACAGCATTCTTGTGTAGTCGCTGTCAAGCTTTTTCCCCATCTGTCTAGTTAGCGTCCATGTAGTGCATCCATATAGCAGTATTGATATGATCGCTGCTTGGAAGAAACTGCGTTTCATTTTATCGGTCAGGTCTGATTACCTATTTTATTTTTTAGGTCTGTCTTCCATATGACTGTTAACCTATTGTTAGCTGTCCATGCCTTTGCTAGTCGCGTGTTGATGTCTGAAATAATGATGTTTAGTAAATTTTTATATCTACTCGCAGCTTTTTAGGGGGTCAAATATGGCCTGACTGTCGTATTGTAAATCAAAGATCAGTAGGTTAGCTTTTTAGGTTTTATGGCATATCAACCCTTGTTGATAATTTAACGCCAAATTCTGTCTATATATATATATATATATATATATATATATATATATATTCAACCAAAGATTTCTAAACGAATACTTAGGTAGGTAAAAGTTTCTATAAGCAGGATTTCATTTGTTTGCCCAAGATTAACCAGTTTTAAGTTGTGATATTTTTTCGTACAACTCTGTCTCTCTCAAGAAGGGCAGAATGTCATCTATTTTGCCGTTTTTGAACAGATCGGTTAAGCTATTTACTTTGAAAAATCACTTTCTGATAAGAGTGAAAGCTTTGCATTCTATAAGAATGTGTTTAACCGTGCAAGTTGTCTGACAGGTCAAACACAGTGGTTGTGGTTCCTGTTTCAGAATGAAAGAGTGAGTAAGCCTTTTATGACCAATTCGCAATCGTGATATAACGACTTGGTCTCTTCTTGATTTTTAAATCAAGCGAGAGATAATTATCTAATTCTGTCTGCACAGCGTTAGTTTGAAAATGCTGTTTATTGATGCGAGGACTCTTCCGAAAAATGATGGATTGCGCTTAAAAATGTTGTATACTATAACCATACATACATATGCAAACACATGCACAGTCAAATACGGGCAAATACAAAAGCAGATACAGGTAGAAAAAGGCGGGTTACATTGTTGACATACGAACGTTTAACTTCTGACTTCGGTTCTTCGACACGAGGAGAGAGATAAAATTCTTAAAAGTCTTTCGTAATCATAGTATGCTAACCCCATCCCCAACGTTCGGCACATCTCATGGTGTTTAAGATCTCTGTCGGTAGAGATCCGAAAAAAACTTAACCTCCATCGCAACGTTAGAGAACTCAACTCAATGGCAGAGAATTCAATTCTCTGTCTCCATGGCAGAAACTCAGTTGTCTGCTTGCATGGTCCAATCTCAAATCCTCAACTGACGTGTTTTTAAAATCCTCAAATTCTCAGGATCATCTCTTCCTGGCTTGACGTCTACTACACTCCAGCCCATTGCCGATCTGGGGTTTATTATGACAATTGTGTTTGTCATATCCTTTGTGCGCGAGCGAAGAACTGTACCCAACGACTGTGCGACTAAACTAAGAGACGAATAGTTCAAAGCCCAACCAAACTGAAAGATAAAATATAATTAATGAAAAATGATTAAAATAAAAAAAACATTCCTTAATTATATAACAAAAGGTTGACGAAAATCTTTTCTATTAGTATAAGATATACGATCGCAAAATCTACTAACAAACAAACACACACACACATATATATATATATATATATATATATGAGTGTATGTGTGTGTGTGCGTGTGTGTAGAAAAATTGATAACAAGGTAATCCAAGAGGAAGGAGATATTTATTAAGAAGTCGACACTATAGCGTTTCGGTTCTATTGAACCATCATCAGGAACAGGGGGGTGATATTAACGATGTTAAGTCAACGATGGATGTTTAAAAATGCAAAATACAAAAACCTAGGAGAGAGTTTGTATAAGAAAAAGTTGGTCGTTTAATTGGTGAATTACCGTTTGTTGTTTTAAGCTACGTCATTTGACTAATTAGGAATATTGTATAGAATTTATGTTACGTTTGTTTTACGAGAAAGATTTCGAGTCAAAAGGAAGAAAAAGAAAGAAAGAAAAGCCAAAAAATAGAAAGCAAAAACATTATGATATATGTGGAATATATTAACTAAAGATGGAATATATTGTAACTACTTAAAATGGATTTGCTCCAGTAAGGAGAAATATTATAAAAGCCAGGACGAGTATTTAGGGAATTAAAGAATGGGTGTCTTTTTTATTGCATATGAACGGTGCTATTTAAGCCATACACAGGAGGGCAAAAGGGTTCATGCCTTTTCCAAGAATATTTGTCTGAAAGTGAACGTAATACTGTTATTGGAATTCGAACGTCTTTACGATGATTTTTCTGTCCACAACGTTAGCCACTACGCCACGGGGACTTAGATAGATAGATAGATAAATAGATAGATAGAAAACGAAGTAGATAAAACAAACAAATTGCCTGCTAGATAGATAGGTAGATAGAAAGGAAGAGCTAGAAAGAGAGAGAGAGAGAGAGGGGGGGGAGAGAGCAAATGCCAAAAATTAAATTGAAAGAAAGGAAAGAAAGAACAGAGTAGATAGATAGATAGATTGATAGATAGATTCATTTTATTTTTTGTTGCTTTTAATCGGAATATCTCGCAGCTTTTACGTCTCTTGATGCCCAGCGTTGGATACATTCAACGCTTTACAGTGACAATCTCATTGAATAAGAAATAATGGGTCTTAACCATAAATTAGACGATTTACGAAAATAAATCTATAAATAATATAAAACTGAATAAGATAAAATAAAATAAAAATTACACGGAAAATAATTTCTCAATCAATTTTGGTCAAATATTTTCAAACCTAATCCTAAAAAATATTCAGAAGATGAAAATTGTTGCTGGGACATTTAGAGCTGGGAAATTAACAAACATATACCAAAGAATATCTCCACTAAAAAAATCGTTCACACACACACACACACACACACACATATAAATATATATATATATATATATATATATATATATGTGTGTGTGTGTGTGTGTGTGTGTGTGTGTGTATGCATACATTCGTCAATCCAGTAAATCCGGAGTAGGGAACAATTCCGTCAGGACAAATAAATTATTCAAAATTATTCCTGGTAAAGAGCTCAATTTAAATGATATCACAAAGCAAATATTCCTACAAGAAAAAAAAAAATCGGTCACATTAGGATTATAAATTTATTTCAATCCTGCTAAGCGCATTGATATGAATCAATAACTCACCCAAAAAATTAACAGGACATCTTCAGATTCAACATGGCTGTATTCATTATCTCCATGTTGAAAAAAGACCTGTTAAATTGTTTTTTAGCTATTGATTAATATCAATGCTCTAAGCAGGATGGAAATAAATTTATAATCCTAATGTGACCAAATTTTGCTTAATTTCTTGAAGGTATATATATATATATATATATATATATATATATATATATATATTGTATATTTATGAGCATTTAAGTGTGCATGTGTTTCTTTCATCGTATAGTTATTAATATTTCGTGTCTATTACTATTAGGTTTCTATCCCAAGAGCCCCATGGACATGATGAGGTGTGACTACATTGCTGACTGCTTCTATGAAATCATGCACGATTACATGAGGTACTACCACTGGAAGAACGGACGCTTCAGGGTGAGTCAATTATTTTAAAACTAAACCTTTTCACACTCTCGATAAAAACTATAAAGACTACAGCTTAAATCAAAATAGATATTATTACTAACAGACAGTTAATACGTGCGTCAAGTAATTTGTAAATAATGACTGCTTTAATGACATCTTTGAAGAACGGACGCTTCAGTGTGAGTGAACTGTTTCATATTTTCATCATACAACGTGTGAAAGCACGTGCGATACCCTAGCCTCATCAGCCGCCAACCAGGGTGATAACACAGTTTCGGTAGCTCAAGGCGGTATTGCCACTCCTGGCGCTACCGAGCAGCTTTTGCCACCGGACAGGGTATTTAAAAGAAATATATATCTATGTATACACAAGATCAACTAAAAGCGGACATTACATTGGACGTTCGTTCATCTTCATTTTGGTGCAGTTTGTGATTTAAAAAAGCGTTTACTTACGGTCGTTAGATGTCATAGCAACCGTTTCTTGATTTTGCGTAATTACTCGAGAAAGGTGAACTGTTTCATATCTGAACCTTTTCACACTCTCTTGATAGAAACTGTCAAGAGTACAGTTTAAATTAAAATAGATAGTATTAGGAACAGACATTAGTTAATACGTATGTTGAATGTTTGGTGAATTTTATCTGCTTCAAAGAAATCCTGCATGATTACATGAGGTTCTACCAATGGAAGAATCGACGCCTCAGGGTGAGTCAATTATTTCGTATCTGAAACTTTCCACACTCCCGATAGAAGTTGTGAAGAATGTAGGTAAAATTAAAATAGATATTACAGCTATCAGACTTTAGTTAATACGAGCGTCAAGTGATTTTTAAATAATGACAGCTTTAATGACGTCATGAAAGAATTGCTGAGTCAGCTATTTTATATTTAAACCTTTCCATATTCTCTTAATAGAAACTGTTAAGAATACAGATTAAATTAAATAGATATTACTAACAGGCATTAGTAAATGTAAGTGTTGAATGCTTGGTAAATAATAACTGCTTCAATAAAATTAGGTATCATTACATGAGGTACAATCAATGGAAGAACGAACGTTTCTGGGTGTATCAGTTATTTTGTATCAGATCAATATTTCATATTTATAGCTTTCAATCCACTCTTTATGAGATATAGAAATGATCTGTAATCCTATTTGAGTCAAGTGTATTGTATGTAAGGATTAATTGTCTTAAATGCTACATGTTTACATCGGATAGTCTAGCTGGAAGAACAGATGCTTCGGGAGGAATCAGTCATTTCGTATATTCAGTACTTATTAGTATAAATGGCTTTCAAGACGCTGTCGATAGAAATGAATAAATAAAAAGAGTCACATAAAACTTTATTTAATACTAAAATGAATTAGATAATACGGGAATCGAGTCATTTGTAGATAATTACTGATTATCTCAAATAACGCATGATTACATAATCGCCCATGGTATTATCCTATTATTTACCAACCCCTCCGCTTGGGCAGGATATGACACAAGGTTAATTTTTAAGCGGAGTTTAACAGGCTTGAATTCAGAGTTTTCCTTCTCCTAGACTAGATGCTGAAGAACCTAGTCTACCCTTCTATTAACCCATAGCTGGAGGGAGAATAATTGGATTTCCCAAGGGTATTAGTGCTATGTGAAATGCAATCAGTCTAGTCTGTGATTTGAACTCGTGTCGCCGTGTCCATTTCCTACGATGATGATAACCATTACACCACGGGTACCTCCATCGCCCATGGTATTATAGTTAAGGTGACATAGACACCCGAGCAGTGAGCCTAGACGAATCATTGTTCACTTTACATTGCTCTGACAGTCTTGTATTCTCCTAGCAACAAGGGTAAATAGTAGGACAGACTGTGCATTTTAACGTTGGCATGGATACCAGTATTAGAGAAGGAATTGTGTCCAGTCTAGGTGAAGGAAAATTCTGAATTCTAATTCAACCCCTTCCCCCCCAAAAAAAATGGATGTAACATATCATTATTTTTAGGCGGATTTTTATGGATTAGAATTCACAGTAGAGTGTTCGCCAATGGTCCGGGAGACCGGTGTTCAATCCCCAGTTGAGTCATACCAAAGACTCAAAAAATGATACGTGATATCTCCTTGCTTAACACTCAGAATTATAAGGTACGTATCAAAGGTAAATTGGAGCAATCCAGGAAAAGTAGTAACGCTCTCCCCAACACCTCGGTGTAGTAGCAATTGAAAAGGGAGCCTTCGGGTCACCTTGGACGACGGTTACCAGTAATATTTAAATTACTTATATATGCATATGTTTAAATAAATATATATCTAGAGAGGGTGGGAGGGAGGGAGGTAGGGAGAGAAAGATGTATATGTAACTTTACTGCTTCTTTCTACCCCAAAAAGCCTTTGTTTCATCGTTTTTTTTAAACATTCGTATGATTATCTATTTCCGCCTCCAAAGAGCCTTTTGTATCATTGTTTCTTACCACGTTTAAAAAATGTTTTAGTGTTTTCTTCTTATCTCAAAAATGCATTTTATCTAACTTTATCTTTTTCCGGTAAAACAGTTTGTTGTGTCACAGCTTCCTCTTACATTAAAAAACATTTTTTGCCTTTCTTTCTTCCTATCTTAAAAGGTATTTTGTATCACAATTCCTACTAATCTGAAAAAAAACATTTTGTATCAATCGTTCTTCTCACCTCAAAAATGTCTTTTGAATCAATGTTCTTTCAATCCCCATAAAGAAAAAAAAAACAGCCTTTGTGTTTTGGTTTCTTCCCACCTTAAAAAGCATTTTGTCTTACTGTTTCTTCGCATATCAAAAATGAATTTTGTCTCACGGTTTCTTTTCAGATCAAAATCAAAACAATGTTATTTCTTTACTTCCTAATACTTAAAAAAGAAAATTATAAAACGTGTGTTAACCTTTTTCCTATCTTAAAAAAAATTATACCCTAGTTTCTTTACTGCTTAAAGATAGTTTTTCTGTTTCTATGCTTCCCGCCTTATTTCGTACTGTTGAATATTAACCTCCGACCCGGCCGGGCTGTCAAAATAGGAAATACACCTGTGTAAATAACAGGTGAATCCGGTGGAGGAATGTCAGGATATTATAACCTTGACCGTGGACAGGTTGAATGATTGCGAAATTGTGACGCCCACAAGAAGAAGGTGGGTGTTGAACTATTAAATAACTCAGTGCACAGGAAGTAATTTACAAAGCTCTTTGCCACGATGTGGCACAAGGCCGAATGAATGGGGCGCCCAATGAGACTCGAACTCACTCGTGGAGGTTTGCTAGTCAACCTTGCTAACCGTTACACCACCAGAGGTGCCCTTGACTCAGTGCACAGGAATTCAATCAGTTGGAGACAAGATGCAGTAGAGAAAGCCAGCACCCAGTAGAGGGAGCCCTCAGGCACCCGATTGAGCAGTTGGAGATCAGATCAGTTGGAGATAGGACGAGGTAGAGAAAACCAGCACCCAGAGAGGCTGACCCCCCGACCCCCGGTTGAGCAATATGTTGGGGGTCAATATGTTGCAGTTCTGTTCGGTCTACAACTCCCTCTCACACACAACCCTTTCAAATAGACTGTGTCGCTCGTTTTTGCATGCATACAGATGCATCTGCATATGAGTATGCAACAGTACACCTATGTCATCCAACCACAAAAATGCCTTCCGTATGACAGTTTTAATTTTCTTCTAAAAGCCTTCTGCAAACAATGTTTCTTCTAACTTTGAGAAGCTTATTGTATGTAAGTTTCTTTTACCGACCCCCAAAAAAGCCTTTTGTGTCTTTATTTTTTCAACCACAAAAAGCGTTTTGTATCACTGTTTTTACTTACCAGAATGCAGTGACCCTTTTAACCTTGAGATGGTGGATAGAACTAGTGATGAAGTGGTTAACTTGCTGGTTTGTGACAACATAGTAAGAGAATTCGACATCTAATGGCCCTAATTTGTTCATTTTTGAACTAATAGTAAGCTAAGTTGGTGACCATAGTCGAGGGTAACCCGAAGGATCCCTTTTTGATAGCTACCTCACCGAGGTGTAGGGGAAGGCGCTACTCCTTTCCCTGGATTGCTCCACTTTACCCTTGATAATACCTTATAATGCTGAGTGTTAAGCAAGATAGCATCAAGTACCATTTTTTGAGTCTTTGGTATGACTCAAGCTGGGATTGAACCCAGATCTCCCGGGCCATTGGCGAATACTCTAACCATTATGCCAATGTTCGGAATGAGATCGGTAATTCTAACCCCTGCCGCTATTCATTAAATAACCCACAAAGGTTGATATGTAATTAAAGAAATAAACCAAACCAGCCTAGTGTTCAAGTCTCGGTGTGAACAAGTCAACTTTTAAAAAAGTTATTTTTTATGTCTATTCGCATCAATTTTTTTGTTTGCAGTGGTTGTTAAATTGTCATGTTTTTTGTTTTTAAATTTATTTTTGACAGTTTGGAAATAACGGTGCTATGGGTTCGGACATGGGAAATACTGGTGATATGATGTCCTCCAACAATGACGTGAGTAGATATAAATATTTTTCCCTCAAAAATGTCTTATTCCTATTCGGTTTAGTCTCTTACAAATCAACTCCCTTTTTACGAAATATGAAAAAATAAAATGAATTGCAAGATTCTCGTATTAAATGAGATGATATAAGAGTGAAAAGGTATTCCTAGTTGTCTGTGGGTTCGAGAGGCTGATTTACTTGATGTTGATGAGTTGAGAAAGAAAATGAATATATATATATATATATATATATATATATATATATATATATATATATATATATATATATATATATAGGCAGCATTTATTCGTTAATGCAAATTTCATTAAACATAATAGACATTTTATGTCTACATATTTTCTTCTGGATCCGTTCGAATATCCGTATTACTTTTATCGTATTCTGGGGGAATTGATTTATGTATTGTCCATAGTTGCATGTATCCCTAGTACTTTCTGCCCGACTTTGGGCCATCATCAGGGGAGGATCTACTACAAAAGTGATGTAACTTTTGTTTTAGCATATTACTACTGTGTAAGGGCGTCTTTGCCGTTGAAGTTTTTGGCGTTTGTTTTTGAATGTGATTCTATATTTAGTGCCAGTAGCTAAAGACATTTAAGTACATTAGCACTGGTTTGAAAATTAATTCTGTTAAATGTCGGCTGCAGGTTTCTGATATGTAATGCTTCGAGAATATATATATATGTATATAAAGAAAGAGAGAGAGAGAGAGAGAGAGAGAGTGAGAGATGATAAATTAGAAAAGAAAGAAAATTAAGGAAGAAAGAGGAATAGAAAAAGAAAGCAAAAAGAAAGAAAAAAAGAAAGAAAGAAAGAAAGAAAGAAAGAAAGAAAGAAAGAAAAATGAAATGAATAAGGGAAAAATAGGGTGAATTGGAAAGAAATTGAAAGAAAGAACAAAAAAAACAAGAAAGAATCAAAGCAAAAAGAAAGAAAGGAACAGTAAAAATAAGACTAATATAACTAAATGATAAAATGTCAAAAGGAAATAAAAAAATACAGTCAAATAGAAAAAAAACATTAATTAAGTAAAAAAAAAGAAAAGAAAGCACACTAAAAAAGGAGAAAAAAATGTCGAATGAAGAAAGAAAGAAAGAAAGAAAGTTAAGCTGAAAAAGAAAGAAAGAAAGAAAGAAAGAGAGAAAGAAAGAAAGAAAAATCAACTGAAAAAGAGAAAGTTAAACTAGAAAGAAAGAAAGAAAGAAAGAAAGAGAGAAAGAAAGAAGAAAAGAAAGAAAGAAAGAAAGAAAGAAAGAAAGAAAAGTAAGCTAAAAAAGAAAGAAAGAAAGAAAGGAAGAAAGAAAGTTAAGCTAAAAAAGAGAGAAAGAAAAAAAGAAACAAACAAACATACAAAGTTAAGCTGAGAAATAAATAAATAAATAAAGAAAGAAAGAAAGAAAGAAAGAAAGAAAGTTAAGCTGAAAAAGAAAGAAAGAAAGAAAGAGAAAGAAAGAAAGAAAAATCAACTGAAAAAGAGAAGGTTAAACTAGAAAGAAAGAAAAGTAAGCAAAGAAAGAAAGAAAGAAAAAAGAAAGAAAGAAAGAAAGAAAGTTAGGCTGAAAAAGAAAAAAAAAGTTAAGTTGAGAAAGAAAGAAAGAAAGAAAGTTAAGCTTAAAAAGAGAGAAAGAAAAAAAAGAAACAAACAAACAAAGTTAAGCTGAGAAAGAAAGAAAGAAAGAAAGAAAGAAAGAAAGAAAGAAAGAAAGAAAAAAGAAAGAAAAAACGAAATAAAGAAAGAAAGTTAAGCTGAGAAAGAAAGAAAGAAAGAAAGAAAGAAAGAAAGAAAAAAGTTAAGCTGAAAAAGAAAGAAAGAAAGAAAGAAAGAAAGAGAGAAAAAAGGAAAGAAAAATCAACTGAAAAAGAGAAAGTTAAACGAGAAAGAAAGAAAGAAAGAAAGAAAGAAAGAAAGAAAGAAAAGTAAGCTAAAAAAGAAAGAAAGAAAGAAAAAAAGTTAAGCTGAAAAAGAGAGAAAGAAAAAAAAGAAAGAAACAAACAAATTTAAGCCGAGAAAGAAAGAAAGAAAGAAAGAAAGAAAGAAAGAAAGTTAAGCTGAAAAAGAAAGAAAGAAAGAAAGAAAGAAAGTTAAGCTGAAAAAGTAAGAAAGAAAGAAAGAAAGACCAAATATAAGATGACTATCAGGCATTTTGAGATTAATATGATTTTTTTCCATTAATAACGTATAAGGGGGTTGACATACCATAAAACGAATAAACCTCTCTGGTCTTTTCCTCAATCACCTTCGTTTCAAGATTGAGACCCCCTGCGACAAAAAGTGTAGTTTATAAATGTTTATAGCTGATGCGAACTTAAAATCGATCTTTATAGCTGCTAAAATTAGCCTATATATATAATACATATCTATGTAATACATATTTTTTTAAAGCAACACAATTTATTACGTTCATTCATTCTTCTTCCTTTTGTTTTGTCTTTTTCTTTCCAGAATTACATGCAATGGAGATACATGAACACCTTCAACAGAGTCATGCCTTTCTTGGAGAAGAGCCTGAGCATGCGCAATAGTGGCAATAATTACTTTAATGGAGACCAGGTACGTGTGGATGGAATTGCGTTCTTTGATCTGTTTGTACTTTCATGTTATTCTCATTAGATATTATGACCCCTTGAAATGGAAAAGGTTTTCTGCTCTTTCTCTTAATAGCTAAAGTTTTAATTTGGCAAACTAATTATACGGCAAATTTTATTTCCAAGAAAAGGGAAAAAAGAAAAAAAAAATAGCTGAGAATTATTCTTACTTTGACTTCCTGTTGACTGGCCTAAGAAATAGCTGATTGTCTCCCCTGCTTTCAGAAAGCTTCCTGTCGGGATACTTGTCCAACTTTCGTTAATTACGTCAAAGCACTGTACACTGATCGATTATTAATGATTACACTTATTTTATAATTTTTCCTTGAAAGAGGGATTCCCCTGCCAAAACGGCTAATATACTGGATAGTGAACTTCAGTCATGCTATTACGTTTATTTTCAGGCTAAAACCCCCAAAAAAGGCATGAGCTTTCTTTTCCCCTCAGCTATGAGTTAAATCGTTCCATTGCTGTTCTCTTAGATAACTCGAAATCATTTTAGTTGAGTGGGTTTTCAAAGACTGTATTCTTTGAAACCGAATGTCAAAATTCCAAGAACGCCACCTCGCTATGAGAATTGTGGTAACTTCATGGCCTAAAGATTAAGAAATATGATCAATGGCTGAATTATGCTTAGTGAGCATAAAAAAACTCTACTTGGTTTCGGATATATGGGGAAATCTTCGTTGAGTAATGGGTAAAGTCCTGGACTGCGTCATCAAAGATAGAGTGTTAGAACTCCGGTCGCTCGATTCCATTCACTTTCAGGTTAATACTCTGGGGTATGAATGTTCTTATCTCCCCGGCTATGGGGAGATATCATTGCTGTTTTTTTTTCTGCAAGATTGTCTTCGTTATTAGATAAGCCAAGAAGGTTTATATACCATGAAATAAGGAAGTCAAATATATATTTATTTGTAGTAATCTCCCTTAAAATGGAATAATTACCAAGCAAAATATTAGTTAATTAATTGATTAATAATAATAATAATAATAATAGGCACAGTAACTAAAGGATTATTAAAGGGCCTGGAGGACTTGGAAGTTAGCGGACGGGTGGAGACTATCCAAACAACAGCATTGCTGAGGATGGCCAGAATACTGAGACGAGTCCTGGAGACTTGAGGAGACTTGCTGTCACTCAAACTCCAGTGAAAAACCATCAGCTAACACTGATGTGAAAAACTCTAGAGGAGTAAATAATAATAAAACAATAATAATAATAACTAGGAAACTAGAAGGGAAAGGACAACAAGAAACAATATCTGCCGTACAATCGAAATAAAATTTTATGCTTTCCTTACATATATATATCATCATCATCATCATATCGTGCTGGTAGCACGGATATCCCTGACCCTCTCTCGCCACTCCTCCCTATCGTTCATCGCCCTAGGTAGGTCTTCAGGACAACATCCTGTATCCTCACATAGCTGCTGAATGTACGTTCGTGCTGGTCGTCCTGCTTTTGCGCGGCCATGTGTGGGGATCCATAAGAGTACATCTCTTATGAGTTCATCTCTGCTTCTCCAGCAGTGTCCTGCATGTCTGGTTCGTCTAACTTGAATAGTTTTCGTGATAGGGGGCAGGTGGCCGTACAGTTGGTGTCTTGTGGGGTGTTGCTGCCAGGACTTGTTCAGGATTGCACGCAGCATTCTTGTGTAATTGCCATCTAGCTTCTTCTCCAGCCGTTTTGTTAGCGTCCATGTAGTGCATCCATATAGCAGTATCGATGTGACCGCTGCCTGGAAGAAACTGCGTTTCATTTTATCGGTTAGGTCTGATTTCCATATAATCGATAGCCTATTGATAGCTGTCCATGCTTTCGTTAGCCTCGTTTCGATGTCCTTTTCGGTTGATTCGACGCTGCTTCCTAGGTACGTGAATTTGTCTACTAGTTTATATATATATATATATATATATGTGTGTGTGTGTGTGTGTGTGTGTGTGTAAAGTTTATACAATATTGGGCCGCATCTAAGCAAAAAAGCTTAGTAAATTATTGTAATTTTGTTATCGAATCTTCTGAGAAAAATCTCTGTGACGTAATGGCTAAAGTGCATTTTGAACCCGAAATAAACTGGTTCGAACTCCGGTCGGGCTATGAATTTCACTTTCGATTTAATATCCTTGCGGGA
This sequence comes from Sepioteuthis lessoniana, assembly GCA_963585895.1. Taxonomy (NCBI): domain Eukaryota; kingdom Metazoa; phylum Mollusca; class Cephalopoda; order Myopsida; family Loliginidae; genus Sepioteuthis; species Sepioteuthis lessoniana. The sequence goes on from OY757942.1 coordinate 12,381,958, forward strand.
GGTAGGAAATCCCCTCTGTAATTAGTTAACTAGTACGATTACTGTCCCTTTAGAAGGATAGTTTTAACATTAAATAATCCCGAAATTTATCAATATGTTTAAGGTGTCTATTTTATCAAAAATTCTCGGCTGGCGACCTTTACAAAAGCTTCATTTAACTGAGGTATATCCCGGTATTTTCAGAAATATCAACCTTTGTAGATTATTTAAAGCCGAATCCATTATTATACAAATTATTCTATTTCAAAGAATTCAGTTAAGTATGGGTACACAGTTTAATTGTCAAAAACATTTCTATTTCAAGCTATTCAGTTTAGTCAAACAGTTTTAATTCAAGCAATTTAGTTAAGAATAAGATTTGCTATCGTCCACTCATTGTTAAATGTCAAAACAGATCTATTTCAAACACTTCTGTTAAGCATAAGTACACAGTTTACTTGTCAAAACAGTTCTATTTCAAACACTTTTCAGTTTAATTTGACTATTAGAGTTATCTTGTCTTTGTTTTTTTGTTTGTTTAATATTTATGGCATAACAACCTTTGTAGGTTATTTAATGCTAAATCCATTCTTATTCAAACAACCGTTCTATTTCAAACGATTCAGTTTAGCATAAATACACAAATTAATTGTCTAAAACATTTCTATTTCAAGCTATTCAGTTGAGTCAAATAGTTGTAATTCAATCAATTCATTTTATTATTAGTATTGTTTGTTTGTTTGTTTTTTGCACACACACAGTTAAATATCAAAACAGTTCTATTTCAAACAATTTAGCATAAGTACGCAGTTAAGTTATATCTGACCCATCGATAGGACCCTATAAGGTGTTGCCATTCCGGACCAGAACGAACCTGGGTGTGATGGTGGAGAAGAGCTACAACACATTTCCAAAAAGTCTCGGAGTGCAGCCTCACCATCAGATTGTTTAGTCTTATATCCAAAACACTCTATGCGAGGTTGGGTTATATCCTATCTGCAGAGATGCAGTTGGTGTATTCTACACCCCCAGCTGACTGGAATATACAAGGAAAGGTTGACTTCTTTGTTCAATGGCATAGCAGCCTTTGTGGGTTATTTAATGCCAAAGCCATCCTAGACAGTAGATTAGACAGTATAGCAGTAGCTGTACTGTCTAATCCATAATTAGATGAGTAAGTAGGTTTGAGCACTTCAGATGCGTTGTTTGTTTGTTGTTTGGTTGGTTGGTTGGGTTTATGGCATATCAACTATTGTTGGTTATTTGATGCCAAATCCTTTTTTATACACGTAAAAGTTTCCGTTTTCCATTAAATGTTTCCAGTAAGTAAAGTTAGCGAACGTAGTCGAGGGTGACCAGAAGGCTCCCTTTTCAATAGCTACTACACCGAGGTGTAGGGGAGGGCGCTACTTCTTTCCTTGATTGCTCTACTTTACCCTTAATATGTACCTTATATTGCTGAGTGTAAAGCAAGGAGTTATTAAGTACCATATTTAAAGTCTTTGGTATGACACGATCTGGGATTGAACCCAGGTCTACCGGACCATTGGCTAACACTCTACCCACTAGGCTAATGATCCAGTTACTTTATACACGTAAATAGTTCTATTTCAAACAATTCAGTTTGCCATAGGTACACTGTTTAAATGTTGAAAAGAGTTCAATTTCAAGCTATTCAGCTGTCATTTATTTGCACACAGTTAAATGTAAAAACTGGTCTCTTTCAAACAATTCAGGTTAGCATTAGCACACAGTTTATTTCAATTTTAGCCATAGATAGGCCTCGCGGACCATTGGCAAACACTATACCCACTAGGCAAATGACCCAGTTACTTTATACACGTAAATAGTTCTATTTCAAACAATTGACTTTGCCTTAGATACACTGATTAAATGTTGAAAAGAGTTTTACTTCAAGCTATTCGGCAGTCATTTATTTGCACACAGTTAAATGTAAAAACTGGTCTATTTAAAACAATTCAGGTTAGTATAAGCACACAGTCTATTTCTATTTTAGCCATAGATAGGACCCTATCAGACGCTACCATTCCAGGCTAGAGTGGACCTGGGAGTGATGGCAATAAAAAGGTACCCCGTATTCCCCAAAGCTCCAGCATTACTGGAGCCTCATTTCATAGGGGTATTATTCCGAAAGTGAACATAATAGGGCGACTGAAGTTCGAACTCACAAACTTCGAGACCGAAGTCTAGTACTCTACTCACGTGGACTCCCTATCCTTACTAGGAGTTTACTGGAAAATTCTTGTATGTTCTAACTTCATTTTCATCAACTTCAGATGATGTGGTGTGATATGATGTGCTACTGCTGCCTGGAGAACCCCTATATGGAGAACCAGTCTATGTTCAGCAACTACCCCAAACTGATGGCTTTGAGGACTCGTGTGGCTGGTCACCCTAAGATATCATCCTACCTGAAGAGCCGCAGCAGCACTACCTGGTAAATGAATGAACTGGTGTTAAAACGATCAGCAAGGAGAATTCTTTCGGAATTTACAACCGACATCATATGTCCTCAATTTTTTTTTTTCTAATTTATGAATAAATAAATGCACGTGTATCTAATAACAAAAAAAATGTTTTTTTTGTTGATATTTATATGGTTTGGTTTGTTGGATTTTATGGCATATCAACCTTTGTAGGTTAATTACCGCCAAATCCATTTTTATATAAATAATCTGTTCTATTTAAAACAATTCAGTTTAGCATAAGTACAAAGTTTAATTGTCAAAAACATTTCTATTTCAAACTATTCAAGCAGTTATATGTAACAATTGATTTAAGTGTAAATACAGTTTTAATGTCGAAAAACAGTTCAATTTAAAAGAATTCAGTTAAGCATACGCAGTTAAATGTAAGTACGGTTTAATTGTCAAAAACATTTCCATTTCAAGCTATTCAGTTTACTCAAACAATTAAGTCTAGCATAAGTATGCTGTTAGTTCTATTAAACCCATAGATAAGACCCTATCAAGTGCTACCACTCCGGGCCAGAGTGGACCTGGGAGCGATGGCAATGAAGGGGTACTCTGCATTCCCCAAAACTCCAGAACTGCTGGAACCTCACCATCAGATTGTTTAGTGTCATATCCAGGACACTCGTTGGGGGGGTCTTACCCCTCTGTAGAGAAGCAGTCGGTTTATTCTACAGTTGCAGACGACTGGGAAAGGTATTGTGATGGCAAATTTTTTAAAATCCCAAAAAAGGACTTTATTTTTGCACGTGTGAAAACGGGGTAGGTTGGCACTTGATCCCTCTGGAATAAGTCCTCGTTCAGTGTTTTTCTCTCAGGCATATAGGAACTGGCATATTATATGAGGGATTAATTTAGGGCTAGACTGACCGCCGCTGGCAAGGGGTTCCAAATTTCACACTATCCACACACCCACCAGGTCGCTTTCCTTCCTCCCCTAGACAATGGAAGATATGGACCTCTAGGTTGAGATGTAATAATATTATATTTTAGTAGTCGGCAACTCCGGTTTCCCGTGTGATATTTTAAAGCAATTTATAGGACAATTTTAAGCAAGATAACATCAGGCGAATAGAAGCTGAAAAGGAAGCATGAAGTAACAAATTCGTAGCAGAACTGCAAAGAACAACTTAGACCATGTGGTAACATTAAATTGCATGAATCCTTTACTATACAAAGAGATACACTTTCAAAGTGTCAAATATATAATAAATGAACAGTCCATGACCATAATTGTCTTTCTTCTTTTCTTTTCTTTCGTTTTCCTTCAAATTGAGAGAGAGAGAGAGAGAGAGAGAGAGTGGTATATAAAATTGGGTATAAGGAGAAATAGCCCCAAAGTTACTTATTTTATTTTTCGACGGGGTTCCACTGGAGAATCTTTCTTCTTTCACGGGCTAAGAGACTTTATGCTATTTTTAACACTGGCTTGAAGAACGTGGGTCCCTCGTGTCCGAGATACGTTTTTGTCTTCTTCACCCGGAGTAATGGTTATGGGTCTGTCTGCCACGAGCCCTATCCAATAACTAACTTTCTTATTATTTATTTCCGCTGACGGGAAGGAGTCCCCACTTCCGTTTTGGGGTCCCAGCCAATCATTTAGCTTCTCTCTTCTTTCCCCCTGGTCAGGCGATTTCTTAGGGCTACTAGATGTCACCCAAGTCAGGTTACTGAGTACAAATAGCTTGCCCTAATTTACTATCATGTCTTAACGGTCATTCTCTGATGACTTGCCACTGTTAATTCGAACACGGGGAATAGAATTAATCTTATTTCTATCGTCTCAGTGGGAGACCACGTGACAGTATTTATATGACTGAAAATATTTTTGTGTCGAAGCAAAGAATCGTCGATCTTCATTCTGATTTTAAGTGAAGTTAATTCTCTCGCTTTATGTGAAGTAAGGTTCTTTTGTATACCTTGCAAGAAAGGGTTGAAAATCACATTAGAATACAATGTTTTAAGTCAGCTCAAACACTTATAAGTTTCTGGTTTGTCAATGTTATCCTGTATGTTTGTAAGTAGCAACGTTTTGGGTTACGGGAATGAACCCTTTAATAGTGGCTTAACCGGTGCAGTCTATTGTCAAAGTACGGCAACAAAAAAGTTTTAATACGTCACGACTTTATTCAATATTTTGTCTGCTTGTTTGTTTGTTTCTTTCTTTCCTTATAATATTCTCCTAAAATTCTTTCTTTCTTTCTTTCTTTCTTTATAGATATTCATCCAGTCTTGTTTGTTTGTTTGTTCTTTTTTCTTTCTTTGACTTCCATTTTTCTTCATTCTTTCTCTATTCAATATCACTCGAAATTTTCTTTTCTTTCATTTTTATTTTACGCTTTCTTTCTTTCTTTCTTTCTTTCTTTCTTTCTTTCTTAGTCTCCTTATATCTGTATCAGGTTGTTTATTCATTCATCTATCTATCTATCTATCTATCTATCTATCTATCTAATTTAGGGCTCTTTCTTTCTTTCTTTCTTTCTTTCTTTCTTTCTTTCTTTCTTTCTTTCTTTCTTTCTTTTGCAGGCACACGTCTTCATTCTTTCTCTTTATCAATATCACTCAAATTTTTCATTCTTTCTTTCTTTCTTTCTTTCTTTCTTTCTTTCTTTCTTTCTTTCTTTATGAATGAATGAATGAATGAATGAATGGCCAATCTATCTATCTATCTATCTATCTATCTATCTATCTATCTAATTTTGGGTTCTTTCTTTCTTTCTTTCTTTCTTTCTTTCTTTCTTTCTTTCTTTTGCAGGCACTCTGCTTCATTCTTTCTCTTTTTCAATATCACTCAAATTTTTCTTTCTTTCTTTCTTTCTTTCTTTCTTTCTTTCTTTCTTTCTTTCTTTCTTTATGAATGAATGAATGAATGAATGAATGAACGAATGAATGTGCAATCTATCTATCTATCTATCTATCTATCAAATTAAGTATTCTTTCTTTCTTTCTTTCTTTCTTTCTTTCTTTTTATTTTTGTATTCACTTATATATTTATTTCACTATCTATTCATAAATCTATCAAGGTGTTTATCAATCTTTCTATCTATCTATCGTGTTGTTGGGGTCAACAAGAAATTTGACCGAAAAAAATAGATGAGGACAAGAGGAAGTGATGGCGGCGAGATAACATTGTACAAATAGTTGTAATTCGATCAATTCATTTTATTATTAGTATTGTTTGTTTGTTTGTTTTTTGCACACACACAGTTGAATATCAAAACAGATCTATTTCAAACACTTCTGTTAAGCATAAGTACACAGTTTACTTGTCAAAACAGTTCTATTTCAAACACTTTTCAGTTTAATTTGACTATTAGAGTTATCTTGTCTTTGTTTTTTTGTTTGTTTAATATTTATGGCATAACAACCTTTGTAGGTTATTTAATGCTAAATCCATTCTTATTCAAATCAACCGTTCTATTTCAAACGATTCAGTTTAGCATAAATACACAAATTAATTGTCTAAAACTTTTCTATTTCAAGCTATTCAGTTGAGTCAAATAGTTGTAATTCAATCAATTCATTTTATGATTAGTATTGTTTGTTTGTTTGTTTTTTGCACACACACAGTTAAATATCAAAACAGTTCTATTTCAAACAATTTAGCATAAGTACGCAGTTAAGTTATATCTGACCCATCGATAGGACCCTATAAGGTGTTGCCATTCCGGAACAGAACGAACCTGGGTGTGATGGTGGAGAAGAGCTACTACACATTTCCAAAAACTCTCGGAGTGCAGCCTCACCATCAGATTGTTTAGTCTTATATCCAAAACACTCTATGCGAGGTTGGGTTATATCCTATCTGCAGAGATGCAGTTGGTGTATTCTACACCCCCAGCTGACTGGGATATACAAGGAAAAATCTAACTCGTGCTCACAAAACACCACCCCCAATATTACAAGCTGGTATAGTTATGAAGAGACTAAGAAAAAAAGAAATAATACTAATATATATATATATATATATATATATATATAGATAGATAGATAGATAGATTAATAGCCTGTATAGTAATGACGGGACTGAGAAAGAAAGAAAGAAAGAAAGAAAGAAAGAAAAGAAAGAAAGAAAGAAAGAAAGAAAGCACTCTATATTAGATATATAGAAAGATAGATAGATTTGTGAAGAAAGAAAGAAAGAAAGAAAGAAAGAAAGAAAGAAAGAAAGAAAGAAAGAAAAATTCTATATTAGATTGATAGATTGATAGATAGATTTATGAAGAAAGAAAGAAAGAAAGAAAGAAAGAAAGAAAGAAATAAAGAACTAACTAGAAAGAAAGAAAGAAAGAACAAACTAGAAAGAAAGAAAGAAAGAAAGAAAGAAAGAAAGAAAGAAAGAAAGAAAGAAAGAAAGAATTCTATATTAGATAGATAGATTGATAGATAGAATTATGAAGAAAGAAAGAAAGAAAGAAAGAAAGAAAGAAAGAAAGAACCCTATATTAGATAGATAGATTGATGGATAGAATTATGAAGAAAGAAAGAAAGAAAGAAAGAACTCTATATTAGATATATAGAAAGATAGATAGATTTGTGAAGAAAGAAAGAAAGAAAGAAAGAAAGAATTCTATATTAGATAGATAGATTCATAGATAGAATTATGAAGAAAGAAAGAAAGAAAGAAAGAAAGAAAGAAAGAAAGAACCCTATATTAGATTGATAGATTGATAGATAGATTTATGAAGAAAGAAAGAAAGAAAGAAAGAAAGAACTCTAAAATTCATAGGAAGAAAGAAAGAAAGAAAGAAAGAAAGAAAGAATTCTATATTAGATAGATAGATTAATAGATAGAATTATGAAGAAAGAAAGAAAGAAAGAAAGAACCCTATATTAGATTGATAGATTGATAGATAGATTTATGAAGAAAGAAAGAAAGAAAGAAAGAAAGAAAGAAAGAAAGAAAGAAAGAAAGAAAGAAAGAACTCGTTATTAGATATATAGAAAGATAGATAGATTTGTGAAGAAAGAAAGAAAGAAAGAAAGAAAGAAAGAAAGAACTCTACAATTGATAGAAAAAAAGAAAGAAAGAAAGAAAGAATTCTATATTAGATAGATTGATAGATAGAATTATGAAGAAAGAAAGAAAGAAAGAAAGAAAGAAAGAAAGACAGAACACTAAATTTGATGAATAGATTATATGAAATTCTACTTTGGTTTAGGGAATGATTTACATATTTTGATGATTATGTCAGATGTATTCTCGGCAATGAAGAGGAAGGTATATGGATAGTTTCTGTGAATCAGAAATGTTTTAGAAAGAAAATTAGAAATGTTTTTCGGAATTGTTTTTATTATTTTGAGGGTTACTAATTTTAGAAATAATATTCGATGGTTGAAAATTTTAATCCAGTATCATTTATAAATATTTAAAAAGTATAATTAGAGACGACAAAATATGTTGATAAATGCTGTAAAATGGAATACGTTGGTTACAAAAAGAAGAAAAAAGACGAATAAAATTCAGGTTGAGATCTCCAGAGGCGTAAGATCCCTATAGCATAATATTGAAAATAAACTTTGACTCCACCACTAAGAGAACAAAAGGTTATCAATGTCTGGCTGGCTGAGTGGCTGTCTTTGTCTATATCTTTGTCTCCTTTTCTCTCTCTCTCTCTCTATCTGTCACTCTCTGTAAACATATATGTATTAGATTATATGTCAATATAAATTTATGAAATTATATAAATTATTAAATGCAATAAAACCAAAAACAGTTGTAAATCCAGTAAGAACGTAAGGTAAAATGCATCATGCGCAATATTTGTAGAGCTTAAATAACAATATTAAAAGAAGTAAAAACCTGAATATCCGAATGTAAAAAGACATTCGTCATATATATATATATATATATATACTAGCGTACGGCATACCTAAAGAAACCGTAGCGGCAATAACGATTCTCTATAGAAACACTAAAGTAAAAGTACGATCACCGGATGGAGACACAGAATACTTTGACATTGTAGCAGGAGTACTACAAGGGGACACGCTGGCCCCGTACCTCTTTATCATTTGTCTAGACTACGTACTTAGAACATCGATAAACATTGACAAAATCAAAGAGAATGGCTTCGAACTGACGAAGAAAAGAAGCAGAAGATACCCCGCAACAACAATTACCGACGTCGACTACGCCGATGACATAGCGATACTGGCAAATACACCTGGCCAAGCCGAAACACTTCTGCATAGTTTGGAACGAGCAGCAGCAAGCATAGGCCTCTATGTTAATGCACACAAAACGGAATATATGTGCTATAACCAAACGGGAGACATCTCCACTCTAGAAGGAACCCCACTTAAACTAGTAGACAAATTCACGTACCTAGGAAGCAGCGTCGAATCAACCGAAAAGGACATCGAAACGAGGTTAACGAAAGCATGGACAGCTATCAATAGGCTATCGATTATATGGAAATCAGACCTAACCGATAAAATAAAACGCAGTTTCTTCCAGGCAGCGATCAAATCGATACTGCTATATGAATGCACTACATGGACGCTAACAAAACGGCTGGAGAAGAAACTAGATGGCAATTACACAAGAATGCGGCGTGAAATCCTGAACAAGTCCTGGCAGCAACACCCCACAAGACACCAACTGTACGGCCACCTGCCCCCTATCACGAAAACTATTCAAGTTAGACGAACCAGACATGCAGGACACTGCTGGAGAAGCAGAGATGAACTCATAAGAGATGTACTCTTATGGATCCCCACACATGGCCGCGCAAAAGCAGGACGACCAGCTCGAACGTACATTCAGCAGCTATGTGAGGATACAAGGTGTTGTCCTGAAGACCTACCTAGGGCGATGAACGATAGGGAGGAGTGGCGAGAGAGGGTCAGGGATATCCGTGCTGCCAGCACGATATGATGATGATGATGATGATATATATATATATATATATATATATCATATATCATGATGATGATATATATATATATATATATATATATATCATATATATATATATATATATATATATATATATATATATATATATATATATATTACACTTGGTGTAATGGTTATCGTCGCAGGTTATGGACACGGCAACACAAGTTCAAATCCTGGACCTGACTGATTGCATTTCACATAGCACTAATACCCCTTGGAAATATGCTCCCTCCAGCTATGGGTAAATAGTAGGACAGACTAGGTTCTTCAGCCTTGGCGAGGCAACTAGGAGAAGGAAAACTCTGAATTCAAACCTGTTAAACTCCGCATAAAAACTGACCTTGTGTCATATCCTGCCCGAGCGGAGGGGTTGGTAAATAGGATGGATATATATATATATATATATATATATATATATATATATATATATATATATATATATATATATAAGTGTTATTTGGTCCTGTTAAAACGGAGTTTGGAGTAATTATATCAGGACAAGAAAACTATTCAAGAGTGAAATATATATATATATATATATATATATATATATATATATATATATATATAAAATTGAAATATATATAAATTGAACAAGGTTATCGAAATACATTTAAGATATCAAGAATAAAATTAGCCATAGGCCTTATACCGAAATATGAAATTATTTTAAAGAATGCCATATAAGTACAACGTGGGTGATAAATTTTGTCAATTGTGTGGGGAGAAGAAATTAAGTATTATTTCTTATAATAACCCGAAAGAATGACTTAACCACAGATCTGAAGTGTTTAAAGTTCGCAAACATAAAACGAATTGTTTGCTTGTTCAGTAGATTTTTTTTTTAATTTAATTTAATTTTTCCTGACTGATTTAATCAATAAGACGTATATCTATGCAAATATGATTTGGTTGTGTGTATTTTTTTAATTAAAAAAATTTAGTTTGCTCTACCCTCTTTGGTCAGCTTCATCTTGATGATCCAGAAAGGTGAAACCTTGGTAGATTTTGTCTGACCCATCAGGTACTTATATTTATATTTTCTCTGCCTTGTATTGAGAACCTACTTCGCTGACTTAGTCGTCTTTCAGAGTTTTTCTTTGGGGGAGGGTAGACATTACGATATTCTCTGTTGTTTTTTTTTTTTTCAGGCAATACGTATGTCTTTATTTTTTCTTCTTTATGGAATATTTTCCCCAAATATCAATTTCTTTATTCGTTTATCTATAAATTAGATCATTTGGTTTGTTTTTCACTCTGCCAGAGTTAACATTAGGGAATAATCTAAAATAAAAACGTATTGTATACATATGAGGGGGATTCAAAAGATCGGGGATTTTCTTGAAAAAAAAATTGATTTTTTTATTTGTTTTTTCCATAACTTTAAACTCGGTATTGTGCGGAATTTGGTTCAAAAACAAAAATTATTTTAAGAGATTAAAATATTTATTTTAGATTTATTCAAGATCGTATAAAATAAGAGTCATCCAGACTAGAACAGAGGTATGTCATAAAGTATATGCTAGCTTAAAAGAGCAAACAATGTGTATATTATGGAAGAATATTGTAATTTATACTTCTCACAGACCCAACCAAGAACAAAATCAAAGATAATAAACAAACTTCAATGAACGAAACGAAACACACTTCTTTATAAAAATATATATCTCTCTCCTTTTATTCCCGAAAGAAACACACATTTGTTGTAAGTTTCAGAGATAGATGGAGAGACATATACTCAGAGGGGGACTTTTGCCCCTTATCTTCTTCCTAGAGCCAGGGGGATTCCAACGCTTGCACCCCCTTGCAAGCCGTATCGTCAGAGACGACACTAACGCCGCTGATCGGCTGCGTATCCTTGGCTCGACTCTCGTTTCTGACTGGACTGACTGTCTAAATCTGACTGCGTGGTTCTCATATCACGTGGTTTCCTTCCGGTTGCACACATGCTCGACCGGCCTTCCCCAATACACTGCCATCCCCCTGCTTACAAATCATAACATGACAGCTTTACAAAGCACACGGGGACACCAGGAATGAACCCAAAATCCATGTCAACAGTCATTATATAATAATGGAATATGTACAAAGAAGCATTTCTTTGTCAAATAAATTCACAAACGAATTAAATATAAGTTTTACACGACGTGTCTGAACCAAAAGAAATGTCCATAAAGTGGAAACCCATTGAAGCTCAGGTAATGAAAATTTCCGGACATAGCCACCAGTAATCATCATCATCATGTACAATATGCACAGATATCCCTGACCCCCTCTCGCCACCCTTCGTTATCGTCCATCGCTGCAAGTTGGCTTTTAAGGCTACATCCTATATCGGTGCCCGTGGTGTAATGGTTATCGTCGTAGGAAATGGACACGGCGACACGAGTTCAAATCCTGGACGAGACTGATTGCATTTCACATAGCACAAATACTCTTGGGAAAGGTATGAATCCACTTATTTTCCCTCCAGCTATGGGTAAATAGTAGGGCAGATTAGGTTCTTCAGCCTTGGTGAGGCAACTAGTCTAGGAGAAAACTCTGAATTCAAACCTGTTAAACTCCGCTTAAAAACTGACCTTGTGTCATATCCTGCCCGAGCGGAGAGGTTGGTAAATATGACATCCTATATCGGTACAGAGCTGTTGTATGTAGTTTCTAGCCAGTCGTCCTGCCTTTGCTCGTCCATCTGAAAGGGTCCATTGGAGTACATCTCTTATGAGTTCGTCCCTACTTCTCCAGCTGTGTCCCGCATGCCTGTTTCATCTAACATGGATAGTTTTCGTGATGGTTGGTAAGTGGATGTACACCTGCTGCGTTGTGGGGTGCTGCCTCCTAGACTTGTTCAAAATTGCTAGCAGCATTCTAGTGTAGTTGCCGTCAAGCTTTTATCCGGTATATTTAGTTAGCGTACCTGTAGTGCATCCATACAGCAGTATCGACTCGACCGCTCTGTTACATGAAAGGACCCATCACTATTGATTTCCTTGAAAAACTTGCAATTCCAAACAGTGATTCCTATTGCCAACTCATTAAAAATGCTCTACTTGGACGCTAACTAAACGGCTGGAGAAGAAGCTGGACGGCAATTACACAAGAATGCTGCGAGCAATATTGAACAAGTCCTAGCGGCGACACCCCTCAAGGCACCAACCCTACGGCCACCTGCCTCCCATCATGAAAACTATCCAAGCTAGACGAACCAGACAAGCAGGACACTGCTGGAGAAGCAGGTTGGTTTGGTTTCTTTGTTTAATGGCATATCAACTCTTTTTAGGTTATATAATGCCAAAGCCATTCTCCTAGAAGAACAGTAGTGGTACTATTTAACCCATAGCTGGGAGGATAAGGGGGTTCATACCTTTCCCATGGGTATTTGCCCGAAAGTGAACGTAATTGCACGACTGGAGTACGAACTCGCGTACTACGATTCCGCAGTCAATCGCTTTAACCATTACACAACGAGGACACCCCCTGGAGAAGCAGGGACGACCTCATAAGGGATGTACTCCAATGGACCCCCACATATAGCCGGGCAAAAGCAGGACGACCAGCTCGAACATAAATTCAGCAGCTATATGAGGATACTGGATGTGGCCCTGAAGACCTAGCAGAAGCGATGAACGAAAGGGAGAAGTGGTGAGAGAGGTTCGGGGATATCCGTGCTCGCGGTACGACTTGATGATGATGATGATGATGATGATGATTCATTGAATGAAACTCTTGTATATATATATATATATATATATATATATATATGTGTGAGTGTGTGTGTGTAGATCTGTTCCAGTATAATTTAGCCTTCCCATATCTATAAGTGAAGGGTATTATTTTTTATTGGAAGACACTATGGACAATTTTGTGGGTCCTATGACTATCTTGCAAACTAAATGCTTATATGATCTCTCTCTCTCTCTCTCTCTCTCTCTCTCTATTTCTGAGGGAAAGACATGATCCCAGGAACTATAGAGACCTCAATACTCCTTATGATGTTTTGCCGCCGTATTATTACCATGTCATCATCATCATCATGTCGCGCCGCCAGCGCGGATATCCTTGACCCTCTCTCGCCATTTCTCCCTATCATTCATCGCCTCCGGCAGGTCTTCAGGGTTACATCCTGTGTCCTCACATAGTTGCTGTATGTATGTTCGTGCTGGTCGTCCCACTCTTGCACATCCATATGTGGGGGTCCACAGGAGTACATCGCTTATGAGCTCGTCCTTGCTTCTCCAGCAGTGTCCTGCGTGTCTGGTTCGTCGAACTTGTATAGTTTTCGTGATGGGGGGCAAGTGTCCGTATAGTTGGAGTCTCGTGGGGTGCTGTCGCCAGGACTTGTTTAATACTGCTCTCAACATTCTTGTGTAATTTCCGTCCAGCCTCCTCTCCAGCCGCTTTGTAAGCGTCCATGTGGTGCATCCATATAGCAGTATCGACACAACCGCTGCCTGGAAGAAACTGCGTTTCATTTTATCAGTTAGGTCCGACTTCCATATGATCGAGAGCCTATCGATAGCTGTCCATGCTTTCGTCAGTCCTGTGTCGATGTCTTTTTCGGTTGATGAGATGCTATTCCAACAGAAATTGATAAAACTAGAGGTATTTCTTACCACGAAATACGGGGTATTTTTATGAACGGAACGTTCTATTTGGATTCAGACGTACGAATAAGAAGGAAAAGAATATATTATATACCAAAGGAAAAAAGAGATAAAATCAAATAAGAAAGGAAGAAATAAATAAAGAAAGAAAGATTTTTTTTTAAATTCAGGTTTGTTTAGTTGGTGGGGGGTTATGGCATCAACCTTTGTAGGTTATTTAACGTCAAATCCATTTTTTATGTGAATAACCAGATCCATTTCAAACAATTCAATTTAGCATAAGTGCACAGTTTAATTGTCAAAAACATTTCTATTTCAAACTATTCAAGCAGTTATACGTAACAATTCAGTTTAGTGAAAGTATAGTTTCAATGACAAAAACAGTTCAATTTCAAATATTTCAGTTTAGCATAAGCACGCAGTATAAATGTAAGTACAGTTTGATTGTGAAAAACACTTCTCTTTCTAGCTATTCAGTTCTAATTCAGCTAATTCAGTTTAGTATAAGTACAGATGGTGTTTTATACATAGTTACATGTCAAAACAGTTCAGTTTAGTGTAAATAGAGTTTCAAGGGCAAAAAACGGTTCTATTTGAAATACTTCAGTTTAGCATAAGCACGTAGTTTAAAGTACGGTTTAATTGTCAAATACATTTCTATTTCAAGCTATTCAGTTTAATCAAACAATTCAGTTTACCATAAGTATGCCGTTAGTTCTATTTAACCCATAGATTGGGCCCTATCAGGTGCTACCACACCGGGCTAAAGTGGACCTTTGAGCAATGGCAATGAAGGGGTGCTCCGTATTCCCCAAAGCCCTAGCATTACTGGGACATCACCATCAGACTGTTTAGGGTCATATGCAGGACGCTCATTGGGGAAGTCTTACCCCTCTGCAGAGGTGCAGTCAGTATATTCTACCACCCTAACCGACTGGGCAATAAAAAAAATCAGGCAGATATCGTTTGCTTTAAATGAAGAAAAGAATATAGGAAGATAGTAAGAGACAGAAACGGAAGAGAGAGGGAGGAAGATAGAGAAAGAGGGAGAGAGCGAGAAACAGAGAGAGAAGGGATAAATCTGTTTTTGTGTATGTAATCTTAAAGACTTTGATTATTATTACTACTTTTTACACGGATCCTTGCAAAAATAAAGAAAGGGTTAAAAAAAAAGCCAGTAAAAATAAATACTAGTAATTAGACAAATTTGGATATAATATTGCGTTTATTTTCCTCTGTCAATGAAGGAAAAACGTATTTAAGATTTAATGATTTATGAACTTAAAAAAGATTTTATTTTCATGATGAAATATTCCGTTAATTTTATCTAGACATTTTCAAAGTAAGCATTGTTCATTTTAAACTTTTACTAATATATATATATATAGATAGAAGATTTTCGACTCGCGATTTAAGTTAATTCTATATATATATATATATATATATATATATATATATATATATTATGAGAGTGTTGGTTGCCAGTAAATCACTTTGTGGTTATGTGTCAAACCAAGTGCAATATAATATGGAAGATGGATCTATTATATAATAATAATAATAATAATAATAATAATAATATATATATATATATATATATATATATATATATATATATATATATATAATCCATGGAAAATATTCTGCAACCCCTAGTCTCAACAAATCTTTCGCAAAACAACAATTATCAGGCAGTTAAGAAGATCGAATGAATTGAAAATCGAAAATACGACAAAATATAGACAAAATACCGTTAGGATTTCGTTTGTGTGTGGTTGTAAGTGTGTGGGTGTATGTGTGTGTGTTTGTATGTGTCATAGTTACGTGTGGATGCGTGTTTTTTTTTTAACCTAAAAACATACATCCACACGTAACTATAATATTTCGTCAGTATTCAAGGTTTGTATCCAAATAGTAGAATCGACACAACAGCAGCTTGGAAAAAAAAGTTTAATTTGATTGGATAGGTTTCATTTCTATATGATCAACAACCAATCGATTGCAGTCTATGAATTCACTAGTCGTATATTGATGTCATTTTCAGTAGATGACGCCTTGCTTACAAGGTACGTGGACTTGTCCTCTGGTTTCAGAGAGCCGTGATTTAGTGTGGAGATGTCTCCTTTTTCATTAAACCACATATACTTCGTTTTTTCTGCATTCACATGAAGGCCAATGCAACATGCTGCCTGTTCCAGATAAGAGAGCAAAGATTCGACTAGAGTAGGTGTATTTGCCAGAAACGCTGTGTCATCTGCGTAGTCAAGGTCTGTAATCGTTTGTGTGGTGTATCGTCTACTTCTTGTATTTTTGAGGGAAAAGTCATATTCTTTTATTAGATTTATCAACGTTTTAAGCACTAATTTAAGATTGACCATGTTTATTAGTGTTATAAGTGACTCACCTATGACAGAATAATGGACTTACCCAAAGGGTATATTAATCAAGAGCTATGTTGATGGAGAGCAGCAGCAACAGCTGTAGTAAGCACCTTGCCTGTCTTCGTGTACGTTGAACCAAGGAAACCCTCCTCATAGAATTTTGGATACATTTGTGTGGCACTCATATCTCCCTGTTGAGTTATTTATTTACTGACCCTTAATAACCGGTCATAACAATTATAAAAAAATATTTTACAGGGTGCCTCAAAATAGATGTGACCCATTAATATGATAATGATTTATTACTGAGACAAGCGCAAAGGTGGTCATTTGAAACACGTTCTCTAAAAAAATGCATCCTTTCAGCTGGAGACATCAAATCAATGCCTTTTTTTTTTAATTTTTATAATATCAGCTTCCAGGACATGCTATCTTTTTTGGGGGGGAGTTGTCTCAGTAACGAATTATTATGATAGGAATAGATTGCATCTATTTTGAAACAGTTTTGAATGATTTTGTCTTTAAAATAAGCAGTGACGCAAAATATTTTTCATCTCTTGTCCAAATATACTATTTTCAAATCTAAAAAAAAGGTAGTGGGCATATTAGCAGTCACATATGTTGCATTATTTTGAGACATCCTGTAAATAGAATTAGGGTTATGAATTGAATTAACATGACTAGAAAATCAATTCACAATATCAATTCCTCTACTTGAAAAATAAAAATATATATATCTATTCCCTTACCTTTGTAGTCATAATAATTACGCAGATGGATATTTCTAAGCTTCTTGGGAAGACGTGGCCCTGGGGGGGGTGACCGTGTCCTCTGGAAAGAGTACGGATGTCACTTGCAAGACACATTTTGGTTATTTGGCCGCGAAATTACCATGACTGGTTGATTTGGCGTCACTTGCATATGATATGAACTGGTGGCTCAGTTGTAGAGTTTCGACGCTGCAATCTGTGGTCGCTTGTTCGATCTCCAGTGGTAGAGATTACGGTATACACTGCTGATAAGACTTAATAAGGTCGAAACAGCGGTTCAGTGTTCCCGTATGCCATGCGTAGGTGTTCGGTAGATTTTCTTGTCATGGTGATTCAATTCACAATATGTATTCCTCAACTTAATCATCATGTCATGCTGGTAGCACGGATGTCCCTGACCCACTCTCGCCACTCCTCCCTATCGTTCATCGCCCAAGGCAGGTCTTCTGAACTACATCCCGTATCCTCACATAGCTGCTGAATATATGTTCATGCTGGTCGTCCTGCTTTTGCACGGCCATGTGTGGGGGTCCATAAGAGTACATCTCTTATGAGTTCGTCCCTGCTTCTCCAGTAGTATCCTGCATGTCTGGTTCGTCTAACTTGAATAGTTTTCGTGATAGGAGGCAGGTGGCCGTACAGTTGGTGTTTTGTTGGGTGTTGCCGCCAGGACTTGTTCAAGATTGCTCGCAGCATTCTTGTGTAATTGCCGTCTAGCTTCTTCTCCAGTCGTTTTGTTAGAGTCCATGTAGTGCATCCATATAGCAGTATCGATGTGACCGCTACCTGGAAGAAACTGCGTTTCATTTCATCGGTTAGGTCTGATTTCCATATAATCGATAGCCTACTGATAGCTGTCCATGCTTTCGTTAACCTCGTGTCGATGTCCTTTTCAGTTGATGCGACGCTGCTTCCTAGGTAAGTGAATCTGTCTACTAGTTTAAGAGGGGTTCCGTCTCGAGTGGAGATGTCCCCCGTTTGATTATAGCACATATATTCCGTTTTGTGTGCATTAACATTGATGCATATGCCTGCGGCTGCTCGTTCCAAACTATGCAGTACTGTTTTGGCTTGGTTGGGTGTATTTGCTAGTATCGCAACGTCATCGGCGTAGTCAGCGTCGGTAATTGTTTTTGCGTGGTACCTTCTGCTTCTTTTCTTCGTCAGCTCGAAGCCATTCTCTCTGATTTTGTCAATCGATGTTCTAAGTACGTAGTCTAGACAAATGATAAAGAGGTACGGAGCCAGCGTGTCCCCTTGTAGTACTCCTGCTACAATGTCGAAGTATTCTGTGTCTTCATCTGGTGATCGTACTTTTACTTTGGTGTTTCTATAGAGAATCGTTATTGCTGCTACGGTTTCTTTAGGTATGCCGTACATATATACCGAAATAGGGTAAATCTATCTCCTTGCAAGAATCCAGTGACTGTCAATACATAAAATAAAGAGAACTGTGGAATCCAAACTTTAGAGATAAAATAAAAGTCCTTGAATGACCACAGATAAGGTGATATAGATAAAATGAGTTGAATATTTTCTTCGTCAATCAACTTCTTTCATTTTATTGTTGTTGTTCTTGGTTAGATTTTATGGCATATCAACTTTTGTTGGTTGTTTAACGCCAAATCCATTTTTATACAAATAATCAGTTCTATTTCAAACAATTCAGTTCAGCATGTGTAAACAGTTTAATAGTAAAAAAAAAAAATTCTATTTCAAACTATTCAGTTTATTCAAACAATTCTAATTCAGCTAATTTTGCTCACACACAGTTGAATGTCGAAAGAGTTTAATTTCAGACAATTCAGTTCAGCAAAAGTACACAGTTTAGAGATCATAACACTTCTATTTCGAGCAATCAAATTTAGCATAAGTGTGCAGTTTAAATGTCAAAACTGTTCTATTTTAAACAATTACGTTTAGCATTAATACGCAGTTTAAATGAAAAAAAATCGTTAAGTCAAGAAACCACAGTTTAGTTCTATTTAACCCTTAGATAGGACCCTTATCAGGTGCTACTACCCCGGGCATGAGTGGACCTGGGAGTAATGGCAATGAAGGGGTACTCAACATTCCCCAAAGCTCCAGCATCACTGGAATCTCACGATCAGATTGTTTAGTGTCATATCTGGGACAATCGTCTGCAACAAAAAAAACAAAAAAACAAAAAAACAAAAAGAAAACCGGTTTTCATTGAACGGGAATGTCGTCTTTTCTGGGGAAACAATTTTATCGTTCCACCCTGTATAAAGACTTAGCCTTGTTATTTCAATCTTTTCTGTTTCTTTCTTTCAAAAAAAGAAAAAAAAAACTGTAAATCTAATATCGATTAATAAATATGAATGTATTGTACTTTTTCAGTGGTGGCTTAACTGCTGGACTGCGTCATCATTGGAGCCAAATTTTGGTTTGGTTTGTTGGGTTTTATGGCGTATCAACCTTTGTAGGTAATTTAACGCCAAATCCATTTTTATGTAAATAATCTGTTCTATTTAAAACAATTCAGTTTAGCATATGTACACAGTTTAATTGTCAAAAACATTTCCATTTCAAACTATTCAACCAGTTATATGTAACAATCCAGTTAAGTGTAAATACAGTTTCAATGTCGAAAAACAGTTCTATTTGAAATAATTCAGTTAAGCATAAGCACGCAGTTTAAATGTAAGTACGGTTTAATCGTCAAAAACATTTCTATTTCAAGCTATTCAGTTTAATGAAACAATTCAGTTTAGCATAAGAATGCTGTTAGTCCTATTTAACACATAGATATAGCCCTATCAAGTGCTACCACGACGGGCCAGAGTGGACCTGGGAGCGATTGCAATGAAGGGGTACTCCACATTCGCCAAAACTCAAGCATTGCTGGAACCTCACCATCAGATTGTTTAGTGTCATACCAGGACACTCGTTGGGAGGGGCTTACCCCTCTGCAGAGAAACTGTCGGTATATTCTACAGCTTATGCCAACTGGGCAATTTCTGTTTATGATTTAGATTAAAATGTTAAACGTGAAAATTTTATGTTATTTTGTTACCCTGACAGCTAGAGCCGTAGAATACACCGACTGCACCTCTGCAGAAGAGCTAAACCCCCAACAGGTGTCATGGATATGACACTAAACAATCTAATGGTGAGGTTCCAGTAATACTAGAGCTTTGTGGAATGTGGAGTGCTCCTTCATTGCCATCACTCCAAGATCCACTCTAGCCTGGGGTGGTAGCACCTGATAGGGTCCTATCTATGGGCAAATAGAACTAAACTGCATAATTACGCTAGACTGAATAGTTTGACTAAACTGAATAATTTAACTGAGTGTAAACAAAATCTCAACTTATTCTTAACTGAATTAGCTGTAGTAGAACTGCTTTAATAAATTGAACAATTAGAAATAGAAATGTTTTTGACTATCAAACTGTATTTACATTTAAACTGCGTGCTTATGCTAAACTGAATTGTTTGAAATTGAAACATTTTTTTTACATTGAAACTGTACATACACTAAACTGAATTGTTGTATATTGCGTAAACAAAATCTATACTTATACTAAACTGAATTAGAACTGTTTTAATGAACTGAATAGTTTGAAATAGGAGTGTTTTTGACAATTAAACTGTGTACTCATGCTAAGCTGAGTTGTTTTTAAATTGAACTGATTATTTACATAAAAATGGGTTTGGCGTTGAATAACCTATAAAGGTTGATATGCCATAAAACCCGACCAACCAATCATCCAACCAACCACGAATTGTTCTAAATAGAAATGTCTGACTAAACTGAATTACTTGAAATAGAAATGTTTTTGTTAATTAAACTATGTACCCATGGTAAACAGAATTGTTTGAAATAGAACTGGTTATTTGTATAAAAATGGATTTGGTATTAAATAACCTTCAAAATTTGATATGCCATAAAACCCAAGCAACTAAACTAACAACTATGTTGTTTATTTTATTTAATTTTTTGAAAATCTTTATTGATTCATTTACAATTTCCCAAAGAAAATAAATAAGTTGAGAATTATTTGAAACCTCAACTACAGACGAAAAAAATTGTTCATGGATAAAGTTTTTATTTTTTATTTTTAATCATTCAAATCATTTTTCAAAGTGTCAATTGAAGAATTTTATAAAATTTACATACATCATAACCGGGTCATTGGCTCATTGACTGTTCGCCTATAGTCCGGGAGACCTTGGTTCAATCCTAGGTCACGTGTTACCAAAGACTTTAAAAATGGTACTTGATACCTCCTTGCTAAACACTCAGCAATATAAGGTACATATCAAGGGTAAAGTGAAGAAATCCAGGGAAAGGAGTTGCACCCTCCCCTACACCTCAGTGTAGTAGCTTTTGAAAAGGGAGCCTTCTGGTCGCCCTCGACTAAGGGAGACATCTTTACTTACTTAAATTTATATAATCGGTTTTAACATTTCTTTATATCAAAGGAGTGAGATATTCAGACGAATACAGTTATATCAGCTAGCGTCCAGTTATATCAGCTAGGGGTCTGAGAGCAGTTGGGCGTTGACCAGGTTATTTTTCTGAACTGGGGTTTAATTGTGCGAACTCCGTCAAGCGGAAACTGCTTATGGCTGGTGAGACATGGGCGACTTTGACCAGAAAAAGAGGCCTAGTCTCCACAAAAAACAAAAAAAAAAAAAAACCTGCTGTCCTTGGGGATCTTATTCCCGCAAAGAAATACCTCCTTTGAATCATTCAGTTCATGGTTTGGATCCTGGGGCACCCGAAAACAGGGAATGCTCATTGGACGAAGTATATTTTTAATTAGCCACGCATGAGTCTCGATTTTTGCGTGGCTCCCCACTATGAAATAACCATGTGACACATGATGGCTTTAATGATCCCGAGGTCACTCCATTGTTCACATTAAAGGGTGCGGAAGCAAAATTCGGAATATTCTAGTATAATAATAAATGACTCTATTATGAAACAAGACTCATTTTAATTTCAAAGATTAAACAACAAATAAGAAGATAGAGACAAAAAAGTAAATTTGTTCAATATGGCCGACATTTTTTCAATTATTGTATCAATATGCCTTCAAAATGATTTGTGTGCTTTGAAAATAAATTCTTCAGACATTTTATTCCATTCATCTTCAATAGCATTCATAAGTGAATCAATATTTGGATGGGAAGTTGCATTTGTTTTGTTTTCTAAAACACCCCATGTAGTGTTTTCAAGGGGGTTTAGTTGTGGGCTTAAATCTTCTTTCATTGCTGTCCTCACAGTTTTCTTGTGAAGCATCAGTTCATTAACATGCTTTCTTATTGATGTAGTGGGGTCCTTCGTTATTGTCATAGCGAGAGCAGTTAAAAAACCTTCTTTTTTTCGTTCAAAAGATTTTCTAAATTATTCTGGGTTTTGATCTTTCAAAATTGTATAGTTACTTGCAGATATAATTGATTATATTTTTGAAACCAAATAACTGCTTTCAAAATGACTAACTTCGGTATTATATAACTCAGCAAGGGTTTAAACACCGTCAAATAAACCAAACCATCAATAAAACCAGATCAAATATGCTTCGTTTTCTCTGAAAGATTGCTGGCGCAATTTCAGATCGAAAATTAGTAAATATCTTAGTGGGTCAAAAGTTTTGCAATGATTTGATACTTGCTAATTTGGGACTCATATCTGACCGAAGATTATCAAAGCCTGATTTCTACGCACTGTAACTGGTAGTATAGTGATAGCTGGTGCGCTGACATGTCGTGCATGGCTTCACTGTAAGAGTGATTTGAAAGCCGTACAAATGCAACGCAAAATTTGACCGAATATACTCAAAATCTGAATTCTATTAGTATAATGGTAGTATAATGGTAGTTGGTGCGCTATCATGTTGTGCATTGCTTCACTCTGAACAAATGCAACTTATTCTAATTTAAAACTTATTCTTTATTAGTTGGAATAGGAGTAATGGGCCCCGGAAGAAATCAATATGCAAAATGTGAAGACAGTTTTGATCATGATCCGGAGTCGCCGAATTGTACCTTTCATTCTTCCAAAATATTGGAAAACATTTGACTCACCCTAGTATTTAGTCAACATTTTAAATGAAAAGGGTTTTATCATTTAGCGTAACCGGGCTATTGTCTTTATCTTTATTGTCATATTCACAACATTTCGGCCTTCTTCTGGTGTTTCTTGTCGAACTGAAACAGAAAGTTGCAGGTTCAATTCTGACCACAGGTAAATAACGAGGGATACATACTATAGCTTAATGCTTCTACCCGGTTATGGTTAACGGAATTAGAACAATTTCCACGATGGGTTGAATAAACGGTTCGGTTCGAGGTTCAATGTAGTCTCCAAAGTTCAACACGAAACACCTGTAGAACACCGAAGGGTGCATCGGCCGAAAGGTTGTGAATAAAACAATAAAGATAACGAAACTAATTCGAAAACATAAAACTATAAAAATTATCAAGCTTCATCTAAAAAATTTAGACAAAAGAAAGAGTGGGTGTCCTCGTGGTGTTATGGTTGAAACGATGGACTGCGGAATCGTAGTAAGCGAGTTCAAACTCCAGTCACGCTATTACGTTCACATTCGGACAAATGCCCTTGGGAAAGGTATGAACCCCGTTATCCTCCCAGTTATGGGTTAAATAGTCCCACTACTGTTCTTTTAGAAAGAGGGCTTTGGCATTAAATAACATGCAAAGACTAATATGCCATTAAACACATAAAAAAAGTTGGTACTATTTACATAACGGGTAGGGTACCATGGTAAAATTGGATAAAATTAAAATTGAGAAAAAAAATTCGACAGTTTGAGTTAAATTAATACAACAGACATGTCTAGACAAACAGCTTTTATCAAAACTTCAAGAAAATTTAATTTACTTTAAAAACTAAAATAATTCTTTAAATGTCCGCAGACAACGTGAAATACAAAGAAGAATCAGATTACAGCCCATTTATTTGAAGGTGCTCTCAATTCAGAGAAAATTGTACCAATGCCATTAGTGCGTGCATAAGAACAATTGTCTGGCACTCTTGGAACTGTTCTTGGGAATTGGCCAATATCATAATCGAGGTATTTGTTTACTCTTTCTTTATTGCGAAGTTTGTCATAAAACCGGAGAGTTGTGGCTTACAGTAGTCAGTTGTGACATTAAGTCAAAGGAGACACAAGCAGAAATCTCGCTCTCTTCTGTGATTCTTCAGAACCAGAAACCGATTTACCATTCACCATGCCTAACTACACTCTGTACTACTTCAATGGCCGTGGACGTGCCGAAATTCTTCGTATGATGTTCGCTGCTGCTAACGTCAAATACATGGACAAGAGGTTCGAGTTCAACGAATGGGACAAATACAGGAAGGGTGAGAGTTCATTTTTTTTAAATTCATTTATGTACTCATTTAACGGCATGTCCACTCGTCTAGGATTATATTATGCTGAAAGAATTATGTTGATTTTACGTTTATATTACATCCTTTTATGAAGTGGCCTAATGAATAGAGTGTTCGCCAATGGTCCGGGAGACCGGGGTTTAATCCCACGTCGAGTCATACTAAAGACTCAAAAATGCTACTTGATGCCACTTTGCTTAACACTCTGTATCATAAGGCGATGATCAAGGGTAAAGTGGAACAATCCAGAGAAAGGAGTAGTGCCTTTCTCTACACCTCCGTGTAGTAACTACTGAAAAGGGAGCCTCCGGGTCACTTTCGACTTAAGTCGCCAACAAATATAAAGTTATTTAAAGCGTTATTTTTTTGCTGACAGTTAAGTAATATCAAGTATTTTATCTTATAAAAATAATTTTGCCGAATTCTTTAGTTCCAAGTATTCCTATCAAATACTAAAAATTATATAATTTTAAGAAGAGAACAAGTCGACCTGGTATAACTGTTAACGTTCAATATTCTGCTTTAGATCTGTACATGACTCCCAAACAGAGTTGGTGACTGTGATGTTCTGGTTTGTGATTACAGTTTCATCAGAAGACTCCAAAATTTTGTTTGGCATCTCGCCAACACAGTTGACCGCATGGTTACGAACACGGAAGTCTCATTTGGTAGGAAACGAATATTAAAATAATTTAAAAAATACACTTACAATTCAGTTTTAAGTTCTTTAGTAAAGTGAAATTAGCGATCTTAGTCCAGGTTGACGCTAAGGCTCCCTTTTTCAATAGCTACTATTCCCTAGATTGCTCCACTTTACCCTTGATCCTTGCCTTATAATACTGAGTGTTAAACAATGCGTCATCAAGTACTATTTTTGAATCTTTGGTAAGATTGAACCCTTATCTCCTGGACCATTCATGAACAGTCTACTTATTAGGTCAATGGCCCAGTAAATAATTTATATAATATCTCATTTACAAAGAGAAATACAATCTACTAATAATCTAATTCACAGTACTCAATAAGTTATGTCAAAATGATTGATTGCTTTTAATGGCATCTCAACCCATCTTGGATCATTTAATGTCTAGAGTTTAGGGGTCGCATTTATTGTACATTTTTGTGGGATTGTCTAACAGTTTGTTTTTTTATTGTCACAGTCGTATGGCATCTAGTATTCTTATTAAATCCTGAAAATTATATGATTTTAAGTAATTATTTTTATTCAATAATCAGGATTTATCATACGGGTTCAGGCGAGACACGACTGGGTCGGCAAGGTAATCCGCTGGGAAATGTGCAGGAAATTTCAATTCGACCATACAAACAAATGGTAGATGCACAACCCGGCGCCTGTCCTAGAAAATGACTCGCATAAACTCCTATGGGACTTTAACATACAAACGGATCACCTAATCTCGGCCAGAAGACCAGACCTCATAATAATCAACAAAAGAAAGAGAATCTGCAAAATTGTTGACTTTGCTGTCTCGGCGTACCACAGAATAAATCTGAAGGAAAGTGAAAAGAAAGATAAGTACCTCGACCTTGCTAGAGAATTGAAAAAACTGTGGAACATGAAAGTAACGATTGTGCCAATTGTGATTGGTGCGTTAGGCACAGTAACTAAAGGATTATTAAAGGGCCTGGAGGACTTGGAAGTTAGAGGACGGGTAGAGACTATCCAAACGACAGCATTGCTGGGGACGGCCAGAATACTGAGACGAATCCTGGAGACTTGAGGAGACTTGCTGTCACTCAAACTCCAGTGAAAAAAAACATCAGCTAATACTGATGTGAAAAGCTCTAGAGGAGTAAATAAGTGAACAATTACAACTTCAGTTAACTGTTCTTAATACAAATAATTTACAGCTATGTGATATCGATTATTCCGATGAGATACATATGACTTTTAGAAATATCTATTTGACCCATAGATGGTAGCCTGATTGGTACAACCACAATGGATGATTAGTCGGTTGGCTGTGATTTATAGCATATCAACTCTTATATGTCATTTAATGATAATTCCTGTATATATATATATATATATATATATATATATATATATATATATATATATATATATATATATAATATTCTGTGTCTTGAGGAAAAAATCCACATTTTGCTTTTTCCAGAGCCAAAAAAATAATTAAATAAGAGAAGTGAATTTAAACTATAGATAATTAACAAAAATTTTTTAAAAAAGCATAGAGTTAAATTGAGAATTAATGTAAATGAATAAATAAAATAAAATGTTAGATAGAAAATTGTGAAAAAACATATAATACATACGTACAACTCATAAAAAGTGTAACTGATTAATGGTTTCTAAATAGTTTTGAAATTTTAAAATATTTTAAATAAATGAAATATTTGTTTTAGTTTAAAATAGCTATTACTGCATCATTACGTAAGGTTATTAATTAAAGTTTAAATCTAATTCAATATAAAATATGTAATTTAGGTCAAAATGTAATTAAAAAATAAAAAATTAAAAAAAAAAAATTAAAATAAATTTACTACATTTTTAACCGAAATTAAAATTTAAAACGGAAATGAGCTTAATGAAGAGATAACTCTTCACCCCTCTTCTATCCCCTCCCACTGTTCTGTGTCTATTCTAGTTTTTTTTTATCTAAAAGATCGGAAGAAGTCCTGTTAATTTTTTTTCGTGTTTTTGGAAATTTCAAAAATGCGTAACAGGATGGAAATAAGTTTATAATCCTATGTGACCGGTTTTGTTTTTTTTTCTTAAAGAAAGTATATACATATATGTATATATATATATATATATATAATTTGTATAACAGTTTTATTATTTTATATTGATCGCTGCGGAATTTGAAGTACGTTTGCCAAACATAAGTCTAAGTTGGGAATGTTTGTGACATGTTATGTTTATCGAATATCTAGAGACTAATCTTCAGGTTGACCAACCCGTGATAAATGTTTGGATTTCAGCCATGCTGTATAAGTCAGCCCTTCGTTAACATAACGATTTGCATATCACAATGTACGCTAATTATTTTTTTTTTTTAATGATAGTCAATTGTTTGCGCTCAAATATTTCATTGCTTTGAATGTTTTAAAGTCTAGTCTACCAATCTAGTGTTTGTTTATACCGAGAGTTTAGGGAATGACGTTCATTGAAACTTAATATTTACTTTTTTGTAGGGGGAGAAATCTATTTTACTAATAGACGAGTGCCCAATAGGTACAACCGCTTCATCTTAAAGTAAAATAATAAAAAAAAAATTTAAGTATATTCATAAATTAGATTGACTTGCTTTCTTTGTTTAATGACATATCAACCTTTTTTGGTTATTTAATACCAAAGCCAGCTTTCTAGAAAATCAGTGGTGGTACTTTTAAACCCATTGCTGGGTTCATGCCTTTCCCAAGGGTATTTGCCCGAAAGTGAACGTAATAGCTTGACTGGAGTTCGAACTCACTTACTACGATTTCGCTGTCTATCACCTTGACCATTACACCACGAGGAAACCCTAAGTTACATTAAATAATTGATTGATAGATTTTAACGGTATATCAACTTATCTAGGGTTATTTAATTCTAAGGGGTTAGGAAACCGCATACATTGTACACGGTCCTATCAAATACAAATAATTTACCAACCGATCTATTTGATCTAACGACGGGACATTTACAAGCAAAAACATTCTGGATGAGAGAAGACGAGGCAATAATGGAAATTAAGAGGTACTTGATACAGCTAGATCAAAAGAACTGCAGCCTCGCAATTAGATGTTATTTAGTGACATACCAATAAACATCCTTTTTTGGTTCGGATGGGTGTTATCCTATCTGCAAGAAAGTAGTTTGCATACTCTATGTCCGGGCTACAAGACTCGAATTCGTTTTTGTTTTTCCCTTGAACTCAGTATGCATCATAATTGATAGTGTCTCTGATTGTGATAGGGAAATGAGTTAATACTTCTATAAAAAGTGATGCATTCGGATAGATAGATAGATAGATAGATAGATAGATAGATAGATAGATAGATACATGCATACATACATACGTGAACAGAAATATACTGAGTTAGATAGATAGATAGATAGATAGATAGATAGATAGAGGAACGGAAATATACTGACATAGTTAGATAGATTGATAGACAGATAGATAGATAAGTGGATAGAAATATACTAAGATATTCTAAGATAGATAGATAGATAGATAGATAAGTGGACAGACAAATACTAAGATATACTAAAATAGATAGATAGATAGATAGATTGATAGATGAACAGAAATATACTGACATAGATAGATTGATAGATAGATGCTAAGATAGATAGATAGATAGACAGAAATATACTGACATAGATAGATTGATAGACAGATAGATCGATAAGTGGACAGACATCTACTAAGATACACATAGATAGATAGATAGATAGATAGATAGATAGATAGATACGTGAACAGAAATATACTGAGATAGATAGATAGAAAGATAGATAGATAAACAGAAATATACTGACATAGATAGATAGATAGATTGATAGATAGATAGATAGATAGATATATGCTAAGATAGATAGATAGATTGATAGATAAACAGAAATATACTGACATAGATAGATTGATAGACAGATAGATCGATAAGTGGACAGACATCTACTAAGATACACATAGATAGATAGATAGATAGATAGATAAATAGATACGTGAACAGAAATATACTGAGATAGATAGAAAGATAGATAGATAGATAAACAGAAATATACTGACATAGATAGATAGATAGATTGATAGATAGATAGATATATGCTAAGATAGATAGATAGATAGATAAACAGAAATATACTGACATAGATAGATTGATAGACAGATAGATCGATAAGTGGACAGACATCTACTAAGATACACATAGATAGATAGATAGATAGATAGATAGATAGATAGATACGTGAACAGAAATATACTGAGATAGATAGATAGATAGAAAGATAGATACCAGGAAAAGTATACAAAATTAAAATCTCTCACGATAGTGTACGATTATAGCGTCAGGTGGTCTGCTTTACAAAGTATCAAGTAATGAAATACAAATTAATAATGACACTTTATAACCAACATTCTAAACTGTCTCCTATAAAATCCAAGTCAACTCAGGCAAGTGGTAGTAGTTGCTCCATCTAATCAACATCATTTTTTTTCTCCGATACGATCAGTTATAGCCATGAACTTAGACCGTTGACCACAGTGCGTTTTCTTTTGAAATATTTTTCAAGTCTCAGAAATCTGCAGTTGCCATACAAAACCTTTTGCGCATCATTTCATCCAGTTTAAAA
Organism: Sepioteuthis lessoniana; assembly: GCA_963585895.1. Lineage (NCBI taxonomy): Eukaryota > Metazoa > Mollusca > Cephalopoda > Myopsida > Loliginidae > Sepioteuthis > Sepioteuthis lessoniana. The sequence continues at coordinate 12,411,798 of OY757942.1, forward strand.
TAGAAAATCAATAATTCTAGGGGTTGAATAATATATCCAGAGAAGAAACATTCAGCACGAAATTTCCTTGGGTATTCATTCAAAATTCATCAGTCTTAGAATATGTGTCAACAGTAAACAAAAAGTGTGCACCACTCTCAGCTATTGTACCATAGCCAAATACGGCCATGTGTGAAATGGACATATAATGTTCATATAACATAGAACATAGGAATCTCGAAACACGAAAAACTCTTACGACTTCTCAGTTCAGGTACGAAACTTTTTACCTTTGATTTTAAAGGTTATTTAACTGTGAATAAACAAATGACTAATGTTAAATTGAATTGTTAGCTTAGAAAGTTGTTTTGTTTTACGGCGTATCAACTCTTTTCAGGTAATTTAAATCATAATTAAATTTCAAACAATTCAGTTTAGTATCACTATAGTTTTTTGTTTACATACATTTAAATGTCAAAACAGTTCAGTAAAATGTCAAAACCGTTCTATTTCAAACAATTCGAATTGGCATTACTACACAATTTCAATTTAAAAGACAGTTCTATTTCAAACAATACAGTTTAGCATAAGTATACAGTTTAGTTCAATTTAAAAACAGTTCTATTTCAAACAATTTAGTTTTGCATAAGTACGCAGTTTCAATCTCAAAAACTGTTCAATTTCAAACAATTAAGTTTAGCAGAAGTAAACAGTTTAGGTCTTTTTGACTAATAGATAGGACACTATCAGGTGTTACCACTCCGGGCCTAAGTGAACCTGGGAGCGATGGCAATAAAGGAGTACTCTGCATTCCCCAAAGCAGCAGCATTACTGAAGCCACGTATCAGAGGGTTTAGCGTCATATCCAGGATACTTGTGGGGAGGGAGTCTTACCCTTTTCCAGAGATGCTAACCGTGCAAATTTTCTTTTTTTGTTGTTGATTAAATAAGGTCTGGTCTTCTGGCCGAGATTAAGTGATCCGTTTGTACGTCAAAGTCCCGTAGGAGTTTGTGTCTGTCATTCTCCAGGACAGCTGCACGGTTGTGCATATTCCATTTGTTCGTATGGTCAAATTTTAATTCATTGCACATCTCCCAGTGTATCAACTTGCCTACCCTGTTGTGTCTAATCTTCTTCTTCTTCTTCTTCTTCTTCTTCTTCTTCTTCTTCTTCTTCTTCTTCTTCTTCTTCTTCTTCTATTATTATTATTATATCTGCAGATATGCCTTGCATGTGCGTCCCTGTCTTGGAGATGGACGGTGGTATGAAGATGCCCGAAACTATGGCCATTGCCCGGTACTTGGCCAGAGAATATAGTAAGTATTACACAATAAAATTAAAATAATCTTTACGACTTAAATTCTTATGAGCTGGTAAATTTTTCAATTTTATACAAACCAGAACAATTATTTCTCTTGTCAGTTTTCCCGAAACTATAATTCTAGAAAAATAAATTCTGAGGAGGGGGAACAGTTATAATTAACAAAAACCAATGTCTGCGGACGTGCTATCTTGCTGAAACTTTGCCCGAAATCGTAAAAAAGAAAATGTAGAATATTTCATTATTTAATTTTCAATGATTTAAGTTTTTTAATCAAAACAAAAAGAACCTTTCACACGCACACACACACACACACACATATATATATATATATATATATATATATATATATATATATATATATATATAGTATTGAATTATGTATTAATAGATTAGGATCAATAAAAATAAATATAAACCCTTTGAAAATTTACACCGAATCGTAAAATCTGAAATTAATCAAAAAAGAAATAAACTTATTATTTAATCTAAAAATCTGTATCGTTTTCTGTTTTATAAAAAGAATCACACACACACACACGCACACACACACACACACATATATATATATATATATATATATGGCATTTTTTCTTTTAAAAGTTTTGGATAAAATAGGACAGACTTTTCATGCCTGCCTACTGTAGCTTTGACCTGTTCAATTTTCATAGAAGTCGTTTGATTCTTGAATGGTATGAATTTAGGAAGGCACCGTATTCTTTCCAGTTTCTCTGCTCTAAATGGAGCTATCTTCGGATAAAGCAATAATGGAATGACCAACACAATGACGAGTCTTATACATTCATCTAAAGCGTAGAAGGAAGAACACGTGGGCGAGCAATTAACGGAAGAAAATAATTAAGTCATTAAAAAATGTACCCTATTCACCTACCGTCTTTAACACGAAAGTAATACATTATTCCAAATTCAAACTTCTAACGGCGTCATTTACCATAAATTCCCTTCTCGAATAATTACCTTGGTAAGACCATTGATGTGTACTAGTTTAAATGTCCATTCGAAGGATGCTTTACCAATAAAGTAAGTACCTACATTGGCATGAATACTACTACTCTGTTGTGTTGTTTCACACTTCACTTATCCGACACTTGTTTCATTTTACAAGACATGCATATACATTTGTGATTTTCCTCCAAATACAGAATACTCTCACTGAAAACCTCTGCAAATTACATACCCAATAAAAAAAAACTCCCTGGCAAAACTCCACATTATTTAAGTTCTATATAGAAAGATTAACAACACATCCTTAAGCAATTTTAACTTCGTATATAACAGTCACATTCTAAATATAGCAGCCAAATAAAATGGTGTAATGGTTATCGTCGTAGTAATTGGAAACGGCGACACGAGTTCAAATCCTAGACAACACTGATTGCATTTCACATAGCACTAATACACTTGGGAAAGGTATGAATCCAATTATTCTCTCTCCAGCTATGGGTAAAAAGTAGGGCAGACTAGATTCTTTAGCCTTGGTGAGGCTACTCATCAAGGAGAAGGAAAACTCAGAATTCAAACCTGTTAAACTTCGCTTAAATATTGACCTTGTGTCGTATCCTGTCCGAGCGGAGGGGGTGGTAAATATGAATAAAATGTGGCAGTCACTTTCAAATATAGCAGCCACATCTAAATATAGCAGCCACATTCTGAACATACCAGCCTCATTGTAAATCTAAATATGCCAGTCACACACAAATATAGCGGCCACATTCTAAATATAGCACTTATATTCAAATATAGCAGTCACGTTTAGATATAGCATCCATATTCTAATTATAGCTGCCACTTTCTAAATATAATAGTCACATTTAAATATAGCGTCTATATTCTAAATATTACTGTTCCATTCTAAATATAGCTGCCACATTCTAAAATGCCTATAACACCTTTTTCCACTAATTCTTTCTCTTAGCTATTGTAAAAACATTTCTACCGTAGATTCTCTTCCAACTTGTTTTTCCTTCTTCTATATCTCATCATCATCAAGTCGCATTATGAGCATGGATTTCCCTGACTCTCTTCCTGCATCTGTCCCTATCATCCATCGCTCCTGGTAGGTCTTCCAGATTACATCGTGAGTCTGCAGAGAGCTTCTGTAGGTAGGTTCTTGTTGGTTGGTCAACACTGGCATGCCCATGTGGAGGGGTCCATGAGAGAAGGCCACTTATGAGTTCGTTCTTGCATCTTTTACAGAGACTCACATGTCTAGTTCGTCTTTTGTGGATAGTTTTAAAGATGGGAGGTGAGTGGCCGTACAGTTGTTTCGTGGGGCGTTGAAAACAGCATTCTTATATAATATAATGAATGCTGTTATATGTTATATACTTATATATATACATAGTAAGTAAAGTTGGCGACAGTAGCTACTACACCGAGGTGCAGGGGATGGTGCTACTCCTTTCCCTGGATTGCTCTACTTTACTCTTGATGTGTACCTTATAATGCTGAGTGTTAAGCAAGGAGGTATCAAATATCATTTTTTAAGTCTTTGGTATGACTCGACCTGGGATTGAACCCCGGTGTCCTGGACCATTGGCGAACACTCTGCCCACTAGGCCAATGAGCCGGTTATTAATATATATATATATATATATATATATATATATATGGGGGGCCGTAAATAAAATAATGACTTAAATATTATACGAATTATTTCCACGTGATCGTTGTTCTCATTTTTTCTGATTTCCATATGATCGAGAGCCTATCGATAGCTGTCAATGCCTTCGTTAGCCGTGTGTCGATGTCTTTTTCGGTTGATGAGACGCTGCATCCTAGGTAGGTGAATTTGTCTACTAGTTTCAGAGAGGTTCCGTCTAGTGTGGAAATGTCACATGTTTGGTTATAGCTCATATATTCAGTTTTACGTGCATTGACATGAAACACAGTTACTTCCAGGCGGCGGTCGTATCGATACTGCTATATGGATGCACTAGTTGGACGAAGAAGCTAGATGGCAATTACACTAGAATGCTGCGAGCAATATTGAACGAGCCCTGGCGGCAACACCCAACAAGGCACCAGCTCTACGGCCACCTGCCTCCCATCACGAAAACTATCCAAGTTAGACGAACAAGACACGCAGGACACTGCTGGAGAAGCAAGGACGAGCTCATAAGTGACGTACTCCTATGGACCCCCGAATATGGCCAAGCAAATGCAAGACGACCAGCACGAACATACATACAGCAGCTATGTGAGGATACGGGATGTAGCCCTGAAGACCTGCCAGAGGCGATGAATGATAGGGAGAAGTGGCGAGAGAGGGTCAGGGATATCCGTGCTGGTGGCATGACATAATGATGATGATGATGTTATTCTCATGCCATTAAGAAAGCCATCGCACGTAGAAAAATGAAAATATGATACCTGCTTTATTTTATTTCTGTTTTTGGTCATACTCTTGTTTCATTTTTAAAGGGTACCAAGGTACTTACTGAAATGTCTTCTCACCCCAAAAACCCGGAATCAATGTCAAATGCGTAAATATCATTGACAAAAACAGTAAATTTAAATGATTAATTTATCATTACAGATTTCTACCCCAAGAGCAACATGGAAATGATGAGGTGTGATTACATCGCTGACTGCTTCTATGAAATCATGCACGATTACATGAGGTACTACCACTGGAAGAACGGACGCTTCAGGGTAAGTCAATAATTTAAATATTCTAAATGTTCTTCTTTCAATACAAAGCAGAACTAGATTACCAGAGAATTTATAGAATTGCATTATTGGTTTTAGTATTAGAATCCCATTTATCTTTCCCCATTAGGTTATTTAATGCCAAATCCATTTTTATGTAAATAATCCGCTCTATTTAAAACAATTCAGTTTAGCATAAGTACACAGTTTAATGGTCAAAAGCATTTATTTCAAACTATTCAAGCAGTTATATGTAACAATTCAGTTAAGTGTAAATACAGTGTTAATGTCGAAAAACAGTTCTATTTCAAATAATTCAGTTAAGCATAAGCACGGTTTACTTGTCAAAAACATTTATATTTCAAGCTATTTAGTTTATTCAAACAATTCAGTTTAGCATTAGTATGCTGTTAGTTCTATTTAACCCATAGATAGGGCCCTATCAGGTGCTACCACTCCGGGCCAGAGTGGACCTGGGAGCAATGGCAATGAAGGGTTATACCGCATTCCCCAAAGCTCCAGAACTGCTAGAACCTCACCATCAGATTGTTTAGTGTCATATATAGGACACTCGTTTGAGGGGGTCTTACTCCTCTGCAGAGGAGCAGTCGGTGTATTGTACAGGCCCAGCCGACAGGGCAATTGACGTTTCGAGGTAAGTCATTTGTGTCAATATTGTAATATATACATCTACCTAACTCACTATGGATGGACAAAAAGGTAAAAGAAAACGTATTCGCAGCTGATCGGCTCATTATTTCCTATCTGTATGATTCAACGGGATCTAAAATAATCTACAGTCAACTATCTCGAATCTATTCAATATTTCAGATTTAAATAATGTAATATTTTATCTATAGAAATTGATCAACAAAAAGGCTATGATAAAATTATCATTAATATTAAAGGACATTACGCAATACAAAAATCCAATGCTTGATATATAATGACTGCTTCGATTAAAATCATACACGATTAAATGAGGTACTATCACTGGAAGAATGGACGCTTTAGGGTGATTCGTTAATTACATTATTTCATATCATCTTTCAACACACCACAAAACTGGATTATCAAAAAGGTTTTAGCAAAGATTCTTTAGTAAATGACATATCATATTTACCCAACCCCCTCCGCTCGGGCAGGATATGACACAAGGTCAATTTCTAAGCGGAGTTTAGCTGGTTAGAATTTAGAGTTTTCCTTCTCCTAGACTTGTTGCCTCACCAAGGCTGAAGAAATCAGCCTGCCCTACTATTTACCCATAGCTGGAGAGAGAATAATTGGATTCATACCTTTCCCAAGGGTATTAGTGCAATGTGAAATGCAATCAGTCCCGTCCAGGATTTGAACTCGTGTCGCCGTGTCCATTTCCTACGACGATAACCATTACACCACTATATTGAAGTTAATATTTATAGAAACCGCCTGTAAAATTGTATTCGAAACAATTCTCTTTCTTATTTTAATGAAAGAATTATTAAAATCAAATTGTCATCTTTAGTTTGGTTTGTTTGGTTTTATGGCATATCAACCTTTGTAGGTTATTTAACGCCAAATCCATTTTTATGTAAATAATCTGTTCTATTGAAAACAGTTCAGTTTAGCATAAGTACACAGTTTGATTGTCAAAAATATTTCCATTTCAAACTATTCAAGCAGTTTTAAGTAATAATTCAGTTAAGTGTAAATACACTTTTAATGTCTAAAAACAGTTCTATTTGAAATAATTCAGTTAAGCATAAGCACGCAGTTTAAGTGTAAGTACAGTTTAATTGTCAAAAACGTTTCTATTTCAAGCTATTTAGTTTACTCAATTAATTTTAGCATAAGTATGACGTTAGTTCTATTTAACCCATAGATAGGGCCCTATCAGGTGCTACCACCCAGGGCCAGAGTGGACCTGGGAGCAATGGCAATGAAGGGGTACTCCGCATTCCCCAAAGCTCCAGTATTGCTGGAACCTCACCATCAGATTGTTTAGTGTCATAATCCAGGAAAATCTTTGGCGGGGGGTCTTACCCCTCTGCAGAGAAGCAGTCGGTGTTATCTACAGCCCCAGCCGACTGGGCAAGACATTTTTGGGTTAATCGGTTTTGTCAACATATCATATCTATGTCTACCAACCTCACTACTGACTTAGATGAAGAAAAAAAAATAGAGTGAAAAAAATAGCAAATATGAGTGACAAATACTGAGTGTTTCAAAGGAATTATGCCCGATTACATAAAGTTATACCGCTGAAAAAACGGACGCTTCAGGTGCTACCATTTCAATATTTCATATCTCCACCTTTTAACACACTACATATATGAATTAGCACAGTGGTTGTCTTAAAATCTGTTTGCTGAAAGTCAACGTCTTTGTAAATAATGGCAGCTTCTATGAATTCATTCCCGATTACATGAGATTCCACCATTGGAAGAACGGACTCTTCAGGGCCAGTAAGTCTTTTTGAAACCAATTCTGTATTTTCATTTAAGACATTTTTTTCTGAAGGCTTCTTCCAGTTTAGTTAACAGTCATTCTCTGTATCTATTTTAGTCGGCTTTTAAATGTTTGCACAACTATCCAAGAAGCTACCTGTCTGTCTGTCTATCTGTATATCCAACTACGTTTTATCTATCAATCTATCTATATGAATTGGCTCATGAGTCCTTTTTTATCTATCTATCTATCTATCTATCTATCTATCTATCTATCTATCTAAACCCTTCAAATCAATCTATCTATCTATCTATCTATCTTATAATGCTCATATCTATCTATCTATCTATCTATTGAAACAGTTCTTATCTATCTAAACCCTTCAAATCTATCTATCTATCTATCTATCTATCTATCTATCTATCTATCTATCTATCTATCTATCTTATAATGCTCATATCTATCTATCTATCAATCTATCTATCTATCTATCTATCTAAACCCTTCAAATCTATCTATCTATCTATGTATCTATCTATTGAAACAGTTCTTATCTATCTATCTATCTATCTGTCTATCTAAACCCTTCAAATCTATCTATCTATCTTTCTATTTATCTATCTATCTATCTTCCTTATAATGCTCATATCTATCTATCTATCTATTTATCTATCTATCTACGCTTTAGTATGTACGTGTGTGTGAGCGTGTGAGTGCGTGCGCTTGTGTGTGTAAGGGTGGGTGTGTTTACGTGGCTTGTCGGCTGGTAAATCTTACATATATATATATATATATTTATCTAGCTATCAACGTTTATATCTGTCTATCTATACATCTTAGTTCATATGTTTTCATGTCCATCTATCTACCAGTCCCAGTCTTTTCCTTCTTATCTATCTATCTATCTATCTATCTATCTATCTATCTGCATTTGTTTGTTTATTTGTGTGTGTGTGTGTGTATGTGTGTGTGTGTATGTGTGTATGTGTGTGTGAGTATGTGTGTGTGTCTACGTAGCTTGTTGGCTCATAAATCCTTATCTATCTATCTATCTATCTGCATTTGTTTGTTTATTTTTGTATGTGTGTGTGTGTGTGTATGTGTGTGTGTGTGTGTGTGTGTGTGTCTACGTAGCTTGTTAGCTCATAAATCCTTACATATCTATCCATCTATCTATGTCGGCTCAAGTATCATTAGCACAAACATCTTTTCCTAAAAATTACCTATTCATTAAGAGATTAAAAAAGGTTGAACATTGAATCCGATCTCTTCGGATTATTCATTTATTTATTTATTACACTTGAGTAGACAATTTAGATTATATTTTCTTAAATGATAGTGTGAGTGACAAATAAAAACATTTAGGGGTCAATCCTTCTCATATCGTCCCCAAACTATTTCAATTTGGTTAAAAAGGCCTGAAAATAACATATTATACTTAACAGTAGCTGCAAAAGTTTTAAAACCGATTATTATTCTTCGTAAAATTCAATAATAATCAAATATATGAATGAATCTTAAAATTTATTTTCTTCGATTTTCCAGAGATAAAAAGATTGTAAATATTTCTAATTTTTTTCCAGTTCAATTGCAGTGGTTCCGGCTCAATGAGTCCAACAAGCGGAAAGGGAGATATGAATATGAATGATTCCAATTATGATGTAAGTACAAATACATCTATATATTTACTAAAGTTTTTATTAAGCTTAACGATATATATATATATAGTCATCCACAGACAGATCTGTTTCGTTCTATCAGAACTCATCAGTGTGGCTAGACAGTATATCCCCGTCGCTGGGATCGAAACCCGGTTTTACTCAAACGCCAAGCCAAACCTTCTAACCATTTAGCAACGAGGAGATATTAGCTAAACGGTTATGAATCACAATTACTATTGTTTACATTCATCCGTTCAACGGCCGCCGAGATCTCAATTCAAATACAAAGAGACTTGCAAAGGCGCTAATGGCAACACGATTACTTCTTCGCTAGAGAACTCGAAAATACGGGGTAGGGGAGTATATATATATATATATATATACATATATTAATCTCTTGTTCCTGGCGGGTTTTTTCTTTTTTTCTGGTAACTGTGAATGCTGGTAGATAGTAGATTAGTAAATATATATATATATATATATATATATATATATATATATATATATATATGTGTGTGTGTGTGTGTGTGTGCGTGTGTTTATTAATAATGGATGAAAAAAAAAACCGCCAGGAACAAGAGATTAATATATATATATATATATATATATATATATATATATATATATATTAGAATGCTGCGTGCAATCTTGAACAAGTCCTGGCGGCAACACCCCACAAGAAACCAACTGTACGGCCACCTGCTTCCTATCACGAAAACTATTCAAGTTAGACGAACCAGACATGCAGGACACTGCTGGAGAAGCAGGGACGAGCTCATAAGGGACGTACTCCTACGGACCCCCACACATGGCCGTGCAAAAGCAGGACGACCAGCACGAACATACATTCAGCAGATATGTGAGGATACGGGATATTGTCCTGAAGACCTGCCTAGGGCGATGAACGATAGGGAGGAGTGGCAAGAGAGTGTCAGGGATATCTGTGCTACCAGCGCGACATGATGATGATGATGATGATATATATATATATATATATATATGTTATGTTTTGATCTTCGACTCGACCCAAAAAAATGCTATTCCAAGGTGATTCACCGGAAGAAAGTGACACATTCCAATGGCCAGTAATCGAAAGAGATCGCGTGGGCGGATTAAGGCTTATAATATGGGACAAGGTGAAGATCCCACTGTGCCACTACAGTGATGCACCGGAAGAGAGTGACCTGTGAACTGCATGACAGTTATTTCCGCTTGATGACGATTAAACATTCGATTTCAAAGATCCAGTGGGCGATCGTGTGGTCGTTGAATTATTATTTAACTCAATTGAGTTCGAGTCCAAGAAGCAGTTGCCAGTAGAATTCCAGACAGCTAGAGACCAGATGTGGTAGGGAAAGCTACACCCGACCGAGGGGGCCCTCGGGGACCCCGATGGAGTGGACCCCAGCAACAGGCGAACAAGAAAGACACAACGTGACGGTCATAACAGTGGGGTCAAGAAATTATAGTTTATGTTCGGTCTCTAGCTCCCTCTCACATGCAACCCTTGAACAACCCTTTCGAACCCTTGCAATAAAGTGAGAGGTAAAATACTGTTAAAGAAGTCTTCCTGCGTCTTCTTTCCTGCGTCGGTTATCATTGCGTCGGTATGAACATGTATACTTGTATATAAGTATATATATGTATGCAACATATATATATATATATATATATATGTGCTATGCTTTCTGAGTGAATATGGATTGGCCACTTCATTTTAAAATTATTTAGTGCAATCTTTTTTGGTATACAGGGAAATGCTAAAGTTAAAAAGTTAAAGTTTGTATTCTTATACGTCGAGTACTGATCCATTGGCTTAGTGTTAGACTGTTCGCCAATGACCCAGGAGACAGGGGTTCAATCGCACGTCGAGACATTCTAATGATTCAAAAAATAGTACTTGATTGCTTCTTGCTTATCACTCAGCATTATAAGGTACGTTTCAAGGTTAAAGTGGAGCCATCCAGGTAAAGAATTTGTGCTCTGCCGTTCTCCTCGGTGTAGTAGCGATTGAAAAGGGATCCATCGTGTCACCCTCGACTACGGTCGCCAACTTTATGTATATATATATATATATATATATATAGCAGTAATTTGCCAAGCTTTCTGGAGTAGCGCCCTTCCCTACACCTCGGTGTAGTAGCTATTGAAAAGGGCGCTTTCGGGTAGCCCTCGACTACGGTTACCTACTTTACTTTTTTTTTTACTTATTCCTATCACATTTAAAAGTACACATTTGTTTGTACACAGTTGATTATATTACATTTTTTGTGTGCACACAGTTAATTGGTTTAAAATATTTCTATTTAACTCTAATAATTAGATTTATTAAATTGTTTAAGTAGTTTCATGTAATATAAATATTTCTATTTAACTTTAAAGGGTTTCAAATAACCATCCGCAGAATCCACACATGTATATATATATATATTAACCATCCGCAGAATCCTTGAAGGTGTACGGGCAAAGAACCTACAAGCGACATTAATATTTGTCGACTTTACCAAGGCTTTCGACTTCATTCACAGAGGAAAGATGGAACAAATCCTACTAGCGTACGGCATACCTAAAGAAACCGTAGCGGCAATAACGATTCTCTATAGAAACACTAAAGTAAAAATACGATCACCGGATGGAGACACAGAATACTTCGACATTGTAGCAGGAGTACTACAAGGGGACACGCTAGCCGCGTACCTCTTTATCATTTGTCTAGACTACGTACTTAGAACATCGATTGACAAAATCAAAGAGAATGGCTTCGAACTGACGAAGAAAAGAAGCAGAAGATACCCCGCAACAACAATTACCGACGCCGACAACGCCGATGACATAGCGATACTGGCAAATACACCTGACCGTGCCGAAACACTTCTGCATTGTTTGGAACGAGCAGCAGCAAGCATAGGGCTCTATGTAAATGCACACAAAACGGAATATATGTGCTATAACCAAACGGGGGACATCTCCACTCTAGAAGGAACCCCACTTAAACTAGTAGACAAATTCACGTACCTAGGAAGCAGCGTCGAATCAACCGAAAAGGACATCGAAACGAGGCTAACAAAAGCATGGACCGCTATCAATAGGCTATTGATTATATGGAAATCAGACCTAACCGATAAAATGAAACGCAGTTTCTTCCAGGCAGCGGTCGCATCGATACTGCTATATGGATGCACTACATGGACGCCAACAAAACGGCTGGAGAAGAAACTAGATGGCAATTACACAAGAATGCTGCGTGCAATCCTGAACAAGTCCTGGCAGCAACACCCCACAAGAAACCAACTGTACGGCCACCTGCCCCCTATCACGAAAACTATTCAAGTTAGACGAACCAGACATGCAGGACACTGCTGGAGAAGCAGAGATGAACTCATAAGAGATGTACTCTTATGGATCCCCACACATGGCCGCGCAAAAGCAGGGCGACCAGCACGAACGTACATTCAGCAGCTATGTGAGGATACGGGATGTTGTCCTGAAGACCTACGTAGGGCGATGAAGGATAGGGAGGAGTGGCGAGAGAGGGTCAGGGATATCCGTGCTACCAGCACGATATGATGATGATGATGAAATGATTGAATAGTTTTATTTGACCCATAGATCGGATCCTAGCAGGTATTACCAACCCGGGTGATTGTGAAATCGGGAGTAGTCAAAATAAAAAAAAATCACTCTACACTCACCAAATCTACCGGACGAGATCCCCACTCTTAGATGTAGTTTAATGACATACCCTGAACACTCGTTGAGGGAGGGCCTTAATTTACTGAAGAAGTGCAGCAGGTGCTCTACACAACCCCTGGGCAAATAGAAGATGAGATTATTATTTTATCATAATATATTTGAAGAAAATATATTTCGTTTTTTAATTATGTGATTTTATAATGATTTTAATTTAATGAAAATCTAACTTGTATTTTAATAAGTAATTTATTTTCTTTCTAGAATTATATGCAGTGGAGATATATGAACACTTGCCATCGTGTCCTTCCATTCTTGGAGAGAACATTGGAGATGAATAATGGTGGAAAGAACTTCTTCATGGGAGATCAGGTAAAAATATGTAATTACCTAATACTCGGCACGACATTTTCAAATTCAGGACGTGTCGGGCATACACTCTCTATTACAATCATTGGCTAAGTCGAAGGCCCTTCTGTGGTAGATGATGTGGAAAAAGCCTTTTGCCAAAGACAATGGGTCAGACGCAATATAAAACAAGAATCTATCTCTCTATCTATCTATCTTCACTTACTAAATTTATATGTGTGTGTCTGTTTGGTCTGTGTGTGTTTGTGTGTGCCTTTATTCTATTCTCCATATTAGTCAGTTCATACCTGTCTCCATCTTTTAAATATATTCAAATCTATCGATCCCATGGGCATTATGTGTTAAAGTGTTTGTCCATGGCCCGGGTGACCAGGGTTCAATCCTAGGTCGAGTCATACCAAAGACTAAAAAAAAACGGTACTTGATACCTCCTTGTTTAACTCTCAGCATTACAATATATGGATTAAGGGTAAAGTAGAGCAATCCAGGTAAAGAACTAGTGCCCTCCTCTTCTCCTTGGTGTAGTAGCTATTGAAAAGGGAGCCTTCGTATCACCCTCGACTACGGTCGCCAACTTTATATATATATATATATATATATATATATAGTAGTAATTTGGTAAGTTTTTTGCTTAAATGCGACACAAGACCGTATGAATGGGCACCCAATGAGACTGGAACATACTCGTGAAAGTTTGCTCATCTAGCCTGCTAACATTACATCACCCTAGGTGCATATATATATATATATATATATATATATATATATATATATATTTACTAATCTAATATCTACCAGCATTCACGTTTACCAGAAAAAAAGAAAAAAAAACGCTAGGAACAAGAGATAAAAATATCTCGAATCACCGCCCTGGGGAAAAAGAAAAAATATCATAGGACAAAAAGAAAGAAAAGACCTACCCTGTCACACCAATTGAAAAAAATCAAGTGATATGCAGTCAGTTGGTCAAAGGAAAACTAAAACCTTCCGTAAACGCTGCGATGCTACAATTACAAGAGTGCTCAAAACAAGTGGAGCCAACTATATAATTAACTTAAATCGCGAGTCGGAAATCTCCGACTAAAGTTTCGCCTGAACGGATCATCAGGAAGTCCTATACCGGTATAGGAAGTCCTATGTCGGTATAGGACTTCCTGATGATCCGTTAAAGTGAAACTTTAGTAGGAGATTTCCGACTCGAGATTTAAGTTAATTTTATATATATAGTTGGGCTGCAAACTTTCATTTATGCATGTTTGATTAAATAATAAAGACAAATTTTGTCTATATAGTTTTATTAAGATCCTTTCAAGTTTTCGGATAAATGTCTGGGTTTCAGGTTAAAATTGGTGGGTGAATTTATCAAAATTGTCTCGAGCACTTTCGTACCTTTTATAGGCGATCATCACGGGTTGCTTGCATGTATAAAGAGTGTTCTTAAACAGTTGTTGAATGTTTTTTTTAAGATTTTTATAACATCACAAAATTACGTAAACGTAGAGTTAGATAAAATCGAGATGATGATGAATTTAAAAAAAACAGAATTCTATAAAAGGAAATAGAATATATATAAAAAAAGGTCCGAAAATTCTCCGGACAATTTTGGTAAATTTATCCACCAATTCCAACCTGAAACCAAGACATTTATCAGGAAACTTGAAAGGGTCTTGATAAAATTACATAGACGAAATGTGTCTTTATTATTTAATCAAACACACACACACACACACACACACATATATATACATATCTATCTATCTATCTATCTATCTATCTATATATATATATATATATATATATATATATATATATATATGCAATGTTCTATTCATTTTAGCCTGTTCATAGTTATCTACTCTTCTTTTTTCAAATCCAGTTATCTTAGATTGTATATACCTGTCTCCATCTTTTAAATATCTTCTTATCTATCAATCAACCGATATATATATATATACATATATGCATATGTATACGTATATATATGTGTGTGTGTGTGTGTGTGTGTGTGTGTCTTTGTTCTGTCCTCCCTTTTGGTCTGCTCCCATCTATTTTGTTTTACTTATACCTATAAACCCGTATCTGTTCATCCCTCTCTTCATCTATCTAAACTCTATGCAAAGAGAAGAGTCCTTTTGGCAGAGTAGCAAAAGACGTACAGCATTGAAGTAAGTTTTTTCGAGCTCCACTGGGAATAACTCCTCACTTTCAGAATAATAACCTTGGTAAATGTTAGAACCTTCTTATCACCTTCGATATGCGTTAAATAGTAAGATACCGTTCTTTTAAAGAACAGCTTTGGTATTAGATAGCTCATGAAGGTCGATAATCAATTAAATAAAGGAACCACATTTTTTTCCAAATTCAGAAAAGATAGAAAAAGAATATAGACTTATATAATAACGCCTACACAAAACAGATACCTGGCAAAACTGAAACTTTTAACCAGCGGAGATTCGGGTTTCTTGGGTTCTCAACTGTTAGAACCATACATCTATTGTTCCATGCAGTATGCTGAAACTTGTAGAAAATATTTAAAAAATCTTTATTTGATAATATTAATGAAGATAGTCATGTGGCTATGCCGTTACCTCACTGGGATCAGAAACAATGTTTCTACTCCTCAAAGACCAGAAGCGAAAAGAGAACGACCATGGCTTTTTTAAACTGTCAGATGGAGCTCAGATTGGACAACGGTCATTATTATTTTTTGAATCCCTTCACTTTTAAATTCAATATTGGAAAGGCTTGTACGGACATGGGATCTTGGTGTTATATAATCAAGGAATGATTTTTTTATATTAATCATTTTTCATTAATTATATTTTATCGTTCAGTTTGGTTGGGCTTTGAACTATTCGGGTTAAGAGCCCAGGTGTATAGTTAATTGCTGCAGTTTAAGCTCGTGCGCAAAGGATATGACAATCACCATTGTCATAATAAACCCACAAAGAGGAAATGGGGCTAGAGTGTGGATGCATTCAGGCCCGGAAGAACTGGTCCTGAGAATTTGAGGATTTTGAAAAAGAGGCAGTTGGGAGTTGAAATTGGACCATGGAGGCAGAGAGTTTAATTTCTGCCATTGTGCTATAGAGTTGGATTTCGGCCTTTGCAAGATGTAGTTAGATTTTTCGGGTCTCTACGGACAGAGATCTTAAACATCACAGGATGCGCCGCGTGTTGGGTGGGGTTAGCATTGTAAGAATTGTGTCTTTTTCCTCATGTCTAAGAACCGAAGTCAGAAATTAATAAACCGTTCATACCTGAAGCAACAGAGTCCACCTGATTTTTTCCTGCGTTTCTATTTGTATATGTATTGTATTAGAGTTGTGATAGACATCACCAAATTATACAACATAGGTACTGGTCGTAAACTCTTTTCTCAACCACCGCATTATTTTGCTACATATCTTAATTTTTCTCTTCCAGATGATGTGGTGTGATATGATGTGCTTCTGCTGTCTGGAGAACCCCATGATGGAGAATCAATCTCTGTTTAAAACTTATCCCAAGATGATGGCCTTGAGAAATCGTGTCGCTTCCCACCCCA
This sequence comes from Sepioteuthis lessoniana, assembly GCA_963585895.1. NCBI lineage: Eukaryota > Metazoa > Mollusca > Cephalopoda > Myopsida > Loliginidae > Sepioteuthis > Sepioteuthis lessoniana. The sequence continues at coordinate 12,428,465 of OY757942.1, forward strand.
AGATCTCCGGCTACCTGAAGAGCCGTTGCAACACAAACTGGTAAACAGACTTCAACCGACTAGACAACCTCAAAAGAAAACTTTCCCGATTCAAAATGGAGGCAGTTTTATGAATGTTAACGAATAATTAAGTGAAATAAAAAACAAATTCTTTTTAAATTAAGCTTGTGATTTGTTTGTTTTTTAAGATTGATTGACTAGTTTATTTTTGAAAAATGTCCACCCATTGTACGTTTATATCAACATTTTTGGTGTACATGAAGGGTTTTCATTTTTCAAGAGGAGGAATTATATTGTTGATGCAATTATCATGGCCAGAAAATCCGGCAAAACACTTGCAGGTGACATACGGAACCACTCGAGAGCTGTTTCGACCTTATTAGATCTCATCAGCAGTGTTTACAGAGATCTCCCCCACTTTTGATCAAAAGAATGAAGAACCGAAATTCTACCACTGAGCCATCGGTTTACATCACACACAAGTGTTGACTAGGTAGTCATGGCGATTGCGCCGTTATTTAACCTGAATGTGTCTTTCACTTCCAGTGGGGAAGATCATGGTATACACAGTTGATGAAACCTTAAAAGGTCGAAACAGTTCTTCAGTGGTTCTGTATGTCACCCGCTATGTTTGTCGGATTTTCTGGTTATGGTAATTCAATTCACAATTTTTGGTGTGGTTGTTTTTGAAAGGATTTATTGCATGCGTTCTTGTCGAATATGAATAATTTTTAAACAGAATATTAGGTTGTTTGCACGATAATGTTTGAATTTAGAATAAAATTTTGTTCCTGAACTAACGAATTCAAAGTGTTTTACTCAGTCAAACTTAGTATAAACTATTTAAATTCAATTCTTACACATTATTAGTATTTGTTATAAAAGAAATTCACATTTTTAAGGATTGAATTGTCCTCTTTGTCAATATTCTATCACTTCGTTCAAAATTTGCTGCTTTTGAAGGTTTAATGACTCTGAGTCAACAACATGAAAAAAGAATGCGTTTACTTTTTAAGGTTGGTCAGAATTTTGCTTTAGGATAATTCTCGGCCACACGTGGCTAGGATGAAACTCCAAAAGCTCAGTGACTTGGGGCATCAGGCTTTTTCCATATCCACCTTAATCACCAGATTTTTAACCCTCAGATTACCATTTTCTCAAGCAACTGGGCGCTTTTTACTTAAAAAAAAAATCCCTTCCAAAATAGAGGTAGAAATGCATTTAGACTTTTCTGATTAGGTTTGGTTTCTTTGTTTAATGGCATATCAACCTTTGTTGGTTATTTAATGCCAAAGCCATTCTCGTTTTAATTTATTCATTCTTTTTTCCGAACAACCAGATAGAATGCTGCATCCTCTATAAATAAGTATTATCATCATCATCATGTCACGCCATCAGCACGGATATTCCTGACCATTTCTCCACACTCTTCACTATCGTTCGTTGCTTGTGGTAGGTCTTCAGAGATACATCCAATATCGGCACAGAGCTGCTGTATGTAGGTTCTAGCTGGTTGTCCAGCCTTTTCCTGCTCATGTGAAGAGGTCCACAGGAGTATATCACTTATGAGTTCGTCCCTACTTCTCCAGTAGTGTCCTGCATGTCTGGTTCGTCTAACTTGGATAGCTTTTGTGATGGGTGGTAAGTGGCCGTACAGTTGCTGCTTTGACGGGTGCTACCTCCATGACATGTTCTGTATTGCTTGCAACATTCTTGTGTAGTTGCCGTCAAGCTTTTTTTCCATAGGTTTACTTAGCGTCCATGTAATGCATCCATACAACAGAATCGACAAGACTGCTGCTTGGAAGAAACTGCGCTTTTTTTATCGGTCAAATAAGAATATGACTATCAAATTCTTTTAATACTTCCTTTTTCTAAGGCAAAAATACCACGATTTTTATGGAGTATTATTCAACAAAAACGGATTTGATTAGTTTTTATTCATGACCATACTCTACAAAGTCTATAGAATTAAAACTCAGAAAAAAGAATGTTACATATTGGTTTGGTTTAGTTTAGTTTCAATAGCATATAAACCTTCAGGGGTTGTTTATTACTGTAACGTTACCTCATCGACACAGCATCAATGGAGAATGAGGGTGTTACCCTTTAAACACGACACGAAATGAATCTGTTGGGTACTTGATACGAAGGTTGATTTGTTATTCTCCAACCTTACTGCAGCAACACGAGAAAGATAAAGTGTAAGAATATGTCAACTGAATAGATATACAGAAAGATATGAGCCCCAAGAGACGAATAAGGTCAGCAGTGGACTTAGCCTTCTCGTTGGTGAGTCAGCCGATCTGGTTGTAGTTCTGGGTGCGTGAATTTCTTAGCGTTTCGTCTGATCCTTCCGTTTGCTCCGGATTTCCGCCTCTGACTGGCCGTCTGACTTCGACCAACTTACTCTTCTTATATATATTTCTAATTATCTCATTTACTAATGATAATAAGAACACGTGCCATTAAAAAACTTTTCATAAATCCAACAGCTAAATCTATGGTCATTGGATTCAAAATGTTTCTTTTCAACATCCTACCTGCTGCAGATTTGAAAACACCCTGTAAACCCCATTCTACAACATGCGCACCATTTGATCTTTTGCTTGCGTCTTACACTTCAACGGCATGATTTTAGCTTATTTACTATTTATTACTATAAGTAACTAATATAATTAATTACCATCGTCATCTGTATAATATTGCTTAAGCCATTCTTGAAGACGAACAGCATTGGTTCACTTGTACCCATATCGAAAGGGGATTAGGGAATTCATATTTTTTTAGGGATATTTGTCGCGAGTGAGATGAAAGCGCCACTGGATATCCTACTCACTTACTACGATGTCTCAGTCAACTACGTTTGCCACTACACCATGAAGGCTGTGCTCGTTACATATTGATAATTCCGAAGTTTAATTGATGAATAATGTCTCTGAAGAATATTGGTTGACTTGAGAGTGGTCTGACACACAGGTAGCCAAAGCTCCACATTGCATTTACACGATGAATATATGGGGTAATAGACATCACTCATGGAAATGTGTTGGGCATGTCATCCTGGCACCTCAGATACAACCCATCTGCCGCATTAGGTTCTCTTCTATAAAATGGGGTAAGCTTAGCTGGCTTGCTTTTACCATGAAGATTCAAGAAGGCAGCCATGTTAGAAGGTGAGTCGTTTGACTTCTGCAGTCTCCAACACTATAAAGTGATTTTTTTATCAGTTAGACATTTAAAGTAGAATTAAAATGAAGAAAATTTATTTCTCATCAAAATTGCAACGGTTGATTAATTAGTAAAGTATTCAGTCCAATAAAATAACTTTTAAGCAAATAAAATCATGAAATCAACATCAATCATCCTCTTTCATGATTTGACGCTATATATATATATATATATATAAGAGTGTATATTTGGGCAGCAAGTTATTATTAAGGCAACTTTTATTAAAGACGATGGAACACCTTATTATTTTTAATCGAAAATTTTCCAGGCTTCTTGTTATTTTTCATGTGTCGGGATTTAGATGGTAAAGAAATGATCTCATATTTTCTGCCCAAGCGCATTTGATCATACTTTTGGCCATCATCAGGAGTTGTGTAGTTTAGTTTGAGTTTTATTGTTTTCATTAGTTGTAGCGTTTTTATTTTTAAAATCAGTACATATAATCAAAACAATAAAACTAAAAATACGCTGTCAACTCAAACTACACGACCTCTTGTCGTATACCACAGCCATATTGACATCAATTATAACAGTATTACAATATTATAACAGTATTACAATATTATAACAGTATTACAATACATACACTCATACAAAACACAATACGGGTGGACACTGTCGTTTCAGGTAAGAACGCGTTTATTAACTTCTGGCTATCAGTAAAGGGAGACAGGAGGAGAGAGACACAATTCTTAAAATTCTATGCTAACCATATACTATGCTAACCATACTATGCTGACGCGCGGCGCATCTTGTGATGTTTAAGATCTCTGTCGGTAGAGATCCGAAAAACCCAACTACATCTTTCAACGGTAGAAACTCAACTCTCTGCCTCCATGGTCCAATTTCTTCTTCTCAACTGACGCTTTTCAAACTTCTCAAATTCTCAGGACCATCTCTTCTGAGCATGACGTCATCCACACTCTAGCCCCATTTACTGTCTGGGGGTTTATTATGACAATGGTGATTGACATGTCCTTTGCGCGTGAGCTTAAACTGCACCAATTGGCGATACACCTGGGCTCTTATCCCGAATAGTTTACAGCCCAACCATACTGCCCAACCATATTTTTTCAGAATAAGAAACTGAAATTCTACAAAAACAAAAACAAAAATCTTCGTAATTTAATATCAAATTAAATGGTTTATTAACTTTATTGGCATGTTTAGAATTTTAAAGTATGCTATGCCAAGAGGTTAGGGAATCGCGTTCATCATTCATACATATTTAGAAATTTTGTGCAGTTGTTCTGGGCTCAGTCAAATAAGAATAAGTGTTAAACAGATTTATTTTACTCACAGATGGGTACTGTATTCCAAGGGAAATAGTCTCTGTTGCGTAATGGCTAACACTTTATATTGCCACATCGCAATTTGCGTATTCGAACCCCAATCAGGCTATTACGAACTTGCTATATTCCAACTATGAGTAAAACAGTAACTCTACTGCATTTCTGTAAGGATGTAATCGTCATTACATAACTCAAAAAGGTTGATATGTCATTAAAAACGAAATCACACAACTCCGTGAACCTGGACTTAATGACGATGAAAAAGTACTCCACACTCACCAGTTATCCAAAAAGCAGGCTCACCATTAAATACAAGTTAGTCTCATAACCAGAACATCTCATTTTGAAGGAGTTTTATTCCTCTACAGGAGTAGCATTTTTCAGTGTCCAATCTTTGGGTCAACTCGAACAGTTTAAAAACTATTCGCATTTGAAAAGACTTTGAGTCCCAAAAAATCTAAGAAACAACTACGCAAAAAGTGTTACCAAACATATAAAAATACAATGAATGCGATTCCCTAACTCCTAGAAATAAAATAAACTTAAATGAGCTGACATGCAGTTAAATATCAGTCATTCAATCCAATATAAACAGGAGATGCTTTATCTTTTTGGAATAACCTGTATTCATTTTTTTAACCCGCCGAACGACGCGTATCTCATTGCTTACAGATTATCTTCAATTAAAGAACCTATTTAATTTAAATATAACAGAAGCCAGGGAACTGCACGATCAAGAAAAAATAGGGTTAACTAATTACTCTGTTTTTTAACCTCTATTTTTACCACCTCAAATTCAGGTGGAGATTATTAGATGCACACGTAGGCAACAAGGAGGTGCAATCGGCCTTCAGCTGATCGGCCGGCAACCATTTTTTTTTTTTGTATCGCCAATAGCAATTAGAGGTGTTTCTAACTCAGCACAAAGACTATAAAATCAACCACTAGCAGCAATTTCTCTTCAGAAAGAGACATCAAATCGTTTGAGCAACAGCAATTGTTTCACACAGTTCAATACATTAGAATTATCATGCCCAACTACACTTTGTACTATTTCAATGGCCGCGGACGTGCCGAGATCTGTCGTATGTTGATGGCCGCTGCCGGCGTCCAGTACAATGACAAGAGGTTCGAATTCAACGAATGGGACAAATACAGGAATGGTAAGTTCTCTTACTTTTTTTTGTTCATATTAATTTAGATCATCATTTTATGACGTTTAAAGTTGATGACCAACAAATTGTGAAATATTAAATCAACTCTTTTGCATTTTGGCAGAGTGTACTTTGATTGGTTTGGTTAGGTTTGGTTTCATGGCATATCAACCTTTGTAGGTTATTTAACGCCAAATCCATTTTTATGTAAATAATCAGTTCTATTTAAAGCAATTTAAAACAATTTAGCATGAGTACACAGTTTTATTATCAAGAACATTTCTATTTCAAACTATTCAGTCAAACATAACAATTCGGTTTAGTGTAAGTACAGTTTCAGTATCAGAAATAGTTCAATTTAAAACAATTCAGTTTAGTAAAAGCACGCAGTTTAAATGTAAGTACTGTTTAATTGTAAAAAAAACATTTTTATTTCAAGCTATTCAGTTTAGTCAAGCAATTCTACTTCAGCTAATTCAGTTTTGTAAAAGTACAGATTTTGTTTACACACAGTTATATGTCAGAACAATTCTATGTTAAACAATTTAGTTTAGTGTAAATACAGTTTCAATGTCAAAAAAACAGTTTCAGTTATATGTAACAATTCAGTTAAGTGTAAATACAGTTTTAATGTCGAAAAAACAGTTCTCAAACAATTCAGTTAAGCACAAGCACGCAGTTCAAATGTAAGTACGGTTTGATTGTCAAAAACATTTCTATTTTAAGCTATTCAGTTTAGTCAAACAATTCAGTTTAGCATAAGTATGTCGTTAGTTCTATTTAACCCATAGTCATGGCCCGATCAGGTGCTACCACTTCGAGCCAGAATAGACCTGGGAGCAATGGCAATGAAGAGGTGCTCTGCATTCCCCAAAGCTCCAGCACTGCTGGAAACTCACCATCAGATTGTTTAGTGTCATATCCAGGACACTTGTTAGTGGGGGTCTTACCCCGCTGCAGAGGTGCAGTCAGGGTATTCTACAGCCCCAACCGACTGGGCAAGAGTGTATTTTGAAGAACAATTCTAAAAAAGTAATAAAAATATAATTTCGCTGTGTTTAAAACTAACTTAGAATATATAAGATTTTAACTTTATCTATTTTCAACTAATTGTAAAATAATAACAATTTATTGACCTAATACAGAGCTATCTTTCCCAGTCGGCTGTGGCTGTAGAATACACTGACTGCACCTCTGCATAGGGGTAAGACCCCCCCCAGTAAGTGTCCTGGATATAAAAGTAAACAATTGGATGGGATGGTGAAGTTCCAGTAATGCTGGAGCTTTGGGGAATGCGGAGCACTCCTTCATAGCCATTGCTTCAAGGTCCACTCTGGACCGGCGTGGTAGCACCTGATAGAGCCCTATGTATGGGTTAAATAAAACTAATGGCATACTTATGTTAAACTGAATTGTTACACTAAAATGAATAGCTTGAAGTAGAAATATTTTTGACAATTAAACCGTACTAATATTTAAACTGCGTGCTTCTGCTAAACTGGATTATTTGAAATGAAACTATTTTTTGACATTGAAGCTGAACTTACACTAAACTGAATTGTTTGATATAGAATTGTTTTGACATTTAACTGTAAGCTGCTTGACGAAACTGAATAGCTTGCAATAGAAATATTTTTCACATTTATACACCGTACTTATGCTGAATTGAATAGAACTATATCCATAAAAATGGATTTGGCGTTAAATTTTATCTAACTATTCGTTTAGAAATCTTAAATTGAACGTATATATATATATATATATATATATATATATATATATATATATATATATATAAACAGAATTTGGCGTTAAATACCCTACAAAGGTTGATATGCCATAAAACCCAAACAACCAAACCAAACTAAACAGCAATCTGTTCACCAAGTTTCGTTTAGATAAGTTCTTTAATAACTAAACAGGAAGTATCTTAGTCATGACATTAAACTGCATCTATCTATCTATCTATCTATCTATCTATCACAGTGTCTTCTTATCTATCTATCTATCTCTTTCTCTCTCTCTCTCTCTCTCTCTCTATCTTTCTCAGTATGTTCATATCTATCTATCTATCTATCTATCTATCTATCTATCTCTTTCTCTCTATCTCTTTCTCTCTCTCTCTCTCTATCTATCTTTCTCAGTATGTTCATATCTACCTATCTATCTATCACGTTTAACTCGTATCTAACACAATTTTTTCTTTCCAGTCATTTTTTCTAAACTGATAAAAATGTTACACTCACAGACATATTCAATGCCTACGATTGCAACATGAGCACAGTTACATCATTCGATCTAGTTTTCATCTCTAGTTTTGAATGACAAGGTAATATCAAAAATCTATTGATTAGCGGAATGACGCTAAACTGCATCTGATGGTAAGCTCTTGGGAGTGCAGAGTACCTCTTTATCGCCATTATTCTCAGGGTGACTGGCCCGGTGTTATAATAACTGTTAGGGTCTAGGGTCCCATCTATGAGTCAATAATCTTGTAAGGACTATTAGACACATAAAACCGTGCAGCTTTATACAACCAGAATTTGGCATTAGATAACCCTCAAAGGTTGATATGCAGTAAAACACAACCGAACCAAACCTAATGATTGGCTAGATGTTAAAATCCCTAAGGCAAGTCATTCCAGTTTCTGTGTATTAGTCCACTTCCCAAAGCCGAAATGCAAACAAGAGGTTGGAATTTGACTAATGGGGCAAATTCAGGTATCGTAAGATCTTTTCTTCTCTTGATATATATATATATATATATATATATATATATATATATATATATATATATATATACATATTGTTGTATTTTGACCTTCGACCCGCCCAAACTTGCCATTACAAAGTGATGCACCGGAAGGAAGTGATACATTCCGATGGCACTTATGAGGAGAAATCGCGTAGGTGGACTTGGCTAACAAAATGGGACAAGCTAAAATTACCATGGTACACTCATAGACTGATGCACCGAAAGAGAGTGACCTGTGAACTGCATGACAATTATTTCCGCTTGATGACTATCAAACATGCCATTCCAAAGATCGAGTAGGCGATAGAGTGGGCGTTGAACTATTAGATCACGCAGTCAAGATAGAAGTCAGACAGCATCAGTTGGAGTTATAGAGACGAGACGTGGTAGGGAAAGCCACGCCAGGCCGAAGGGGCTCTTGGAGCCCCTGATGGGTTGGGGTCCACAGAAGTTGCTGATAAGATGCAGAAGAGAAAGCCAGCAGAGTGAGCCCTGGACCTCCGGTTGAGCAGCCATGGAGAATGAGAAAGGCACAACGCTGACGGCCATAAGAGTGGGGTCAATATATTGCAGTTATGTTCGATCTCCAGCTCCCTCTCACATACAAACGTTACAATGAAGTGAGAGGTATATATTTTTATAAAGAAGTCTTCCTGCGTCTTTATTTTTGTGTCCTTATGATACTGCATATGAGAATATAACAATATCACTCAGGTATACGACTAGATAATATACCAACAGTACAACATTATATAAACGATGTGAAAAGTATAAGTTACTGTGAAAGTTTCCGTTATAAAATGGGCTACTGTGAAAAACGTTGAAGCTTACGAAGCAAGTGATAAAAACTTGTGACTGGAAGGGAAAAAATCCAAGAAGAGTCTGTAAACAGAAGAAACGAAGCTTATTTGCATCTCCTGACGAAACCCTGACTAACATTTATCATCCCCTAAATCATATATATATATATATATATATGAGTGTGTGTGTGTGTGTATGTGTTGAAATGACATATTGCAGTGAATCTGACAGTATAATACAAATATGTGGAAAGTTGGATAAATCAAACACTCTACTCCAATTCAGACGCGTGATATTTCGTTCGTTTTATTCTTTTAAACTTCTTCAGACAGAGACAGTTTTTCTAAGGTTTCTTAATAAAAAACAAACGAGAATAACATTCTCTGTCTAAATAAATTCGATGAAATAAAACAAACGAAATATCGTGTTCTTAATAAGAGTTAAGAGTTTGATTTATTCAAATTTCTACATATTCATATTATATATATATATATATATACATTTATATATATATATGTGCGTGTGTAGGCCCCTATGTTAATGCACACAAAACGGAATATATGTGCTATAATAGAACAGGGGACATCTCCACTCTAGACGGAACCCCTCTTAAACTAGTAGACAAATTCACTTACCTAGGAAGCAGCGTCGAATCAACCGAAAAGGACATCGAAACGAGGTTAACGAAAACATGGACAGCTATCAATAGGCTATCGATTATATGGAAATCAGATCTAACCGATAAAATGAAACGCACTTTCTTCCAGGCAGCGGTCACATCGATACTGCTATATGGCTGCACTATATGGACGCTAACAAAACGGCTGGAGAAGAAGCTAGACGGCAATTACACAAGAATACTGCGTGCAATCTTAAACAAGTCCTGGCGGCAACACCCCACAAGACACCAATTATATGGCCACCTGCACCCTATCACGAAAACTATTCAAGTTAGACGAACCAGACATGCAGGACACTGCTGAAGAAGCAGAGACGAACTCATAAGAGATGTACTCCTATGGACCCCCACACATGGCCGTGCAAAAGCAGGACGACCAGCACGAACATACATTCAGCAGCTATGCGAGGATACGTGATGTTGTCCTGAAGACCTACCAAGGGCGATGAAGGATAGGGAGGAGTGGCGAGAGAGGGTCAGGGATATCCGTGCTACCAACGCGATATGATGTGTGTGTGTGTATGTGTATTCACTTACGCATATATGTCATGTGACCGAATCGCATCATATGACAATACTTCACTCAATATAGACGCTTGTTTAGCCAGTTATGCCGCATTTACGTCTGAAGATTATAGAAAACGACACCGAAAAATAAATGGATTGGTTGTGTCCAACGTATATATATATATATATATATATATATGTGTGTGTGTGTGTGTGTGTGTGTGATTTGAAAGTGCATTCTCTGTTGGTAATTTTATTTTACAATCGAGTTGTTTGAGATAATTTCTTTGCTACTTATTAAATCGTTTTAAATATTTCTATCTAACAGTTATATTTCTATTCAATATTAATTATTTCTATTCTTGTTAAATTGTTCCAAATTCTTGTCTAACACTAATAATTCTATTTGATATTAATCATTTGATTACACACAATTCAATGGGTTCGAGTATTGCTTTTCAACATTAGTAATTCTATTATTCAAAAAAATCTTACGCAGTATAAAGGATTTGCACACTGCTATACGGTTTAAAATACCTAATAATAATAATAATAGTAATAATCGTTTGTAAATGGTTGAACGTGGACTGAAAGTCAATGTTAGAGAAGACCAGGGAGTAATGGCAGGTAAGGAGCTCTCCGTATTCTTCAGAGATTCAGGAATGGAACTGGAACTTCATCATAAGATGCAGTATAGTGATACCCTATTATTCGATCGACGGGATTTTTAAAGAAATGCTGGTTTAAAAAGATTTTAATAGGAGACTGAATTGAAAAAATAGGTATTTGTAGTACGAAACGAAGCTTTTTCTCTGAATTTACCGATATATGTATATATATATATATATATAAAGATAAGTAAAGAAGGCTCCCTTTTCAATAGCTACTACACCGAGGAGTAGGGAATGGCGCAACTCCTTTCCCTGGATTGTTCCACTTTACCCTCGATACGTACCTTATATTGCTGAGGGTTAAGCAAGGAGGTATAAAGTACCATTTTAAAAGTCTTTGGTATGACGCATTTTGGGGTTGAACCCAGGTCTCTCTCTATATATATATGGCAGTAAATAATGGATTGTATTCCAAAAATATATAAAGAAAAATTAATAACAAGGTAATCCAATAATAGTCCTGATGATGATTCATTAGAACCGAAACGCTATAGTGTCGACTTTGCTTTTCAATAAATCTCTCCTTCTACTTGGATTACCTTGTTATCAATTTATATATATATATATATATATATATATATATATATATATATATATATATATATATATAGTAAGCGTGTTCGAAATTCAATCGCGCTATTACGTTCACGTTTGGACAAATACGCTTGGGAAAGGCATGAACAACCTTATCTTCGTAGATATGGGTTGAATCATACCCGTACTGTTTTTCTCGAAAGATGACTCTGACATTAAATTATCTACGAAGGGTGATATGCCATTAAACAAAGAAACCAAACCAATCCTACATTCTTGGTATTTCAAATTGTCTCTTAACCACAGCCTCTGAGCTTAGGGAATAACAAAAAGTCACAGGGAGCAATGTGTGGACAAAAGGGAGGGTGAGGAACAGTCTTGATGCCAATCTTGGTCAAATAGTCTGTGATAAGGATAGAGTTGTGGTCTTGTGCATTGTCCTGGTAGAAATGCCACTGACTCGATTTGAAGAGTGTAGGCCTCTTCCGACCGAATCTCTTCCTGAACTCCCTTAAAACCTCAGCGTAGTAACCATAACCCTAACCCTTTGGCCAATCAACTCCGGTGTTCTGACTTCCTTACTCCTCCCACACTTCTCATCATCCTTCACAGACTCCCTGCCTTTCTTGAATCTCTTATGCCACTCAAAAACTCATGCTCTATTCATGCAAGATGGTCTGAAGCATTCCATACGTTTCTGTGGCCTTTTTTCCAAGTTTAAAACAGAATTTTATTGCGTATCGTTCTTCTAACGTGTCCTCACGTCCAGATTTTGTATATTTTTCAATCTTTATGTCTTTTTTAAAATTTTAGACATGCCTACCATGTGCGTGCCAGTCTTGGAAATGGATGGTGGAATGAAAATGCCTGAAACCATGGCAATTGCCAGGTTCTTGGCCAAAGAACATGGTAAGTATTATCCAATATTCTCTACGATAAAATAAAAAAAAGGAATCCTTTATTATTAAAAACATATCATAACTATCAAAAACAGTCCTCCAAAAAAATTAAGAGACTTTTTTTTATACACAGGTTTTTATGGAAAGAACAATATGGATATGTTCAGGTGTGACTACATTGCTGATTGCTTCTATGAAATCATGCACGATTACATGAGGTACTACCACTGGAAGAACGGACGCTTCAGGGTGAGTCAGTTATTTCATAACTAAACCTTTCCACGCTCTCTTAAAAGAAACCCTTAAAAATACATGTTAAATAAAAAACGACATTAATACTAACAGGAATTAGTTAATACGTAAGTCATGTGCTTTGTAAATAATGATTGCTTCAATGAAATCATGCACGATTACATGAGGTACTACCACTGGAAGAACGGACGCTTCAGGGTGAGTCAGTTATTTCATAACTAAACCTTTCCACGCTCTCTTAAAAGAAACCCTTAAAAATACATGTTAAATAAAAATCGACATTAATACTAACAGGAATTAGTTAATACGTAAGTCATGTGCTTTGTAAATAATGATTGCTTCAATGAAATCATGCACGATTACATGAGGTACTACCACTGGAAGAACGGACGCTTCAGGGTGAGTCAGTTATTTCATAACTAAACCTTTCCACGCTCTTTTAAAAGAAACCCTTAAAAATACATGTTAAATAAAAATCGACATTAATACTAACAGGAATTAGTTAATACGTACGTCATGTGCTTTGTAAATAATGATTGCTTCAATGAAATCATGCCCGATTACATGAGGTACTACCATTGGAAGAACGGACGCTTCAGGGTGAGTCGGTTATTTTGAAACCCCCTCTGTATTTTAACTTCTACATTTACTTCATACATTTTCTAATTTGGTTTATGAGCAATCTATCACACACACACACACACACACACACACACACACACACACACACACATATATATATATATATATATATATATATATAATGCAAAGGTCTTCGATCGAATTGAGCACTCTGGTATCTGGTAAGGTATAAAATGTAAACAAGCGAATGCTGCTACTTAATACCTTATAATTCCCTAGCTGACGTGGTACGCTTTTTGGCCGAACGGTCTGAGACTAAGTCTAAAGTAACGTTGGATTGGTTTCGATTCAAGCTTCAAGTGTCCTACGTGTCGAGCCACACTGAAGAGTTGTGATACAACGAAACAGTCTGTCTGTGGATGACAATATATATATATATATATATATATATATATATATACTGATTTATTTATGGTAATCGGCTCTTAAGTCATTACATAGTTATCTGTTTATCAATCGATTTACCTATGTTAATTGCAACAACCTTTCAAGAAGTAGATGCCACTCGCTCTTTCTCTCTCTCTCTCTCTCTCTATATATATATATATATATATAATGCAATTAGAAGAAAATTCAAAGCTGGTTAAACTGTCATTATAGGTTTCTTTTGGCGAAGAATATCATTATACTCTTCGTCTTATCAGATGACTTCACACGTTTAATTTGAGGTTGAAAAACAACAAATATTGATTAAACTCTCTCTCTCTCTCTCTCTATATATATATATATATATATATATCTATATATCTAGGGGGAAATATCTATCAACAATGGGGTCAAACAGGGTGACATTTCTGCACCCATATTATTCAATATCTACTTTGCCATTGTCTTTCTCGTAGCCTTTTATGAAAACTCTGAAGGTATCTGCATCAGATATCAGACATCTGGCAGTGTTTTCAATGTCCGTAGACTACTCTCTCAAACAAAAGAGGAAGCTGCTCAATGCGGATGACTGTGATATTGTGGCCCATTCTGAAGATGAGTTGCAATTCTTTATGAACCATTTTGAATCTGCATATAACTCATTCAGTTTAAAGATTAGCCTAAAAAAGACAGTCGTCATGTACGATCCAGCACCCGGATCGCCTTTTATAGAACCAACTATCTTCGTTGAAGATAACAAATTAGACCCAGTGCACTCTTTTGTATATCTAGGCAGTGCCCTCTCAGAGAAATGCAGCCTGGACAGGGATATCTCCTTCTGCAATGAATTGGCGTCTCGGTCTTTTTCAGTACTTTATAAACGTGTGTGGTCCCAGCTTGGCATCAAGTTACATACAAAATCATTGTGTATAAAGTATGTGTTTTAACGACCCTCCTGTATGCAAGCGAGAATTGGACACTCTATAAACACAAACTCAAACTTCTTGAGGGTTTCCATCAACAGTGCCTGAGACAGATACTTCATATCAAATGGCAGTCCCATGTTTTAGATACAGAAGTATTAGGGAAAGCAGGGCTACCAAGCATCCAGTCGATGGTAATGAAAAGTTGTCTCCGATGGGTTGGTCACATTGTGCGTATGGATGACGGCCCTCTGCCAAGGCAATTATTCTATGGTGAAATGTGGGAAAGAAGGAGAAGTACATTAAAACCGAAGAAGAGATTTAAGGACACAATAAATTATTACCTGAAACAATATGGACTACCTGTGAACTAATGGGAAAAATAGCTTCAGATAGACGTAAGTGGCGGAAACTGATTCACGAAAGCATAGAATCCTTTGAGAATAGCCGTATGCAGTACGGCGTTTACAAACAACTGATTGGCAAAGGCAAACAGGGTCCAGCACCGGGTCCACACAAGGCACCACGCTAACTGTGGCATACGTGGTAAATTGTGCCTATCTCTTGCTGGTCTCAAAAGCCATCTGCGTAAATGTGCAAAATCTATCTAGCACCCAAATAATGTCACTCCAAGTAAAACTGAACAGTTGCGCCTATTCTATGGCAAATCTGTCACAGCTTGGCTGGCCGGAAGAGTCACCTACGAACACATAGAATTTAAGGGTGGAGTGAGGGGGGGGAGAGGACATGAGACAAAGGAGGTAGTCACGCTCGAACCCGAGAGGACAGCCATCATATATATATATATATATATATATATATATATATATATATATATATATACAATATTACTAATAAGTCAAATGAAGTAATTTAAAACAACAAATGCTGATTCATTAATCATATGGCCAACTTTTTCTTGTCATATAAAGCCAACTTTTTCTTATTATAAATATTTTCGCTAGGTTTTTATATTTTACACTTTTTACACATCCATCGTTGATTTAACATCCATAATATCATCCCTCATAGCCCTGATGATGGTTCAGTAGAACTGAAATGCTATAGTGTCCTCTGTGCTTCTAAATTAGTCTCTCCTCCTCGGATTACCTTTTTATCAATTTTTCTTGATATGCATGAAAAAAATCAAAAAGAAACTATACAGATTTAAATTCTCAGGCGAAACTAAAGAGGATTAAAACAATAAAGAATTAGAAAAATGGAAAAAGGGTGCTCCTTTAAATTAACACACTCTATATCTTGACAGAATATTATTCAGTTAGTAAAAATCACCTACCTTGTTTCTTAGGAACACACACTACTATCATATATATATATATACATATAAATATATATATATATAGATAGCTAGATATCTTTCTATTTGGTTAGTTGTTCCTTCTTTAAGCAAGTTTAATTATATTATAAAGAGACATTTTGTCTATATAATATTATTAGGATCCTTTCAGGTTTCCTTTGGTTTTAGGTACTATTTACCAACCCCTCCGCTCGGGCAGGATATGACACAAGGTCAGTTTTTAAGCGGAGTTTAACAGGTTTGAATTCAGAGTTTTCCTTCTCCTAGACTAGTTGCCTCACCAAGGCTGAAGAACCTAGTCCGTCCTACTATTTACCCATAGCTGGAGGGAGAATAAGGGGGTTCATACCTTTCCCAAGGGTATTTGCCCGAAAGTGAACGTAATAGCGCGACTGGAGTACGAACTCGCGTACTACGATTCTGCAGTTCATCGCTTTAACCATTACACCACGAGGACACCCTAAACACCACGAGGACACCCTTTGGTTTTAGGTAAGAGTTGGTAGATGACGGGTTCGAAAGCACTTAGGACAATTTCATAAAATTCATCAACCAACTCCATCCTAAAAAATAAGCTCTTGTTAGGAATGTTGAAAGGATCCAAATAAAATTATATTGACAATATATATATATATATATATATATATATATATATATATATATATATATATATATGATAGCATGACTCAAAAAAAAAAAAAAAGAAAAAAGTGCATTCTTTGTTTGAAAAAAGAAATAATGCCCTTTTTTTCTTTTTTTTTTTTGAGTCATGTTATCATGCATATATATATATATATATATATATGCATGATAACATGACTCAATAAAAAAAAAAGAAAAAAAGTGCATTCTTTGTTTGAAAAAAGAAAACAAAAGGAAAGAACATTTGTTGTTAAACAAAGACGGTTAGAGCACTTACTCTCTTGAAAATCGATAGCGTGAAACTCCCAGTCATCAGTTTTTATTTTGTTTTACATCTTTTAAGTCTTATATTTTTTATGATTGAAATTAATTAGACGTAGTCCACTGAGCACTGTAAAGAGTTTTCGTCATGAAAACGCTTCTCGCCTATATATAATCATGGCCATCACGAACAGAAAAGAATTACGAAGACTCTTTGAAAAAACAAGACATTGCTGCTTATTACATGGACCTGAGCAAATGGTTTACACAAGCCACAGAACATGATGCATAGCGTCTCACAATCAAACATGCGCTCTCCTCTTTCGGAAATAAGCGCATGGGTATCTACAAGAGCAAAAGGTCCAAGAGGAAGAAACACAAGACAACGTTATCAATCCTTACCAGACCTTCAGCTACAGCTTCTGCAGCCTACAAGTGTGTACCACATTCCTTATTAAAGCTGCGAATGTGTTAACTGTCAACATGGACCCCCGTGTTTGGTCTGCCTCTCCAGTTGTTTGAGGCGCTCTTCGGTCGGCTGTGTTTTGGTCAGCGCGGCTCGGTCGGGTGTTGCCTCATCACTGGAGATTTCCTCCGGCCTCAGGGGGGCATCTCCCAAGGCTTTTACCCTTTTACGGGGGGTTGGGTTTATTGCCTGACGCCTGAGATGCCCCTAATAAGGGGATTGCCGACGGGACCGAAGATATTTTTGGCAATGCCGGACGCGTGTGGACTTCGGCCCAGCGACCGGACCCACCTTAAAAACGGCCTTGTGCCAAATTCGCTCGTTTGGTGGTGTGTGTGATAGATAACTTCTTAATTTCGTTACCAAAGACCACGCATGTATCTCTATTTTTGCTTTAATTAACCAATAGACGCTTTCACGTCGATTTTAAAATGTTGATATACTTCGCAGACGACTATATTTGACATGCCGCGAAAAGTTTGAATGATTTAAATCCAAAATAAGTTTATGAAATATTTTCCCTTCAAGAATATTAAAAACACAATTTTTTTCCCACTTAGAATCATAGAATAATAATACATAACATTTTAGCTAATTTCAAGCCTTCCTAAATTCTATAAATAGTCGAAGGAATGGATATTTCTTTAGGAAGTAAAAATGATGTTATACTTACTCATCTAGGAATGGAATTTATTCCATTGTCAACTTAACCTTTCTGCTGATTTCTTTTACATTATTTTCTTAAATGATCACATTTTATTTTGACATCACTTATCTAGCTGACATGTTAGAGCATCCAATAGCTTCCTTAAAGCTGACATTTCAACATTAGCGAGCTGATGTTAATATTAGGAACAGACACGGAATAAGTTAAGTCATAATCACATTTTTTCTCCGACATAAGTCCCTTGAATTTAAGCGAACAATTACTATTCCACTTTATTTCACGAATCTTGACAATCTCTATTTAAAAAAATATCTACACTCTGACAACATTATCTTATTTACCAACCCCTCTGCTCGGGCAGGATATGACACAAGGTCAATTTTAAGCAGAGTTTAACAGGTTTGAATTCAGAGTTTGCCTTCTCCTAGACTAGTTGCCTCACCAAGGCTGAAGAAACCAGTCTGTCCTACTATTTACCCATAGCTGGAGGGAGAATAATTGGATTCATACCTTTCCCAAGGGTATTAGTGCTATGTAAAATGCAATCAATCTCGTCCAGGATTTGAACTCGTGTCTATTTCCTACGACGATAACCATTACACCACTGGCACCTCTGACAATATTATCTTTGCATACAAGAAAATATTTAGTAATTTTCTTTTTTACTTAATTTTTAACTTAATTTAAAGAAATGAAATATATAAGTTTCTTGTTCGGAATTTTACTCGATCAATGTAACCTATTTTCCTATATATATATATATATATATATATATATAAAGTTGGCACTGTAGTCGAGGGCTAACCGAAAGCTCCTTTTTCAATACCTACGACACCGAGGTGTAGAGTAGGGCACATCTCTTTTCCTTGTATCACCCCACTTTACCCTTGATCCGTACCTTATAATGCTGAGTGTTTAACAAGGAGGTATCAAGTACCATTTTTTGAGTCTTTGGTATGACCCAACCTGGTATTGAACCACAGTCTCCCGGCCCATTGGTGAACACTCTACCACTACCATAAACCGGCCCATTGGCCTAGTGGTAGAGTGTTCGCCAATGGGCCGGTTTATGTCCCCTTATCCTACCAGCTAAGGGTTAAACAGTACTGGTGCTGTTCTTCAAGAAGGAAGGTTTTGTCATTGTATAACCTACGAAAGTTGATTTGCCGTTAAACAAAGAAGTCTTTTGTATGAAAAAGAGGAATATAACATACCAATGAAATTTGTTATTGATTTTTTAAAAACGTTTATGCTTTTTTATTTATTTAACAGTTTGGCAACAATGGAACCACTGGCGCCGATATGGGAAGCAACACTGATAATTTTGACGTAAGTTCTAATTTTATTTTATTCTGCTCGTCTTTCTGAGATCTATCTTCCTTTATACCGAAAAGAAATTCATCCATTGTTCATATTTATAATTTAAGTGTAACAGTTTTCATACAAACAATATATAATCAAATTAATTAAAAAATAAGAGTTGAAATTAGATTTCGGGTGGCCATCCAACAATATATAACTCTAAATATTTTTCATGTTCAATTTCGGTGAAGATTTTGATGAAATCGGAATAAAATAAACATTTAACGATTCGAAAAAATTAGAATTGAGCTTTAGAAAAATCACAATGACGACAAATTAAAAGATCCAACAAATATCTATCTATCTATCTATCTATCTATCTATCTCAGTCTATTCCTATCTATCTATCTATCTATCTATCTATCTATCTAATTCAATCCAGATCCATCTTATGTTCATATCTCTCTATCCATAAATCCATGTATCTATCTATTTGTCTATCGTTCTAATTCTATTCTATTCTATCTATCTATCTATCTTCGTCTGTTCATATCTATGTATCTATCTATTTATTTATCTATCTCAGTCTATTCCTATCTATCTATCTGTCTATCTATCTATTTCTTTCTCTTTCTTTCTTACTGTCTATTATCTATCTATCTATCTATCTATCTCTTTCTTTCTTTCTTTCTTTCTACCTATCTATCTCATTCTCTTTCTTTCTTTCTACCTATCTATCTATCTCATTCTCTTTCTTTCTTTCTTTCTTTTTTCTTTCTTTCTTCCTTTCTTTCTTTCTATTATTTCCACTATCTATCTATCTATCTATCTATCTATATATATATATATCTATATATATATATATATATCTTTCCACACATACACACACGTACGCATATAAATATATTCATACATATATATTTCATAAACTTACGTTTTTAGTATTGATTTCTTTGACTCTTTCCCCATCCGCCACTATGGTTTATTGTTAGTGGCAGATCTTCTTGTCGGTATCCAGTGTCCGCACAGAACTGACGAAAACAAAGTTTTACTGATCGGTCAGCACTGGTTCGTCCGTATGTAAGATCCACTAGAGAACCACGCTTTTTACTTTCTCCTTTGTTCTCTAGCAGCGCTCAGCGGTGCACCATTGTCATATACATGAATATGCGTAATGTACATAGGACGTTCATTACATATATACATAGAACATTGGATTTCGAAATTCGAAAAACTCGTAACGACTTCTCAGTTCAGGTACGAACCTTTTTATTACCATTGAGTTTAAAAGTTCTTCAACATAAGGAGAGAGGCACAATCTTTCTATTCTGGCTTTTTCATCTGGCCACCCCCACCAACACGTGTGGCACCCGCCACAAACGTCTCTGCGCGCTAGCGAAAGCCATTGTATAGTCTCGACTCACTGACTTTTTCAAAATCTCACAAAATTCTCCGCCCGCTTCCGGTGCGGGACGTCATTCGCACTGTGTAACCCCGTTCCCATCTCGGGCTATTGTGACATCTCTGAGTGACACGTCCGCTCTGTACGCTTGCGCGTGAACACCTGTTTTAATGTTGAACCTTACTAACCCATGTGCTGAGCCGAAAGGTTCTCAGCCTAACTAAACCCAAAGGCATAAACCGAAATCCCTCGGCCATTATATTACAGTGGGTCTTGTTTGTCTTAATTGGATGGTTTGTAGGATGAGAAATCTTTTGTATCTTTTATATTCTATATTTCCTCTGGCTCGAAGAACGTGAATGCGAACTCTCTGACACCCATCTGATATTTTTATCAAAGTTTTGATTTCAACCCGAAGAATATGCTCCAAATATATCTAACGGCAGATGTTAAAAGTTTGACGATAGAACACAGAACAAGAAAAACGAAGCTCTGTATTCACTTAAATATATCTATTTATATGTCTATCAATCTAGCTAGCTAGCTCTCTCATTTATTTGATATCTATTTAAGGCTTTTTCGTTCTTATCCCAGATATTTCAGTCTGCTATCTATCTATCTATCTATCTATCTCAGTCTGTTAATATCTCACAAGCTACCAAATTAGATCATTCTGTTTCTATTTTTCTGCCACAGTCTTTTCATATTTATTGGTATATCTATCTCATCCTCTTCATCTATCTATATATCTATCTATCTATCTATCTATCTATCTATCTCGACCTGGTCATATCTATATATCTCATTCTGTTCCCAAATCCGTTGATGGCGCTTAGAATGGACGGACTGCAAATTCCAAAGAGGAATTTGACTCTAACCCTAAAAAAAATTCGTATTTTCAGGATTTATGCAAACACAATGCATCATGCTTGTGTAGTTTCTATATAGCCTTTTCTCTAAGAGCTTGCCTAAATTTATGGTAGTGCAGCCATAAATAGTACCTATATGGCTAAAGCTTGGAAGAATTCCCGTTTCATTCTATCAGAAAGAATACATTTTCCATAAGGTCAACAGCCTGTCTATATCCGCCAATTTATTTTCTATGCATAAGTTGAAATAACTTTCAGTAGATGAAATAATGCCCTCTAGGAATGTAAAATAGTCTACTAATTTCCGAAGCTTGTCATCTAATATAGAGATGGTAACATCTTGTTTAAAACACATGAATTCTTTTTTATCTGATTCTTTCAGTTAACAATTGCTATTGCTATGCAATATACATTCAGCTTGCGATGGTATATTTGCGAAAAGCCCTAGAGGACTTGAGTAGTCTGCATCTACCATAGTCTCTGCGGGATATCGTCGACTTCTTGAAGTAATTAGTTTATAGGTGTGCGTACCTAAAACTTATTACCAAACTTTAGAGCATTGGAATACTATCTCTATGAATAAGGATGAAATGTTTCAACGTCCTTTTAACCTAAAAGGTTAGAAGTAGTCAGGAAAATTCACACTTGTTTCTAAAAGTTTCCTGCTGTTTCTTCTCTTGTTTTTAATAGCATATTAACTTACCTTTGTGTGTTATTTAATGCCAAAACCATCTTTGTAGAAGAAAAGCTCTGGCACTATTTAATCGTAACTGAAAGGGACAGAAGTTAATGTCTTTCCCAAGGGTATTAGTTCAAAAGTGAATGTTATAGTGCGACGAGAATTTGAACTTACAACGATGTCTTGGTTAAAGGAGTTAGCTATCAACCCCCAGGGACTCCTCCGGTTCCAGCAGTATTTATTGCCAAAATTACCAAAACTATAAAGCATATTACTACCAATAAATATTTTCCTTCGAACCAATTTTTATGAAAAGTTACTTACTTTTTTTAAATCAAATTTTAAAAAAAATTTCTTTTGTAATATTCTAAAATCAAAACTGATATTACAATAATTGTTATATATTGACGCTCGACCGGGCCGTCAATCAAAAGATGCACCTGTGTAAATAAGCAGAAGAACAGCGAAACATGTGCATCCGGTCGAAGATATCGGAGTATCACCTTGACCTGTGGACGTGGTTGAATTCGGTGATGGTGGCAGATGCGTACGCCCTCAGAAAGCAAGTGAACGTCAAACAAAAATATAACCAGGTGCCACAGACTGCTTGAGTCAATCAGTCACTCAGTCAGTTCCAGTTGCAGTTGGAGTCAGTTGAGGACAAGATGCCAGTGTGAGAACAGCTTGCAGACTGAGGGCTTTGCAGCCCTCAGTGACCCATGATTGAACAGCCCAGCCAAGATGAGAAAGAAATGCTGCTATGGTCAGAGGAACTTTGGGTCAATATGTAGCAGTCTTTCCCCGTCTCCAACTCACCTCTCACACGCAACTAACATCAACCCTTTCGAGAATAAAGTGTGAGAGATATTTTTTATAAAGAAGTGTGTTCGTTCGTCCACTGATGTTTGTCATTATTGTTTATTATGTTTCCGCATATATTTGTATACGTGTTGTCATATCGTAGTATACAACATAATATTATTATCTATAACCAAACTAAATATCCTTGAAATAATACCTAAAAACATGTTTTACTGTTGCACCTGAATTCTGTAAAAAATCATTGTCTCTTTGAAAATAACTTGTTTTTTATTTTATTTTAAAAGGAATTGATATGTTAGTATTTAGGAATGATAATGTATTTGAAATGCCATGAGACAAAATACTGAAGATGCCAATGATATAAATGACATGAAAGTGATTTTCTCTTTTATGTAAAAGAAACAACTTAATTGCAAAAAAGTATTATATTTTCTGTGATATTTTTGAAGGCAGAGTTTCCTAACTAGATAGATAGATAGATAATCAGCATCCAATATAGATAAAAGTAAATTTACATCTTTGCAAAGAAAGAAAGAAAGACAGAAAGAAAGAAAGAAAGAAACGAACAGACTTAGAAATTAATCACATCAGATAGATAAATAGATATATAGATAGATAGATAATCTACATCCAATATATATAAAAGTAAATTTACATCTTTGCAAAGAAAGAAAGAAAGAAAGAAATGAACAGACTTAGAAATTAATCACATCAGATAGATAGATAGATAGATAGATAATCTACATCCAATATAGATAAAAGGATATTTACATCTTTGGAATGAAAGAAAGAAAGAAAGAAAGAAAGAAAGAAAGAAAGAAAGAAAGAAAGAAAGAAAGAAATGAACAGACTTAGAAATTAATCACATTAGATTGATAGATAGATAGATAGATAGATAGATAGATAGATAGATAAAATGCATCCAATATAGATAAAAGGATATTTACATCTTTGGAAAGAAAGAAAAAAAGAAAGAAAGAAAGAAAGAATGAAAGAAAGAAAGAAAGAAACGAACAGACTTAGAAAGTAACTGCAATAGATAGATAGATAGATAGATAGATAGATAGATAATCTACATCCAATATAGATAAAAGGAAAGTTGTATCTTTGGAAAGAAAGAAAGAAAGAAAGAAAGAAAGAAATGAACAAAGTAACTGCAATAGATAGATAGATAGATAATCAGCATCCAATATAGATAAAAAGAAATTCATATCTTTGGAAAGAAAGAAAAAAGAAAGAAAGAATGAATGAAAGAAATGAACAGACTAAGAAAGTAACTGCAATAGATAGATAGATAGATAGATAGACATAGCTTCAAGTCTTGATAAATAAGTTGTCTTTCACAATTTTATGAAAGTCTTAGTGGTATTTTCTTCGTGATTTTGTCTCATTTTCAAAGATTTTAAAATCCTTTTTATCTATATTGTCTTTTAATCTATTTGGGGTTACTTGTTTTTGTAGTTCATCTGAATCGAAGCACGATTATAATTTACTGAGATGATTTTTAATCCCAGACGATCGTTTAATCCATTTTTCTCCGAATCGCATCATCGTTTTCAGCAATACAATTTGTTTTCCTGACATTTTTTGTAGAATTACCTGCAATGGAGATACATGAACACCTTCAACAGAATTATGCCCTTCTTAGAGAGAACCCTGGAAATGAATAATGGTGGAAACCAGTTCTTCTTGGGAGATCAAGTAGGTATTCATATTTATCTGGCACTAAAAACAGTGCTGACATTTTTTTTCGTTTCACATTTTCTATGAGAGTGTAGTTTAATTGCGATTAAGTTTTTTATTTATGGATATTATTCCGAAAAATATCGCTTTTAATCTTCTATGTCAGAATCAATGAATGAAATACAATAATTTTGAGATTTCAATAAAAAAGACTTTGATAAGACAGATATCAAACGAAAAATCAAAGGAGAAATTTTTGATTTGAGTAAACTTTATGAACGCCACCTAATTTCTTAAAAAGCAACTATTAAAAAATTATTTTTTATTCTTTTTTTCTCTCTAGATTATTCGATACTGACGAAAGAACAATCATTGTAAATTTATAAGCCATAAGATCGACTTTTTATTCTTAAATTCAAATAGATTTGATTCTATCTAATATGAGAGTCTTTTGCAAGATGGAGGCGTTACATACACACATCCACATATATATATATATATATATATATATATATATATATATATATATATATATATATTTAAATATCCTGTCAGTGTTCGCCGAAATAAATTTATGACGACTTAACCGAGTCTGACCCTCCATCAAATTGTACTATGTATAAATATATATATATATATATATATATATATATGTGTGTGTGTGTGTGTGTGTGTGTGTTTTATGGCAAAAGGCTGTCACATTTTTAAAACTATCACCTGTGAGGTACAAGTGATCTCCGAAAAGTGCTAATGATAAAGCCATCAAGCTACTGGGTGCGGAAGCAAAATACTTTTTTTTAGTCTGATTAGTCCAATTTTTAAAAATATTAAGAAACGGGATAAGTCTAAATTTTCTTGATTAGCTCTATTATTCAAGCACCAATTCATTAAAATTCAGGCAAATATGTGAGAGCAAGAAAAAAAAAACGACAAGTAATCTATGATTTGCTTAACAAGCAAAACAATTCTGAAATAACTGGAGTTTCTTTTAAGCCTCCATCAAGCCCAGACTTAAAACCCTTGGTTAATCTCTATGCTGCGTTTTAGAAAACTAATCAAATGCAACATTCCATCCAAATTTTAGTGAGCGTAAGACTGCTATTGAGAAGGAATAAAATAACCTGACTGAAAAATTTATTTTGAAGTGATGCACATCGTTTTGAAGGCGTGTTGACACAACAATCGAAGAAAAATTTGTGGCCATATTGAGTAAATTTACACTTTTGAGTCCATCTTCTTATTTTGTAGTTCATTTTTTAAATCAAAAATTCTATTTTATTATTATACATGAATATTCCTAATTTTGCTTCCACACTTCGTATATATATATATATATATATTTGTTGCGGCAAAAAGCCATTGCCAAGTCGGCTGGGGCTGTATAATACACTGACTGCTTCTCTGTATCTATTACAATTCAATAAAACATTATTCCTTTGATTACGCACAGTTCTTTTTCAAACAATTCAGTTTAGCATAATACACTGTTTAGTTCCATTTAACCCATCAGGTGCTACCACTCCGGGACAGTGTGGACCTTGGAGCAATGGCAATAAAGGGGTACTCTGTATAACTCCAGCATTACTGGAGCTTCGCCATCAGATTATTAGAGTAATATCTAGGCAACTCATTGGGTAGGGGAGTCTTACTCCACTGCTGCGATGTAGTGAGTGTATGCTACAACACAAGCCGACTAGGCCAGGAAAGATGGAGCAAATGTTTTTATCATATGGTATCTGTTATGGGACCGTTACCTACCCAATGATGGACTCTTCCAAATCCTATATTAATCGAGAGCCAAGTACTCACGTCGTTGGGATTAATGGTCAGCCGGTCGTAGAGACTGGATATTCGACTGACTTATACCGTGTTCCGAGTTGTCTTTTCGTGGTCCCAAATAGGGTCCACATCAGTATCTCAAAAGATGCTCCAACTATAATTGTGTTCCACAAAAACGCGATAGCAATAATTCGATCCCCAGACCTACACCTCTTATATATATATATATAGTCATCCACAGACAGATCTGTTTCGTTCTATCAGAATTCATCAGTGTGGCTAGACATACTAGCTTCCCGTAGCTGGAATCGAAACCCGGTTGATTCAAACGCCAATCCAAGACTCTACCCCTCAGCCACGAGGAACCAGTAGCAGCGAAGTAAATTTTAAACGGTTATGAATCACAACTACTATTGTTTACATACACCCGCTTAACGGTTACCGGGAGCTCTATTCATATATGAAGAGCCTTGCAATAAACACTGTTGCGGCAAAAAGCCCTTGCCCAGTCGGCTGGGGCTGTAGAATACACTGACTGCTTCTCTGCAGAGAGGTAACATCTCCCCCTCACGAGTGTCCTGATATATGACAATAAACAATCTGATGGTGAGGTTCCAGTGTTGCTGGAGCTTTGGGAAATGCGGAGTACCTCTTTATTACCATCGCTCCCAAGTCCAGTCTGGCCCGGTGTAGTAGCACCTGATAGGGCCCTATCTATGGGTTAAATAGAACTAACGGCATACTTATGCTAAACTGAATTGCTTGAAATAGAAATGTTTTTGACAAATCGTACTTATATTTAAACTGCGTGCTTATGCTAAACTGAATTATTTGAAATTGAACTGTTTTTTGACATTGAAACTGTACATACACTAAACTGAATTGTTATGTATAACTGGTTGAATAAACTGAATAGTTTGAAATAGAAATATTTTTGACAAACTGTGTACTCATGCTAAACTGAATTATTTGAAATGGAGTTGATTATTTACATAAAATGGATTTGGCGTTAAATAAACTACAAAGGTTGATATGCTATAAAACCCAACCAACCAGCAAAAAGCCATCGCACTTATAACACAGCCCTCTATATGTTACACGTGATCTTCGACATGTGTTAATCATAATTCAGTCAAGATATGTCATTTTTTTTTTTAAGATACGGTATGTTATTATCACTGCTTCGACCAGTGCACGCTGTACGTTTCCTGGATAAACTTTTTTTTATACTAATGGATTTTTAATTGCAATATAAAGAGGTTTTTGAGTTCATTTCATCGTGATGATGCCCGTTCCAGATCTAAAATCGAAATAAAACAGCATCATTTTGACGTTTGGGTTTATAAAAGGAAAAAATAATTACACAACCTAAAAGAAATTATCTCTCATCAATACTGAAGCCTCATTTTTTAATTTTTTTTGTCTACTTGTGTTGCTTGGGGTTAGGTTATGTTGGTTAATTTGCTTTACGGCGTAACAACTCTTTTAGGGACTTTTAACATCGAATTAAATCATTTTTGGTAAAAGTTTCAAACAAGTCAGTTTAGTATATGTACATATTTTTGTTTACACCTACTTAAATTTCAAAACAGTTCTATTTCAAACAATTAAGTTTAACATAAGTACGCAGTATAAATGTCAATCGGTACTATTTCAAGCAATTCATTTGGTATAACCTAGTTTAGTTCTATTTGAATCATAGATAGTACCCTATCAGGTGCTACCATTCCAGAGTGGACCTGGGAGCGCTGGCAATAAAATGTTTACAGACAGTTAAATGTCAAAACAGTTCTATTTCAAACAATTCAGTTTAGCGTTAGTACAGTTCAATGTAAAATCATTTCTACTTCAAACAATGCAGTTTAGCATAAGTACGCAAGTGGAGGTGCCCGTGGTATAATTGTTATCGTCGTAGGAAATGAACACGGCTATACGAGTTCAAATCCTGGACTAGACTGATTGTATTTCACATTGCACTAATACCCTTGGGAAAGGTACGAATCCAATTATTCTCCCTCCAACTATGGGTAAATAGTAGGACAGACTAG
Organism: Sepioteuthis lessoniana; assembly: GCA_963585895.1. Classification (NCBI taxonomy): domain Eukaryota; kingdom Metazoa; phylum Mollusca; class Cephalopoda; order Myopsida; family Loliginidae; genus Sepioteuthis; species Sepioteuthis lessoniana. The sequence goes on from OY757942.1 coordinate 12,457,109, forward strand.
GTTCTTCAGCCTTGGTGAAGCAACTAGTCTAGGAGAAGGAAAACTCTGAATTCAAACCTGTTAAACTCCGCTTAAAAAATTACCTTGTGTCATATCCTGCCCGAGCAGAGGGGTTGGGTAAATAGGATAAGTACGCAATTTACATGTCAAAAAAGGTCTATTTCAAGCAATTCAGTTTAGCATAATAACGCAGTTTAGTCCTATTTTACCCAGAGATGCGGCCTTATAAGGTGCTACCACTATGGGCAATAGTGGACCAGGGAGCAATGACAATGAAGAGGTACTCTGCATTTCCCAAAACTCCAGCATTAGCGGAACCTCACCATCAGATTATTTAGTGTCATATCCAGGATACATTTTACGAGTAGGGCTCTTGTTCCTCTGCTTAGAAATAGTCGGTGTATTGAACAGCCTCAAACGACTGGGCAAAGGATCGTTTGTAAGATTTGAAAACGTTTATGACATTAAAAGAAATACAGGTGGGGGAAAGGATATTTAAAGGTTCTTTCATTAATGGAATACTCAATGGAACGAGCATGTTCAGTGTTTAGGGAACTATTTTGAAGAAAGTTAACTTTTTATTCATTTTTTTTCTAAAGACAGCTTCTACTTCATAAACACGTGTCGAATATAAAATCATTTATTCCCACCAGTTAAAGTTGATTGTGTAAAATTTCAATCTCATTGCAGATGATGTGGTGTGATATGATGTGCTACTGTTGCCTGGAAAATCCCTACACGGAGAACCAGTCAATGTTCAGTAACTACCCCAAACTGATGGCCCTAAGGACTCGTGTTGCTGCCCACCCTAAGATCGCTGGTTACCTCAAGAGCCGTTCAAATACCAACTGGTAGATGGTTTTGTCTATCAGAAATGATTGCTACTGCATATGCCGACCTGAGAAAGAGAGGGATGTTAATACAACCTTACTGAATTGAAGAAATTTACAACGAAAGGAATTCACAGCTTATTTCAATGAAGGCCGACAATATGTCATTTAATAAAGTACACATTTTTTAAACATATGTAGTATGTTGTGTTATCTGATTCTTTCTGTAGAATACAGTTGTTGATAGATTTAGCTATACTAAGTTAAGAGAAAAGTTTAGTTATACTAAGTTAAGAGAAAAGTTTAGTTATACTAAGTTAAGTGAAAAGGTTAGTTATATTAAGTTAAGAGAAAAGTTTAGTTATACTAAGTTAAGTGAAAAGTTTAGTTATACTAAGTTAAGTGAAAAGTTTAATTATACTAAGTTAAGTGGAAAGGTTAGTTATACTAAGTTAAGTGAAAAGTTTAGTTATACTAAGTTAAGAGAAAGGTTTAGTTATACTAAGGAATTGAAAAGGTAAATCATCTTAATTTAGTGAAAAGTTTTGTTATATTAACCAAAGTGAAAAGTTTGATTTTACGAAGTTGTATGAAAATTTTGGATATACTAAGTAAATTGAAAGGTTTAATTATACTTCATCATCATCATCATGTCATGCCGCTAGCACAGATATCCTTGACCCTCTCTCGCCACTTCTTCCTATCGTTCATTCCGTGTGTGATTTAAAAGCTGTACAGATGAACGTGCAAAATAGTCTACTTTGTAAAATTTAGCTTCACGAAAGCAAAAATATTTTTTGAACGAAAGGAGACGGTTCAGTTGTTCACACTTCAGTAGCCAAAATATTCGCTCGGGTTGCAAGAACTTCAAGATTCAAGCCATATCAGCAGGGTCTAAAACCTAGAATTCTTTGGCCAGGAAACAATCGATCTAGCGAGTAACACTCACCGTCCAGTGTTTTTCGTCACGTTTAAGACCTTAACAAAAGTATCCAGAGCTTCTGAACTGTGCCACACGTACTTCCAAAATATTGCAAAAATTTTGCGTCACGCAAGTATCAGAAAATGAATATAAATAGGTCATTTAAAATATCACACACACACACACACACACACATATATATATATGTGTGTGTGTATGTGTGTGTCTGTGTGTGTGTGTATGGAAGTTCGACAAATACCTTGATTAATACCCTTGGGAAAGGCATGAAACCCGTAATCTCACCGCCATAAAAAGATAAGATTAATAAAATCGAACAAATAAACATACATATACACACTCATACACACACACACATATATGTGTCTGTACGTGTGTGTGTGCGTGTGTGTGTGTGTGTGTGAAGCATCTTGTTCCTCAGGAGACATTTTGTAATTTTTTCTCTTGATTTTTTCTAATAAGGTAAAATGAATGAATAGATTAAAAAGTGATATGGTAAAAGTTAAAAGGTGATGTGTAAAAGGTATTTGATACCAGATAAAAGAAATTTAGATTGAAGGAATGGCCAGAGTAACGTGAAGATTTGAGAGGTGCATGTCATGGACGATGGAATCGAAGTCATTACAATAGCTGGTACAAACCCAGGTTGCAAGCTTTTTATTCTCAAAATCGCAATAATAAACAGGAACATTATTTTAGAAGGACACACTCCCTAACCAAACCAGCTTTCTATATTAAATCCTTGCACAGGGTGTCTCAAAATAGATGCAACTCATTTATATATTAATGATATATTATTGAGACCAGCAGTAACCAGACATTGGCCTAGCGGTTAGAGTGTTCGCCAATGGCCCGGGAGGCCAGGGTTCAATCCCAGGTCAAGTCATACCAAAGACTCAAAAAATGGTACTTGATGCCCCCTTGCTTAACACTCAGCATTATGAGGTACGGATCAAGGGTAAAGTGGAGCAATCCAGGGAAGGAGTAGCGCCCTCCCCTACACCTTGGTGTAGTAGCTATCGAAAAGGGAACCTTCGGGTCACCCTCGACTATGGTCGCCAACTTTACTTACTTATTGAGACCAGCACAATGGCGGTCATTTGGAACACGTCCTGCAAAAATACATCCTTTCAGCTAGAAACATCAAAATCAATATTTTTTTTAATTATTACATCAGCTTCCAGGACAAGCAATCTTTTTTTGAGTTTCTCGTCTCAGTTAAAAATACTTACGATATAAGTTGCATCTATTTTGAGACAGTTTTGAATGATTCTGTCTCCAAAAAAGTTGTGACGAAAAATACTTTTCTCCTCTTGTCCAAGGAATTTTGATCGAAGATTAATAGTTGTCATTGGATACAATACAAAATCTGAAAAAAAAAACGCACAACATTATTATTAGTAGAGTTATTAACAGTTACATGGGTCCCATGTATATTCAGACTCCCTATAAATGAAATCTATAAACTTTTAAAGAAAATGTTACTCTTTTTTCTCAACGATATAAAATTGCTTTATATAAATGTTTTTAAATCGTGTATAAAACATGTTACTTCTAATTTATCATCATCATCATCATAATCATCATCATCTCGTGCACGGATATCCCTGACCATCTCTCGCTACTCCTCCTATCGTTCATCGCTTCTGGCAGGTCTTCAGGGCTACATCCCATGTCCTCACGGAGCTACTGTATGTAGGTCCGAGCTGGTACCCCTGCTTTTGCTCGGCCCTGTGAGGGGGTTCATTGGAGAACATCACTTATGAGCTCGTCCCTGCTTCTCCAGCAGTGTCCTGCATGTCTGGTTTGTCTAACTTTGATAGTTTTCGTGATGGGAGGTTGGTGGCCGTACAGCTGGTGCTTTGTGAAGTGCTGCCTCCAGGACTTGTTCAAAATTGCTCGCAGAATTCTTGTGTAGTTGCCGTTAAGCTTTTTCTCCATTCGTTTAATAAGTGTCCATGTTTTGAAATTGATTGAAATATTGAAGTATATTCCTCCTGGAATGAAACTGAAATGTAATTAAGGATTGTATTTTATTATATTAAGGATCGAAATTAATTTTTTAGTAATTAAGGATTGTAATTATTTATATAATTAAATTGTTTTATTTTCCAAAGAAAATTGTGAGCTAGGTAAAAACTTTGCGGTTGATGTATAAGTTCGGGGCGATGTCAGCTGAAATTTGGATGATGTGATTAGGAGTTTTAATGACACGTGTTATTATGGGATTGGTTAACAGAATAATTAGCAGAATATTAAAAATCACAATCGAGTGGAGGTAGTCGTGTCGCACAGTCGATGAATTAGTTGGGCCTACCGTTCCAGTCACGATTCCAGTCGGGAGTTAAGGCAAGCGGCTCTTTTGTGGGTAGGGTTTGGTCGGGGCGAAGAAGAAAGTTTCTGCTTCTCTAATGAACAACAGTAATCAGAGATAGGCGATTGGAGGTAGTCTAGTCGGACAGTCGATGAATTAGTTGGGCCGACAGTTGCAGTTACGATTCCAGTCGGGAGTTGAGGCAAGAGGCTCCTTTGTGGGTAGGGTTTTATAGGGGCGAAGAAGAAAGTCTCTGCTTCTCTAATGGACACCAGGAATCATTTCATTCTAATTCTCTCATTTCGTGTGACTACTATGAAAGTTGCTGACCATAATAAATTTTCATATCTAGAAACAATTGAGTCTCGTTTTGTACTTGTAGGCGTGACAACGTTCATACTAAGTCTTATAATGTTACCAAAACATAAACCTGAGGCGAGGACAAATTTTTAGGAAAATATTAGTCACGGCAATTGCCCTGACTCGGGCTTTAAAAAGTAGTTTGCATGCCACTTATTAGAAATCCCTTGACTAAGGAATGTTTAGTAAATAGACACATTGGACTGCTTAAAATACCACTAGTTACTAAATACTAAACATAATAACAAGCCATTTGAAGCATTGGCATAATTTTTCGAGTACTCACCAATGGCCCGGGAGACCGGGGTTCAATCCCAGCTCAAGTCACAACAAAGACTCAAAAAATGGTATTTGATGCCTCCTTGCTTAACAGTCAGCATCATAAGGTACGGATCCTATTTACCAACCCTCCGTTCGGGCAGGATATGACACAAGATCAATTTTTAAGCGGAGTTAGACAGGTTTGAATTCAGAGTTTTCCTTTTCCTAGACTAGTTGCCTCATCAAGGCTGAAGAACCCAGCCTGTCCTACTATTTTCCTATAGCTGGAGGGAGAATAATTGGATTCATACCTTTCCCAAGAGTATTAGTGCTATGTGAAATGCAGTCAGTCTCGTCCAGGATTTGAACTCGTGTCGCCGTGTTTATTTCCTACGATGATAACCATTAGACTACGACGATAACCATTACACCACAGGCACCTCCATTTACACTACGGGCATTATAAGGTACGTATCAAGGGTAAAGTGGAGCAATCCAAGGGAAAGGGTAGCGCTCTACTGAGTGCAGTAGCTATTGAAGAAGTAACCTTCGGGGCACCCTCGACTAAGCTCACCAACTTATTTATACTTAGTAATGATAATTTACCATTACACGTCCTTCTAGTATGCTGGTTGGTTTGGTTGGTTGGATTCTATAGCATATCAACTGTACCATATTCACAATTAACGCTAGATACTGCCATGTGCGAAATAGACATATAATGTTCATAACGATAGAACATATAAAGAACATAGAAATCTCGAAATTCAAAAACACGTAATGACTTCTTGTTCAGGTACGAAACCTTTTTATTAAGTTTGAGTTAAAGGTTTCGACATAAGGAGGAGAGACACAATCTTCTATGCTGTCTTATTCATTTGGCCCCCATCTGGAGCGGCCTCCATTGGGCGCAAGTTTGCCTCCGTTCTGCAAGCTCCAAAAGTCGATCCTCCTCGTTTGGCGTCTAGTATTCTGTTCTTTATATGTTCGATATATATGTGTTACCAAGATGCCATGTCTATTTCGCACATGGTGTTAATGGAGGCTATGTAACAATAGTTAAATAATGAAACATATATTTTGCTAACAATTCATTTTAGTATAAGTCAAAAAGTTCGATTTGACTGATATAAGACCTTATCAGGTGCTTCTACTCCTGACCAGAGTGGACCTGAGACCACTGGCAATGAAGGCATAATCCCCATTCCACCAAAGCTCCAGGACTGGAGCTTAACCATTTGATTGTTTAGTGTCATATCCAGGACACTTGCTGAGGTGGGGGTCGTACCCCTCTGCAAAGATAAAGTCGGTGCATTCTACTACCCCATCCGAGTTGGTCATGATACATCGTCATGTAGTCGTCGAATGTGTCATAAAAGCTGTCGTAAATGAAGACCAACAGTGCCATATCCAAATGGTTCTTACCGTGGAAACCGGAGAAGATAATATTGATAGATATTGCTTGATTTAATTTTTGGTTTATCTATCAATGAAATGATTGCGAGAATTTCTACCCAGACCGGATAGTCTGTTTTACGTTTGCTTGATCGCTTATCTGGTTTGATTATGGAATAGTTGGCAGTTTGATCGGTTGGTTGGTAGGTTCGATGGATTTATGGATGGTTGGATGGTTGTTTGTAGGGATAAATGGATTGATAAGTGGTGTTTGGTTGCCTGGTAGGCTGGTTAGATTGATCGATGGATGTTTAGATAGTTTTGTGAATCGATGGATCAATGGATGTCTGGATCGTTGGTTGGCTGGCTGGCTGGTTGGTTGGTAGATATAGGATTGGTTGGTGGGTTGGATCAGTCAGTGTGTAGTTGGACGGCTGCATCGTCGATTGACCGATAGATCGTTGGATGTCTGGATATTTGGTTGGCTGGCTGGCTGACTGGCTGGCAAGTTGGTTGATTGGCGGATTGATGATTGATTGGTTAGTCAATGAGTAGTTTTACTTCTGGATCATTGATTATTGGATTGGTCGACCGACCGATGGATGCCTGGATCGTTAATTGTTGGATTAGTTGACGGTTGGTAAATGATTGTTGGGTTGGTTGATTGGTTGGATGTGATTTGCTTTTTTGTTTGTTTGTTTGTTTGTTTGTTTTGTTGTTTTTAAAGATGGTCGGCTGACTGGTTATAATCTAATATTCCTCTTTTTTATAATTCCTTCATCAGTAAAAAAAATAGCATGAAATATTCTTCAGGAATATAATAGACACTAACAATGCCACTGAAAGTTTTCTTTTACAAAACGATATTCATTTTTTGATCTAAATAATTCTTCAGGTACATTGTTGCCAAAATTCCGTTTTCAAAAAATTTGTCTTGAGAATAGCCTGTAAAATATTACCTAGTTCTGTTGGATCCTCCGTTATATACCATATTTGACGGTTTATGAAAGGCACTTTTTTTCCAAAATATGTCCCGGAAAAGAATCCCATGACTAAAACATCAAAGGTCAGCTTTGGTTAAGGAATAGTGGAATTCTAGTATTGCAGAGACCCTTAAATTAAACCGTAAACTTCTCCCCCAATGGAAGCAAGGTGACGATTGCTTCTACACTAACAACGATTATTTAACGATGACAGAAGAACTTGCTGCAACTTCATGTATTCCAGTCTGAACAAAAATTAAGAGACCCTACTTAAGTATGCATGTATAAATGAAAAATAATTAAAGATTTTGATTAATAATCTTAGTTAATTACTTTATTTTAGTGATAAAATGGTGTTGTACGGGGTGGAACGCTAAAATTGTCGTCCTAAAGAAAACAACACTACAGCTTTATTTTAGAACTTTTATTGAAAAAATCAATTCTGCTAACTTGATTATGTAGTAGAGCTGACATCTACAGGGTGGAACGATAAAATTGTCGTCCTAAAGAAAACAACACTACAGCTTTATTTTAGAACTTTTATTGAAAAAATCAATTCTGCTAACTTGATTATGAAGTAGAGCTGACATCTACAGGGTGGAACGATAAAATTGTCGTCCTAAAAAAAAACACTACAGCTTTATTTTAAAACTTTTATTGAAAAAATCAATTCAGCTAACTTGATTAGGAAGGAGAGCAGACATCTATTCAATGTAGCCGCTTTTAGCCTCAATCACCGCCCCTATACGGATCCGGAACTGGGAGCATGCCTTTTCCACAAGCGCCCGCAGGAGCTCAGCGAATACTCCGCAGATGGCGGCGATCAGGCAGGCTTTGGTGTTGTGGGAGGTTATGTTGGTGAGGTACTCGACGTATGATCAAACAAAGTAGTCCAGCGGGTTCAGGTCGGGGAATGGACTTGATTAGCCTGAGGTTCTTTGTCTTCTCACTTAAGATCTGGCTTGTCTGGCGCCTGTAGGACCTACACTTTATGTCCTCCTTCACACATGCATTCACAGTTGTGTGAGAAGCCTAAATCTCCGGCAATCTGCCGAATAGGCCGCTGGGGAGTTTCATCAATGATTGCCTGGACCTTTTCGATGAACTCCTTGGTCCGAGTCTTCCTGGCAGTGTCCTTCCGCTCCACCACCGCCAAAGGGTCGTTCGATGTATTGAGTTATGCCCTCAAGCGTCGAACCGTCCGGATTTGCATTTTGAGGGTGCTGGCAATGGTCCTGTTGTCATAACTTGGATCGGTAGAGATCATGAGTTGTACAGCGGCGCATCTCCGATATCGCTCGTTGAACATTGTGTCACTTTCAGACATGTTAGAAGGCTCCTATCGCTCTTGGGATTTGTACACAACTGGCCAACTAGTAGATGGTCTGCAACCAAAAAAAAAAAAAAGAAAACCGGTTTTCATTAAACGGAAATGGAATCATGTCGTCTTTTCTAGGGCGACAATTTTATCGTTCCACCCTGTATAACCATTATGATAATTCAAGCGGACTCAATCGTTTCTGATACGAACGGGTTTATTTTTATTGTTTGTCAGTCCTTAGTGACACGAGGAGAGAGACACAATTCATAAAAGCTTCTGCAAACAATACTATGCTGACACCCCTTCCATGCACAGCACATTTTGAGGCGTGTAAGATCTCAACTCATCCCTGCCGGTCGAGATCCAAACTGACCTGATCTCATCAGATCAAAAAAAAACTCAACCGCCACATTCAGCGGTCGAATCTCAACTCAGATCTCATCAGATCCACAAAACCCAACTGCTACCTTCGACGGACGAACCCCAATATAACCCTCTTTCTTGAAATCCTCAAATTCTCCGGTCATATCTTCCAAGAATGATTTAGTCCACCAACTCAATTCACTCATACAAATGATGATTGTCATATCCTTTCCACACAGATATGCGAGTGCATGTTCTTACGATAACACCTGAACTAGAGATACCAAGAAGTTCAAAGCCTTACTAAACTAAATGATAAAATATAATTGACGAAAAATGATTAATATGATTAATCATTACCTTAATTATATAACATGGGGTGCTCGCTAAAAAAAATGGGTTCGTAGATAGAGGTTTTCGATTTTTAAAAGGCAGAAATAAGGTCTACATGCATAGACATCATTTTGCATTTGCATGTCAGGTCCTATCAAAATAGCTGACGGATTTGTTTTGGAGTAAGGAAAATATATATTAAAATAAACATTTGGACACATATCAGCTGAAATGCAGCCATAACGTGTCACTGAAAAGGTTTAGTGATTACGTGCGATTAACAGATTAGTTAAGTCAATGATTTGAGAAAATATTTAAGGTTACAATGACGAAGAGTCTATGGGAGTCAGCGGTTGGAGGCGGTGGTATGAGGAGTAAAAATCAGAAGTTGTGTTCGGTCGCAGCCGACGGCGCTTGTGCTCAGGTGGTACCGGGTCGGTAACGAAGAAATATCTTAGTCTGTGGTTGTCTGTTTCGTCTGTCACGGGTTTGTGTTTCTGTCACCCTCGTTTCACGACTATAATGAAAATAAGTTAGTAGCAATGAGCTTTTGTATCATAAAATAGAGTCGTTTTTATAATGTGTTCGTGACAATTTTCGACATGTCCCATAGCGTTACATCTAAACAAATTACTGATTGATTGTACACAAAACTTGACGTTACACACAACACTCACATTGTTTCTGAAGTACGAAACCAAGGGGCTTCGAGGTAAGACAGATATTCTTCATTAAACTGTTTAACTTTTTTTAACTGGTAGACAATAACAAAAGAGGAATCTTAGTTCTCAAAGAAAGACCAGTTCTGGCAGGTCCCAGTAAATATTAAAATTTTTAGATATAGAATATTGATTTTATAAGAATCGGATTACATATAAAACTTATGAAATTGTCTGATGGTGGTGTGAGCTAAGAATATCAGGCAGAGAACATTCTTCTGATATTCGCAATTTAAAGCTGTTTATACTTTTTTCATCTGACATTCTACTGAAAGCTGTTTTTAGACCCATGTATCTGATAAGCTGTTTGTAGACCCATGTATCTAATAAGCTATTTTTAGACCCATGTATCTAATAAGCCATCAATCAAATACGGCACTGAGGTGGATTAGGAATGTGACCTCAGGTTTAGTTTTTGATCACAATTTTGTCACAATTTACTAATGATAACTTCCCAATAAGAGCCCCCAAATCAATTAAATTATTTTCCTTTGTGAAGAGGCATCTATGAAAAGCTAGACATTAGATATATGTCCCTATCAAATTTAGACAATTTATATGTAGAAGATAATCAATGTTATATATATATATATATATATATATATAATATTTGTGCGCTCGTTTGTGGTTGTACGTGTGTGTGTGTGTGTGTGTATTTAGGCAGTATATTTTCTTTTGCCCATTTTTTTTCAAGATGAAAGATAAGTTGTTTAAGTGTTTTCACGTTTGCAAGTGCGATGTCAAAACTAGGAATGAAGGGTGCATGATAATTGTCCAAAATCTATGATGCTGTAACCCGAATTGGTGGTCGGTAAAATTGTTGTATAGCCACATAATACATATGGACCCTTATAAGTTCTCTCTCTCTCTCTCTCTCGCTCTCTCTCTCTCTGTGCTTCGATACCTGCATAACCATGAACACCTTCATGCCTGGATAATAAAGCAATCATGCAGAAACATATTCAACACAATAAAGACGAGCGGACACAGTTCTTTAGAAAAATATACCTCTCACTTTATTTGAAAGGGTTCGAAAGGGTTACTAAAGGTTTTTCTGTGTGAGAGGTGAGTTGGAGACTGAACAGAACTGTAACATATTGACCCACACTCTTATGGCCATAACAGCGTTTCTTTCCCGTTCTCCTGGGTTGCTCAACCGGGGGCCTTGGGGCCCAGCCTCTCTGGGACATGGTCCTCATTCCAGCATCTTCTCTCCAACTAACCTGAACTTCCTGTTGCCGGGGTTATATAATAATTTGACGTCCACTGTTCTTCCTGCGAGCGTCATAATTTCGCACTCACTTCAACCGCCTGACAGTCAAGGTCGCCCCTGATCTTCTGATATTTTCGACTGGATGCACCTGTTACTTACACTGGTACATTTCTTCTTTTGACAGCTTGGCCGAGTCGGAGGTCAATATGCAACAAAATGATAGACAAATTATTACAGTGATCGGTGAAATTTGGCGAATACATTTTACCAATACTAATCTTTGCCACCCTCAAAGTCATTTTTATCGTGAGGATTTTGGGGATAGGGAAGTTCAGGCATGAGTCAAACTTCGTGCTTTGCTGGACTATTAGTTATAGGCTTACTGGGTGCAATGTGAGCCAGCTCACCCTGCTGGACATGACTTCAGTAAGTGCTATGTGAGTCCGGCACATTCGCCTGCTCATAGTTTGAACAACACATGAAAGTATCGTGCTTTGCTGTGCTTGTCAAACATTCTTCGCCCGACTGAGGGTCAATCGATCTCGTATCTATCGTTGACTTGATAATCCATCCGGCATGAATGTCCGACGGTCCAACAAAAAATGAATAAATAAATAAATAAAAAGAATAAAAACAAAGAAGAATATATTTTACCTTTATAAAGTTTATTGATTTTTTTAAAATATCCATAAAAAATGTCCCAAGGTCTCCAAGATTAAGCCCCCTACATCGGATGAACTTTCGTGTCACACATAGGAAGCCACATTTTAGGGTGAGGGGCCCTAACACTTTAAAGGGGAAACACTCAATAAATTCGATGCCGCTTAGACTGAGCTGCAAGCATCATTAATTGATTCGTTTTAACAGCATGCCAAACCGTCTAGGGTTATTGTATTTTCTGAAATAATCACTGCGACAGTTAATTGTATAAATATTTTCATTATTTTGTTTGCTCAGGTAACGAATTGTCCAGGTGTCTCTAAGCTAAAATCTTGGAGTGGAAGAGCAAGTAAAATTGGAATGTGTCATATCCGGGTGACTCATTTGGGGAGTCAAACGCCTCTGCAGAGATGCAGTCGGTGTATTCTCCAGCCCAAGCCGACTAGGCAACTAGACTTTCTTACGTTTTTGCTCATTGGTATTTCTAGGGCTTCTTTTATATCATCTTTCTTTATCTTGCCTTAACTGGTATTGACTCTAAGGGGACTATATATTTGGTTTGACTTGAAAGCATTCGGTTCTTGCTTCTATATAGTCGGTAAAAACTGACATCTGATTCCTTTGAAATTAATGCTTACTACAAACTATTCGTTTACAAATGATATATTTGATATATATGTATACACAGGATTTGACCACAAAAAACCCATTAGATTTGATATGCCATAAAACACAACCAAGCCAATTACTTGATTGAATGTCACATAAAGCCCTTGGTGTTTATTTAATACCAAACCCTTTATATATACACACACACATATATATATATTTATAAATATTGTTATCATCAGACAGATCTGTTTCATTCTATCTGAACTCATCAGCGTCGCTAGACGGGCTAGATTCCCGAAGCTGGGATCGAAACTCGGTTGACTAAAACACCAATCGAAGATTCTTCCACTTAGCCACGAGGAAGCCAGCATCAGCGAAGTAAATTTAAACGGTTATGAATCACAATTGTTATTGTTTACATATTTCCGCTTAACGGCTATCGAGAGCTCGATTCATACGAAGAGCCTTGCATATACGCTAATGGCAACACAATAACTTCATTCGCTTAAGAGCTCAACCATTCAGGGGTGAGGGAGCATATATATATATTGTCATCCACACACACACACACACACAAATATATATATATATATATATATACTCCCCTACCCCTGTAGGGTTGAGTTCTCTTGCGGATTAAGTAATCGTGTTGCCATTAGCGTTTATTGCAAGTCTCTTCATATATGAATTGAGGTCTCGGTAGCCGTTAAGCGGATGTACGTAAACAATAGTAATTGTGATTCATAACCGTTTAAAATTTACTTCGCGGCTACTATTTCCTCGTGGCTGAAGGGTTAGAGGCTTTGATTGGCGTTTGAGTCAACTGGGTTTCGATCCCAGCTACGGGAAACTAATATGTTTAGCCTCACTGATGAGTTCTGATTGAACAAAAGAGATCTGTCTGTGGATGACACTATATATATATATATATATATAATAGATTTTCTCGGCCCATATACATCTAGATCTTCTTAAGAGTCCATCGTTTTTACCGTCATCTGATGACCAATTTTCACATCGTGAAAATTACATCATGAAACTGAAATCATGTCAAAATAACCTGGGGTTAAAAATAACAACCAAATATTTGGAAATGATGACTCGGCTGCCGAACCTTCTGACATTTCATCGATTTAATTCATAAGAGATAAAGTAGATAAAAGAGATCGAGGAGAATTCTAAAAATGCTTGAAGAATATTTTGAAAGTTCTACTATCTTTGAGAAAAAAAAAAACTGCTGGAAAGAATAATGAAAATTTGTAAAGCTGTAAGGTGGCGATTTTGTTGATAAAACGAATATGAAAGGCTGTTGTATGATATTTTCTTTTCGTCTAATCTTTATTTGAAGTTAAAATTAAAACAACTACACTGAAGATACTGATATATATATATATAACCTTGGCCAAAATTATGGAGCACCAAGGAAAAATCGAAATTATGATTCAAACATACATTTAAAGTTAAGAATAGTGGAGTAAATATTAATAACAACAATCAATATTTGGTATGTCCTCCTTTTGCCTTAATAACAGCTTTTATTTGTTTTTGCATATTATTGACTAAGTTTTTGCAGGTACTATTTACCAACCCCTCCGCTCGGGCAGGATATGACACAAGGTCAATTTTAAGCGGAGTTTAACAGGTTTTGAATTCAGAGTTTTCCTTCTCCTAGACTAGTTGCCTCTCCAAGGCTGAAGAACCTAGTCCGTCCTACTATTTACCCATAGCTGGAGGGAGAATAAGGGGGTTCATACCTTTCCCAAGGGTACTTGCCCGAAAGTGAACGTAATAGCGCGACTGGAGTACGAACTCGCGTACTACGATTCCGCAGTTCATCGCTTTAACCATTACACCACGAGGACACCCCTCTTACACAACGAGGTTGTAGGATCTATTTTCTGCCACTCTTCATGAAGTTTGGCGTCTAATTCTTTTTTTATGAAGATTTGTGCATTCTCACTCTTCCCTATATGGGACCACAAAGTTTCAATGGGATTTAGATCTGGGGATTGAGGGAGGCACTTCATCACTGTAATCCATTTTTTTTCAAACCAACCAATTGAAACTTTGGACGTATGGCATGGAGCGTTGTCTTGTTGTAAGTTTACATCACTTGGAATGTTATTAAATATTTTAGTCAAAGAGGTTTGGTAAACCTGGTCCAGCATGTTAGTATAAATTGTGGAGTTCATTCTGCCCTCACATGTGTACGACATTCCAGTGCCTACAGAAGCCATGCAGCCCCAAACCATTACGCTTCCTCCTCCAAATTTTACAGTTGGAACTACACAATCAGGATGAAATGCCTCTCCTTCCCTACGGCGAACATAAACCGCTCCAGGGGTGCCAAAAATCTGATGAAAAAAAAGAATCTGTTACAATTTTTGAATAAATGTTATGGATGTGTATTCACATAAAAATTTCTATTATTACATCCAAAGTTTAGGAAATAGAAGCTGTTAACTTACCTCAAAGTTACTTTTGTCAGACTAAACAATTTTGCCCTAATCATCAGGTGTCTAATTTTCATGTTTTTTTTTTTTTTGCAAATTCCACTCGTTTTTTTTTTTCTTGTTAGTCTGAAACAAGTATGGCTTCTTTCTGGCTTTGCATCCTTTTAATTCCTATTCTGATAACCTTCTTCTCACTGTTCGAGTTGTTATGTTTTTGTTTGCAACCATCCAAAGTTCAGCAGCAAGATCTGAAGAACTATTCCTCCTATCTGCAAGGGATGCTCTTTTGAAAGATCTGTCTTCCCTGGCGGTTGTAGACTTTTTACGGCCTTTTCCTTTTCTGTTTTTGAAAGACTTTGTTTCCTTGTACCTTTTAATCGTTGTTTGAACCCCTTTCCTTGATCATTCCATCTTTCTGGCAATTTCTACCTGAGAATATCCTTCTCTAGATAAAGCAACAATTTGTGCATTTTAATCTTTGAAATCTGAATGTTTAGAGTTTTTTTTTTCAAGTAAATATACTATTATAGCACTCGTAGGAATCAAATATTACACGAAAATTACGAAACAACGTTTCGTATAACAATAAATCATTTTGAATATTGGAATGAATTTGTTAATAAAACTCAGCTAAAGCTCTTGAGAGAGGCTTTAAAGCAAAAAACTACTACAATCTACTGTTAAATATTTTACATTTGCTCTCAATTGTTCACGATTCTTAACCTTTAAATACGTAGGTTTAAACAATTATCTTAATCTTTTATTGGCGCTCCATAATTTTGGACCTGGCTATATATATATATATATATATATATATACATATATATATATATATATATATATATATATATGTAAATATATATACATATATATATATATATATATATATATATATATATATATATACATACATATATATACGAGTTGCATAAGATAAGTTACCATACTTTTTCGTATGGGCATTTTTATTGACAGTACAGACGTGAAACTCTAGTCCTCTTCGAAGTAATCTCCTCCAGATGCAATGCACTTGTTGTACCGTTCCAACAACTTCTGAAAGGCCCCATAGAAGTCCTCTTGTGTGAGCGTGTCAGTGACCTTCATCACAGTCTCTTTTATCTCTTCAGTTGTCTCATAACGACAGCCTCTGAGCTTAGGGAATAACCAAAATTCACAGGAAGAAATTTCTAGACTATAAGGAGGGTGACGAACTGTCTCGATGCCCATCTTGGTCAAATAGTCTGTGATAAGGATGGAGTTGTGGACTGGTGCATAGTCTTGGTGAAAATGCCACTGAGCCGATTTGAAGAGTGCTGGCCTCTTCCGACGGAATCTCTCTCTGAACTTCCTTAGAACCTCAACATAGTAACCCTAACCCTAACCCTTTGGCCACTCAACTCTGGTGTATTGACCTCTTTACTCCTCCCACACCTCTCATAATCACTCACAGACTCATTGCCTTCCTTGAATCTCTTATGCCACTCAAAAACTGCTGCTCGATTCATGCAAGATGCTCTAAAAGCAGTCTGAAGCATTGCATACGTTTCTGTGGCACTTTTTCCAAGTTTAAAACAATTTTATTGCATATCGTTCTTCTAAAATGTCCTCATGTCCAGATTGCATTTTTGAAATTCATCAGCTGTGAAAATCAGACTTTCGTAGGATGTATTCCAATTGCTGCTGTAGGTGTTCATTTAAACCTGAAATCATAAAAATTGATAAGTCATCTTATAAGATGTATAGCAATAATATAGTGAATTTTTAAGAGTCTATAACAATTTTAAATGCCTGTACAAAATAAGTCTAGAAGCTTATTGAATGCACCACGTAATTAAAGTCTCTTTTTTTGTGTGTCTTAAAAAGCGATCATATCATTTGAAAAAAGTTAAACCAAAAGACATGGACAGAAATTGATTGACTGTATCCTACGGTTAATGTAAAAAGACCAACTTCTTGGGAACGTCTTCAGAGGGATTTTTTGGACTTCTTTCGACAGAATCTCTCACTGAATCAATATTATCAGGACATATAGCAGTTAACTTCCTGTCTGGTCTGGGATTTTCTCCCTTCTTGTTGAGGTTGTTTGTCATATTTACCAACCCCTCCGCTCTGGCAGGGTATGACACAAGGTCAGTTTTTTTAAGCGGAGTTTAGCAGGTTTGAATTCAGAGTTTTCCTTCTCCTAGACTACTTGCCTGACCAAGGTTGAAGAACATCCTACTGGATGGAGAATAATTGGATTCATACCTTTCCCAAGGGTATTAGTGCAATGTGAAATGCAATCAGTTTCGTCCAGGATTTGAACTCGTGTCGCCGTTTCCATTTCCTGCGACGATAACCATTACACTATGGGCACATCCCATGTTGAGGTTGTTTATTGAACCTAGGATTTTCTGTGGATAATTATGAAATTAATCATTCTGTGAAATATTGCTGGCACTTACTTGAAAGATTTTGTCTCCAAATAAGTAGTGACATGAAATATTTTTTCCTAAGTTGTCCAAGGAATTATGATGAAGGATTAATTGTTGTTATAGTATACTATTTTCAAATCTCAAACAAAGATGAATACACTATAATTAGTAGTAGAGTTATTAGCAGTCATATGCATCCTATTGTTGCATATTGACCTCCGACCCGGCCAAGCAGTCAAAAGAAGAAATGCACCAGTGTAAATAACAGGTGCATCTGGTCGAAGATATCAGGAAATCAGAGGTGACCTTGACTGTCGAGTGGTTGAATTGAGTGCGAAATTGTGACGCTCGCAGGAAGTAGGTGGTCGTCAAATTATTATATAACGTGGGCGACAGGAAGTTCAAATTAGTTGGAGAGAAGATGCTGGAATGAGAACCATGTCCCAGCGGAGATTGGGCCCCCAGGCGCCCGGTTGAGCAGCCCACGAGAATGGGAAAGAAAGGCTGTGATAGCCAGAAGAGTTGAGGTGGGGTCAATATGTTACAGTCTTTGTTCGGTCTCCAACTCCCTCTCACACACAATCCTTTCAATAAAGTGAGAGGTATATTTTTTAAAGAACTGTGTCCGCTCGTCTTTATTGTGTTAAATATGTTTCTGCATGCATATGTGTATGTTTAGTTGTTCATGGCTATACAGCATTTTTAGGTTAGCATCGTTGAGGAAACACACAGAAATCGATATATATTCATACAACTATATATGATGTTGTTTCTTTTGGCTAATTCAATACCAATTCGTTGTTAAACTGAAGTTTAAGGAAGAATCTTAGACTGGAAAATTTCAAATGATAATGAGACTCTGAGAATGGGAATCCCTTTGAATCTTAGTTTCTGCATGTTTCTGCTTGCATATGTGTATGTATAGGAGTTGCATATATTTTGAGACAGTTTTGAATTCTAACCTAAAAATGTCTCCAAGCAAGTAACGACGCACAACATTTTTTCTCGATAGTCCAAGTCGTTTTGATCGAGGTTTAATAGTTGTTATTGTATACTAAACAAAAACGAATACAACATTATTAGTAGTAGAATTATAAGCAGTCTATGCTAAACTGTATATGCTAAACTTCTTTTTGAGGTCTGCAAGGATTGTCTTTTAACACTAGACTGATTAGTATACCAAGTCTTCAGCTAATATTTGATTTAAGAATGTAAATTAGCAAAGATACCAACCTAGCTAGCTAGCTTGCTAGCTAGATAGATTAACAACCTGGAAGTGATAGATAGATTGATAGATAGATTTACAAGCTGGGAGTGATAGATAGATAGATAGATAGATAGATAGATAGATAAATAGATAGATAGATTTACAAGCTGGGGGTGACAGATAGATAGATAGATAGATATAATTGGTATTAGAAAGAAAGAAAGAAAGAAAGAAAGATTAACAGCCAGTGATAGATAGATAGATAGATAGATTAACTAGCTTGGAGTGATAGATAGATAGATAGATAGATAGATCATCAGAAAGAAAGAAAGAAAGAAAGAAAGATTAACAGCCAGTGATAGATAGATAGATAGATTAACAAGCTGGGAGTGACAGACAGATAGATAGATACATAGATAGATAGATACTAAGAAAGAAAGAAAGAAAGAAAGATTAACAGCCAGTGATAGATAGATAGATAGATAGATAGATCTGTCCATAATCTGTTCCTCAATATTTTCTACTGCGTGTCTTATACAAATATTTTAAACATCTTAATCTAGTTTGTTAAAGGAATATTTTATGAAGCCATTATGTTTAGATATAAAAGAATTATGTATGTTAGTTCATTTACTGCTAAAAGAATGAAACAAAAAAGATAAAGCAAGGTGAACTTCCTATAGCTGCACAAACAGCATAATTTCTGCTACGGGCATTCATCTGTTCTTTTTATCATTAAGGGTTTTTCTCGGCCTTCTTCGGGTGTTTGTGAAACTCGGGAACCTTCACGGAACTTCGAACCACGTCCTTTATTGAATCCACGAGGGTCGCCTGTTCTGATTCCGTTAGCCATAACCGGTTACAAGTGTTAAGTATTCCTGTATTGTTACTCGCGTGCAGTCAGGATTGAACCAGCAATCTCCAGATGATTGTCTGCTTAGAAGCTTAGGGAACCAACGCCTATAACAGTTACGTTATGTATCCTGCTGGACAGCTGACAGTGAATTTTTGGGACTTATAAAGTTAATGCTCTTCTTTGACAAGGATTACTATTATTATGTATGATTTTTTACCTGTGCTAATAATCAGATTATTTTTCTGAAGAAGATCGGTGGACATATCGGCCGAAACGTTGTTAAAATAACAATAAAGATGAAGTCAATAGTCCGAAAATCCTTAATGATAAAAATCATCAAGCTTCGTCTCAGAAATTAAGACAACATACACCTGAAGAAGCCTGGAGGACATATCGTCCGAAACGTTGTGGAAATAACAATAAAGATGAAGACAATAGTCCGAAAACTCTTAATGATAAAAATCACTTAGCTTCGTCACAGATATTTAGACAACCAATCTGTTCATGTTTTTTTTTTTTTTGTTTTTTGTTTTTTCATAAAATAATCTTTAATATTGTTTTTAATTAATCAGTAAAAGACTTCAAAAATCATTGTTATATTTGGGAAAATGTTGTAGACTATAACTTAGTATTTTACAAGTGTTAATAATCTGAAAATTATGATCCCTAATTTTGAACTCTTTAGGTCTAATAAAGCTTATTAAAAACTTATCGAACGAATCAAATAAAGCCCTCATTTTGCCCCTTAAATTTACGACCAGCATCACAAAAAGGAACGTCTCAGATTTTGTAAACCACTGAATTGGAAGTGGCTTAAAATTAGTCTTAAATATATTTGGGTTTTTATTTTGAAAAAAACTTCTCAATATTCGATTGACTCTCATTTGATAAATAGTGGGACAAGAAATTGGAATTCATTAAACAGAACAAATGCAACTTTGGTGACTCTATTTTATCATTGGTTGTATTTACCCAACCCCTCCGCCATGAGCAGCATGCAACTCAAAGTCATTACTTAAGTGGGGTACAGCTGGTTTGAATTCAGAATTCCTTTTTTTCTAGAGTGGTTGCTTTCCGATGGCTAAAGAAACAAGTCTGCCCAACTATTTACCCATAACTGGCTGGAAGATGATATAGATTTATGCCTTCTGAAAAACATTAGTATGAAAATGAATCGCCAACAACCTTATTTAGGATTTGATTTCATTTCTTTCGAGGATAGATGTTCCAATAAGTGCACATCCTGAAAAACCAATAATATGATTT
>OY757942.1:12482608-12492608 GCA_963585895.1 Sepioteuthis lessoniana
AATCAAGGAATGATACTTTATATTAATCATTTTTCGTTAATTATATTTTATCATTTAGTTTGGTAAGGCTTTGAACTACACGGGTCTCTTAGACCAGATGCATAGTCATTTGGTGCAGTCTTACGCCTGCGCGGTATGGATATGACTATCACCATTTGTCATAATAAACCCCCAGACGGGAAATGATGCTGAAGTGTGGATGACGTCATGCCCCGAAGAGACATTTGAGGATTTTGAAAAGAAAGCAGTTGAGTTTTCTACCGTTGAGTCGTGCGGTTGAGTTTTTCGGATCTCGACCGGCAGAGATGAATTGGGATCTTAAATAACACAAGATACGCCACGCGTTGGGGTGGGGTCAGCATAGTATGGCTAGCATAGGCTTTTAAGAAATGTGTCTCTCTCCTCGTGTGGTCAGGGACCGAAGCCAGAAATTAATAAACCCGTTCGTATCTGAAACGAAAATGTCCGCCTGTATATATATATATATATATCTGTATACGTATCCTTATTATTATTATTGACATCACCAAATCAATACAGCTAATAGAGCTCAGGTTAATTTCAGAATATTATCAACAAAATATATACACAAATCACGTATATATATATATATATATATATGTTGTGGCGGAATCACCAACTAATGGACTTAACCACTTCCATAATACCGGAAAACGCAGCAATACGATTTCAGTCTAGATCCGGGAGCTAACCTCGCTCCCGTGCGTTTATGCGAACTAGCTTATCGTCCTATGTTCTTGTAACCATCCTTTGTTCTTGTAAATATATACCTATACTATAGCCGTGGTGTTCTGTTCTCTTTGTGACCCCTTCCAGGGGCGTAACAATATATAAACAGGATTTCGTATTAAATAACCTACAATAGTTGATATGCCGAAAAACCAAATCCAACCAAAGGAAACAAAACGAAACCAAACTAATAATTTGCTGCCAGTGTGCAATTATTCCTATCTAATACAAATAATGTGCAAATAGATGTGTGGTTTCAAGTATTCTTATCAAATTCAAATAATTTTCAAACAGCAGTATGGTTTCAAGTATTCTTATCTAATACAAATAATTTGTAGATAGCACTATGGTTTCAAGTATTCCTATCTAATACAAATAATTTGCAAATAGCACTATGGTTTCAAGTATTCTTATCAAATAAAAATAATTTGCAAATAGCACTATGGTTTCAAGTATTCTTATCTAATACAAATAATTTGCAAATAGCACTATGGTTTCAAGTATTCTTATCTAATACAAATAATTTGTAAATAGCACTATGGTTTCAAGTATTCCTATCTTATACAAATAATTTGCAAATAGCAGTATGGTTTCAAGTATTCCTATCTAATACAAATAAGTTACAAATAGCACCATGGTTTCAAATATTCTTATCTAATACAAATAATTTGTAAATAGCACTATGGTTTCAAGTATTCCTATCTTATACAAATAATTTGCAAATAGCACTATGGTTTTTAGTATTCCTATCTAATACAAATAAGTTACAAATAGCACTATGGTTTCAAGTATTCTTATCTAATACAAATAATTTGTAAATAGCACTATGGTTTCAAGTATTCCTATCTTATACAAATAATTTGCAAATAGCAGTATGGTTTCAAGTATTCCTATCTAATACAAATAAGTTGCAAATAGTACTATGGTTTCAAGTATTCTTATCTAATACAAATAATTTTCAAATAGCAGTATGGTTTCAAGTATTCCTATCTAACACAAATAAATATGCTTTGAAGTAATTATTTCTAAGTAATAATAGTAATTCGCTTGCACGCTGTTAAACGGTTATTAACTAATAATAATCCTTAGTATATAATCTAAACCCCACTTTTTTTTTAAAGCAACTGTCGTGTCGATACTGCTATATGGACGTACTATATGGACGCTAAGTAAATGTATAGAGAAAAAGCTCGACGGCAATTACACAATAATTCTGCAAGCAATATTGAACAAGTCCTGGAAGCAGGAACCCTCAATACAGAAACTCTACTGCCACCTAACACCCATCACGAAAACTATCCAAGTTAGACGAACCAGACATGTAGGGCACTGCTGGAGAAGTAGAGATGAACTCTATATACTCCTGTGAACCCCTTCAAATAGACGAGTAAAGGCTGGACGACCAGCTAGAACCTTTATACAACTGCTCTTTGCCGATAGTTGATATAGCCTTGAAGACCTCTCGGGAGCGATGGACGATAGAGACGGATGGCGAGAGACGGTCAAGAAGATCCGTGCTGGCAGCGTGACATGATCATAATCATATTTAACAACACCTCCGCTCGAGCAGGATATGACACAAGGTCAATTTTTAAGCGGATTTTAACAGGTTTGAATTCAGAGTTTTCTTTCTCATAGACTAATTGCCTCAACCAGGCTGAAGAGCCTAGTCTGTCCTACTATTTACCAAAAGCTGGAGGGAGAATAATTGGATTCATACCTTTCCCAAGGGTATTAGTGCGATGTGAAATGCAATCAGTCTCATCCAGGGTTTGAACTGGTGTCGCTGTATTCATTTCCTACAATGATAGCCATTACACCACGGGCATGATAATGATTAATATTTGTGTATACACTATTCATATTTAATAAGAATACTTACAACTGCACGCGAATAATTGTATGAGGGTTTATACAATTAATTTACAATTATATAAATATATATATACCAAACATTCCTCAGAATAGGATACAAGGTTAATTTCAAAGCCTAGTTTAACATGTTTGAATTTAGAATTTTCCCTCGGCTGGTCTGGTTCCCATGCCAAGTTTTAAAAGCCTATCTACCCTATTATTTACTCAGAATTGGAGGTGAATAATTAAATTCATAGGTTTCCCAAGAGTATTTTCGCTAAGCGAAATGAAAACTGCTTCGTCTACGATTTGAACTCGTTTCGCTGTGGCCATTTCTTACGACGATAACCATTTCACTACCAGCATCTCCAAGTGGATGTTTTAGGTCTTAAAGTATTTCTATTAAATAACAGGAATTTTTAAACAGATCTAATTGAACCAGAGATTGATCCCTGAAGTGAATTCCCATTCTGGATCAAAAGGGACCAGTGAGACATCACAATAACTTATTATTCCATTCTCACGAAATTAAACAGCTGGAGGGTTGCCATCAGATGCTGCTTATTTCATAACTTTTTGTTTATTTGTTTTTTTTTGTTTTTTTTTGTTCTTTTTTTTTTTTTTGGTCGGGGATGCGCGTATCTTAATTCCCGTTTATAGAGCAGTAAGAAGTTATTTTTATGTTTACTAATTAAAACTAAAGGTAAATCGTCTAAAGATATTGGCCCATACACATGGGGCAGCAGAATACTCTAACTGCATCTCTGCAGAGAGGTAAGACTCCCCCAGCGAGTATCCTGTGGCCCAGTCAGCTGGGGTTGTCGAATATACCGACGTCATCTCTGCAGAGGGGTAAGACTTCCCCAACGAATAGCCTTGTCGGCTGGGGTGTTAGAATACACCGAATGCATCTCTGCAGAGGGGTAACACTTTCCCAACGTAAGGCCCAGTTGGCTGAGGCTGTAGAATACACCGACTGCAAGTCTGCAGAGGGGTAAGACTTTCCGAACGTGAGGCCCAGTTGGCTGGGACTGTAGAATATACCGACTGTATGAAAATAAATATGGATCAAGATCCGACAGTATGAAAATAGCAGAAAAATATAATCCAAATAGGTGAATTTATTATGATGTAAAGTCGATGCTGAACGTTTTGTGGCATATTGAACTCCGATTCGGCCAAACTGTCAAAATAGGAAATGCACCCGTGTAAATAGCAGGTGCATCCGATCGAGGAATATCAGGATATGACCTTGACTGTCGAGGGGTTGAATTGAGTGCGAAATTGTGACGCTCGTAGGCAGGGCAGTGGACGTCAAATTATTATATAACACCGACGACAGAAAGTTCAGTTCAGTTGGAGAGAAGATGCTGGAATGAGGACCATCTCCCAAAGAGGCTGGGCCCCCAGGCCCCCGGTTGAGCAGCCCAGGAGAACGGGAAAGAAACGCTGTTATGGCCATAAGAGTGGGGGTCAATATGTTGCTGTTCTGTTCAGTCTCCATCTCATCTCTCACACAGTAAAACCTTTAGTAACCCTTTCGAACCCTTTCAAATAAAGTGAGAGGTATATTTTTCTAAAGAACTCTGTCCGCTCGTCTTCATTGCGTCGTTATGTTTCTGCATGCATATGTGGATGTATAGTGGTTGTGACTATACAACAGTTTCGGTTTCCGTAACCATCATCAGGACTTGGATATCAAAATAGTTCACATAGCGATGGATGCTTGCTGAGATGACCGGAGGAAATGAAAAATATACAACAAAAAGATTCATAAACTTGCACATAACATTCAAAATTCAAAATTCTTAAGAACGTGTCTGGCACGTGGAAATATATTTGAAAATGTTAGATTTCTCAAAGAAACGAGATAAAACCTCCCGTTTATTAAGAAATACGCAATTCTCAAAGGTAGGTTGTCATACCAAGAGTAAGAAGACCTGTCTTCTCTGCAATTTACCCATTGGTGGGTGTAATCTAGATATGAGAATGCCTTTCCTGAGGGAATTAGCAAGACGCTAACCCTTAATTATATTTCTTTGTCAAGGCACATAATTCAGTATTTATAAGATGCATGTATATTATAAAAGCTCATTATGTGTTCCATTTGTATGTAAAAAAATCGTATCAAAATGAGGATGAAAATGAAAAAAAGAAAAGAAAGAAAGGGGAAGAAATAAGAAGGAAGGGAGATTTGAAATTTTTTTGATGAACAAACGGAACACATAATTTCTACATAATATTCCCCAAAAATCATGGTCGGCGGTATCCTCGTGGTGTAAAGTTTCAAGCGATGGACTACGGAATCGTTGTAAACGAGTTCGAATTTCAGTCATGCTATTATGTTCACTTTCGGGCAAATACTCTTTGGAAATGTATGAACTTCCTTATCCTCCCAGCTATTCTTCTAGGAGAATGGCATTGGCATTAAATAACCTACAAAGGTTGATATGTCATTAAACAAAGAAACCAAACCAAAAATCATATGACAATTTTAAAAACAAATGCTGGTGTATTGTTTAAACGGCAACGTTTCCTGATATAGGTTTTCCCTATGACTTTTTATAATTTGTTTAAACATCCATCGTTGATTTAACATAACTAATAACCTTGTTATCAATTTTTTTCTCTATGATGATAAAATTTCTCTGATCCATCAGGTAACATTATGATCTCTTTTTTTTTTTTTTTTTTTGGTTTTTGTTCTCAGATATGCCCTGCATGTGCGTCCCAGTCTTGGAGATGGACGGTGGCATGAAGATGCCTGAGACCATGGCCATTGCAAGATACTTGGCCAGAGAATATAGTAAGTATTACACAATGAAATAAGACGCATCTTTTTCGGATTACCGTGACAATTAGTTCCCTTGTCACTCTTTCAAAATCAAAAATTTTCAAAGAAAAAAAAAGTCTGCAAGAGGAAAGTATTAATAATTTATGACAAAAATATTCATATTTCGTAAAAATCTTCCCTGAATTGTAAAAAGAAAAACCAGAATAGTTTTCTTTTGAATTAAAACAGATTGAAGATTTTTTTAAGAAAATAAATATATATGCTCACACACACACACACACACACACACACATATGTATATATATATATATATATATATATATGTATTATAAAATATCTACATATATATATTTTATATATATTAGGTGCATACGATAAGTTTCCAGAGATTTTTCGTATGGCCACTTTTATTGATAGTACACATATGAACTCTAATCCTCTTCAAAGTAATCTCCTCCAACTGCAATGCATTGTTGTACCGTTCCAACAACTTCTGGAAGGCACCATGGAAGTCCTCTTGTGTGAGCGTGTCAATGACCTTCGTCACTGCCCCTTTCATCTCCTCAATCATCTCAAACGACAGCCTCTGTACTTAGGGAATAACCAAAAGTCACTGGGAGCAACGACTGGACAAATGGGTGGGTGAGGAACTGCCTTGATTGTCGAAAAGCAGTCTGAAGCAGTCTATACGTTTCTGTGGCATTTTTTCCAAGTTTAAAACAGAATTTTACTGCATATCGTTCTTCGAAAGTGTCAGATTGCATTTTTGAAATTTACCAGCTGTAACAATCAGGCTTTAGTAGGGTGTATTCCAATTGCTGCTGTAGCTGTTCATTTGCAGCCGAAATCATAAAAATTGGTCAGTCATCTCATACGATGTATAGCTATAACATAGTGAATTATAAAAGCCTGTATAAAAAAAAGTCTGGAAACTTATGGAAGGCACCATATATTATTTTTCTTACTATTTCCTATTTAGAAAATTATCATTTTATAAAACCTACGGTCCTTTGGCAACAATTATCAATAACATCCTATATATATCTAAGCCATGAAACTTTCATAAAATTTATGGCCATAATAAAAAAATACTCCATTTTTTCACTGTTTTTTCAATAATATATATATATATGTATATATTACTTGTCATTTTAGCCCAGTCAGCTGATAGCTGTAGAATATAACAATTTTTTTCTCTGCAGAGGGGAAAGATCCCCCAAAGAATTTACTGGATACGACACAAATTAATCTGATGGTGAGGTTCCAGTAATGCTGGAGTTTTGGAGAATGTGGAGTACCCTTTCATTGCCATCACTCCCTGATCCACCGAATAGTCCACTATCTATGGGTCAAATATAAGAAAACTGTTTACTTACACTAAGCATAATTGTTTGAGACGGGACTTTTTAAAATTTCAAACTGAAACAGAATTGTTTAAAATAAAACTTTTTTGACATTGAAACTTTGTAATACTAAACTGAATTGATTGAAATAGAACTGTATATTGCAATTATATATTTACCAAACCCCCTCTGCTCGGGCAGGATATGACACAAGGTCATTTTTAAGCGGAGTTTAACAGGTTTGAATTCAGAGTTTTCCTTCTCCTAGACTTGTTGCCTCGGCAAGGCTGAAGAACCTAGTCTGCCCTTCTATTTACCCATAGCTGGAGGGAGAATAATTGGATTCATACCTTCCCCAAGGGTATTAGTGCTATGTGAAATGCACTCAGGATTTGAACTCGTGTCGCCGAGTCCATTTCCTACGACGATAACCATTACACCACGGGCACTTCCCAAAATATATTGCAATTATACAAATTAAAAAGATAATTAAATTCAGACAGTACATATCGAATGATGTCTCTCGGAGATATTATAATTCTTGATTTGCACTTTTTTTTTACCTTAGATTTCTATCCTAAGAGCAACATGGACATGATGAGGTGTGACTACATCGCTGACTGCTTCTATGAAATTATGCACGATTACATGAGGTACTACCATTGGAAGAACGGACGCTTCAGGGTGAGTCAATAATTTTAATATTCTAAATGTTCTTCTTTCAACACAAAGCAGAACCAGATAATCCCAGATATTATTGAATTGTATTACTGATTTTTGCATTAGAAACACATTCCTCTTTTTCATTTCAATTAAAGGATTATGTATAATAATATACGGGCAATTATTTCAAGTCTATTCAACATTGAATATTTCTATAATGTAACATTTTATCTATAACAATACATAAGCTAAAAGGCTATTGTGAAATTCCCATTGATTGTAAAAAAACATTAGATAATACGAGCGGCGAGTCCTTTGCAAATATTAAGTCGATCTATGAAAATATGTCCGACTATATGAGGTACTTCCACTGGAAGAACGGATGTTTCAGAGTGAGTCACTCATTTCAAGATTTTAACTCATATAAGGAGGCGGGTGTCCTCGTGGCGTAATGGTTAAAGCGATGGACTGCGGAATCGTAGTACGCGAGTTCGTACTCCAGTCGCGCTATTACGTTCACTTTCGGGCAAATACCCTTGGGAAAGGTATGAACCCCCTTATCCTCCCAGATATGGGTTAAATAGTACCACTACTGTTCTTCTAGGAGAATAACATTGGCATTAAATAACCTAAAAAAGAGTTGATATGCCATTAAAACAAAGAAACCAATCATATAAGAGGTAGGTTAGCGAAGTGATTGGGGTATTTTTTTTTTTTTTTTGCTTATACAATCTATCTATCTAAACAGCCATTTAATTATTTCTCTGTTGCATCATCGAAAAAAAGATATCATCAAATTTCCGTTTCCCATATTTAATCAGGTATTTCATCAAGTTCTGAATTTTTTTGGGAAGAAAGGCTGCATCCTCTCCGTCTCAAAGAAAGGTGGCCTGGGCATCATTAAAAACTACAGAGATATAACTCTGACTGCCATAGCTGTTAAGAAAATTATTATCCCTTTCTTTTAAATAGAATCCTACCGAAAGTTAAGAAAATTCTAAGAAAAAATTAAAACAGATTTGGTATAAGTCTGTTTATTTCTAAAATTCTGACCATTCATCGAATCAGCGACGGAGTTCGGGCAGACAACCGCGCGGCAACAATTTTGTTTGTACATTTCTCCAAAGTGGAAAGAAGCATTTTTGGTTTGGTTGACACTTATGGCACACAACCCTTGTTGGTAATTTAATATCAAATCCTCTTTATACATATATATATAAATATATGTGATTTGCTTTAGTTGGGTTGTAGCAAGTGTATGCTGCAACCCAAGCCGACAAGGCCAGGAAAGACAGCGCAAATGTTTTTATCATATGGTATCTCAAAAGAAACTCCAACTATAATTATGTTCAACAAAAACACGATAGCAATGATTCGATCCCCAGATGGAGTCATTGATTTCTTTGACATCGTCATAGTAGTCTACAAAGTGATAAATCGGTACCATTGTGATATAATTAAGGAATGCGATTAATTATATTCGTTAATCGTTTTATTTTATTCATAAATTGTGAGTAAGGTAAAACCTTTGAGTCGAAAAGCGAGTCGCATCTGAAAAGTCAGGCTCATTGATTCGATGTCAGCTCAAGTCATAATAAAGTTTTGTTTTGAAATTGGTTGCGAACGTCTTAAGATAAACATGGGAATACGTGACAGCTGATATTAAAGGAGGTAACCAGAAAGTTTTAATATACATATTATTTGTAACATATTGACCTTTGACCCAGCCGTCAATCGAGAAACAGGTGCATCCGGTCGAAAATATCAAGATAATACCTTGACCGTGGACGGTTTGAATTCGGTCCAACTTCGATGCCCACGGGAATCAGGTGGGTGTCAAACAATTATATAACCTGGTGCCACAGACAGTTCGAGTTATTTGGAGTCAGTTGCAGTTGAAGTTCGAGTTGCAGAGGGCTTGGGCCCTCAGGACCCCCGGTTGAGCAGTCAGCAGAATGAGAAATAAGTGCTGCTAAAGACAGAGGAATTTGGGGTTGATATATTGCAGTGTGTTCAGTCTCTAACTCACCTCTCACACGCAAACCGTTCGCAACCCTTTTGCAACCCATTCGAATAAAGTGTGAGATGTATATTTTTCTAAAGAAGTGTGTTCGTTCGTCATTTTTGTTTATTATGTTTCCGCATATATGTATATATATATATATATATATATACGTATAATTGTATCATTCAGCTATACAACATATTGTCGTAATGTTAAAGAGAATAATTAGCTGAATTGATATATGTAGTAATTTACGAAGCTCTTCTGCTTCGATTTAGCACAAGGCCAAATGAATGGGACCTACCTAGGGCGATGAACGATAGGGAGGAGTGGCGAGAGAGAGTCAGGGATATCCGTGCTACCAGCGCGATATGATGATGATGATGATTTTACGACTAAAGTTTTTGCTTACGTTCTCCGTCTCTCAGAGCTTATCTCTTTGCCAATCTAAATCAGTTGTCACAATCTTATCCCCTCTCTCTCTCTCTCTCTCTCTCTCTCTCTCTCTCTCTCTCAGTCTCTCTTGTCACGACTGCTGGACTGTTGCAGACCACAAATAAACTCCCGTACATAGCAGCCAACAGTTTTGTT
>OY757942.1:12497608-12540108 GCA_963585895.1 Sepioteuthis lessoniana
ATGTGCCCCTAATCATGTGCTCCAAATCATGTGCCCCTAATCATGTGCCCCTTATCATGTGCAAGAAATAAATTTCGCGAATGATTTTCAAGCTTGGTCATAACTTTTTGGCACGACAATGATCGGCCACCGGTTACCAGGTTGATACTGTACAAGGTCACTGACTAGAGATAGGAGACTTTACCTCATCCACAACTTTCTCCCGCTCTCCTACCCACCGACTACCATGTTTTTCAAGCACCTTGACACTTACGCTAAAAGAACATTTCTTTCCAAAGAAGCTACATCTAAAGATATCTCAATATCAAAATCTTAAGTGTCTTATCATACAGGCATGCATAACCATGTTAATCGATGGCAGAAATATATAGTTGTTCATCGAACATGTTCTTTTTTTGTTTTAAAATTAAAAAGCAGTTTTAATTCATTCATTCAGGAATAAAAAGTTTATTAGTATTTTCCAAAAAAACCTTATATATATATATATATATATATATATATATATATATATATATATATATTACTACTATATAAGAGCGCCTTTACCGTTGGAGTGTATAGCGTAGAAATGCAAAAACAAAAGTTACATTACTTTTGCAATAGATGCTCTCCTTATGATGGCCCAAAGTCTCGCAGAAAGTACTTGGGATATATACAATTATGGAAATTACATCAATCAATTCCTGCCGAATACAATAAAAGCAATACGGCAATATGAACGGATCAACAAGAAAATATGTAGACAGAAAATATCTATTATGTTCAACGTAATTTGTATATATATATATATATATATATATATATATATATATAAGGAAATTGCATTATATATATATATAATGAAAACGCATTGTTAATTATATTAGAATGCATTACAAATAATGTTACGAGAGAAATATATATATATATATATATATATATGTAAACATTTAAGACTAAAAACATCTGTAATGTGTAAAATCCTAACAATTCCCAATGTGGAACATTAAGAACAATATTCATAATTGTAAAAATAACATCTAAGATTTTAAAAAAAAACCGAAAACTAATATAAAAACCCATAACTTAGAGTTTCACGGTTTTAGTTCTTCAAGTGAGATAGTATCCCGCATATCTGCCAGTTTTTTTTTATCATTGTGTATAGATCTGAATATATAGCCCAATATTATCGAACACATATTGTGAAAAATATTTGAATACATTTATTTTTTGATCAATTAATAACTTCTTTTTTCTAGAATTATATGCAATGGAGATATATGAATACTTGCCATCGCGTCCTTCCATTCTTGGAGAGAACATTGGAGATGAATAATGGTGGAAAGAACTTCTTCATGGGAGATCAGGTAAGTGCGACAACAGTATTTTGCTAAATTTTTCCAATAGACTGAATACTGGTACAAAGACGATGCTACTATTCACTTAGTATATTAGGGAGACACTTTGCTCCCAAATGTGTGTTACCAATTATAGTATCTTCCATAAAAGTTCATGGAACAAGACTGGAAATACTACTATTATTGTGTCGACTACTATGCACCAGCCCTTGTATAATAAGCAATCATATTAACATTTTCTTTTAAGGGGACATACGGTCTTAATAATGCAGTTGCATTTAGAGAACTCAATATATATATAATAACAGTGTTGGTTGTCACTAAATCACTTTGTGGGTAGCTGCTGAACCAAGTGCATTATAATATGGAGAATGCTCAATATCTAGAATAGAGCTATATATATATATATATATATATATATATATATATATATATATTATAAAACCAAAGGAAAAAAAATCAATTTTGTAGTTTTATTTTAAATTTATTTCAACCATATAAAATTACCTTCTTCAAATGGATAAAAAACAGTTATATATTTGAATATAATGTCGACAGATTTGCATTGCTTCTGGCGAGAAGATGATTGAGAAAAAAATGTTTAATTTTTTTTATTAAAAGAATCTTAACTGTGAAACTATTATAAATTAACTAATAAGATGTTTATTTATTCGTCTTTTTCAAAAAAAGTTACCAATAATCTAAAATATTAACGTTTTTTTTTAAAGAAGAAAAATAAAAATCATATTTGTTAATATATAAATATTTCCTCTGTTAAATAAAGTTTTTTATGTTTTTTTAAATGAAAAAAAAATTAAGTTTTAAAGTTCTCTTTTCGCTGAAAGAAATATAAACCTCCCAACATTATTTCAAATATATAGCTGTATTTTATCCGTCTGACGTAGTTCATTTTATATGGCTGAAATAAATATATAATAAAACTACAAAACTGAATTTTCTTTTCGCTTAATTTTATTTTCAAAAAGATGTTCTGTACGTGAGTAAGTAAATATTTTTTTTATCTTAAGTTAATTATACATTCAGTACCCGTTGACGTTGGGCACCGAAAAGGACATCGAAACGAGGTTAACGAAAGCATGGACAGCTATCAATAGGCTATCGATTATATGGAAATCAGACCTAACCGATAAAATGAAACGCAGTTTCTTCCAGGCAGCGGTCACATCGATACTGCTATATGGATGCACTACATGGACGCTAACAAAACGGCTGGAGAAGAAACTAGAGGGCAATTACACAAGAATGCTGCGTGCAATCCTGAACAAGTCCTGGCAGCAACACCCCACAAGACACCAACTGTACGGCCACCTGCCCCCTATCACGAAAACTATTCAAGTTAGGCGAACCAGACATGCAGGACATTGCTGGAGAAGCAGAGATGAACTCATAAGAGATGTACTCTTATGGATCCCCACACACGGCCGCGCAAAAGCAGGACGACCAGCACGAACGTACATTCAGCAGCTATGTGAGGATACAGGTTGTTGTCCTGAAGACCTGCCTAGGGCGATGAACGAAAGGGAGGAGTGGCGAGAGAGGGTCAGGGATATCCGTGCTGCCAGCACGATATGATGATGATGATGATATATATATATTGTCATCCACAAACAGACTGTTTCGTTGTATCACAACTCCTCCGTGTGGCTAAACACGGAGGACGCTTGAAGCTGTGATCGAAACCCGCCCAACTTTACGTTCGACTTAGTATCATACCGCTCAGTCGTAAAGCGAACCACCTCAAGCACGGGAATTATAAGGTATAATTATTAAATAGTAGCTTTTGCTTGTTTATATTTTAATACCTTACCGGATGCCAGAGTGATCAGTTCATTCGAAGAGCTTTGTATTATGCAAGTGGTGGTCGTAAATTCCTCCACCAGAGAGCTCAGCCCCCATGGGAGAGCGTATACATTGTCATCCACTGAGATACTGTTTCTTTGTATCACAAAGCTTCAGTGTGGCGTGACACGAAGGACGTTTGAAGCTGGGATCGAAACCCACCCAGTATCATACAACTCAGCCAACAAGCGAACCTCGTCGAGCTTGGGAATTATAAGGCATTTAGTAGTAACTTTCGTTTGTTTACATTTTTATACCTTATAAATATATATATATATATGTATATATATATATTTCAACTGATATATATTAACTATATTTCTTTTCAACCTGCAGATGATGTGGTGTGATATGATGTGTTACTGCTGCTTGGAGAACCCCTTCACGGAGAATCAGTCAATGTTCAGCAAGTACCCTAAGCTGATGTCACTGAGGACCAAGGTTGCTGGCCACCCCAAGATTTCCGGGTATTTGAAGAGCCGCAGCAACACTAACTGGTAATGAGATTGTCACAAGTAGATAGATCCACTGAAGAAAATTCGATTTTTGTTCTACAATAAAATGATTGTTATGTACCCGTTTCAAAATATTGTTACCTGTTTCAATAATGTATGTTAATGTTAAATAAAGAAATATTCTTTCAAAAGATCACTTTTCTTAGATGTTTTTATTGCTACTAGAAGTGCCAATAATTGATTTTCTCTGATTTGTGATGCAATATTTGAGACATAGTAAAATCGAAGAGCGAGTTAATCAACTTCGAAAAAGAAGAAAAATGAGAAGCCAAAGTTCAACATGGCGGTTGATTGGTTGATTGGTTGGATTCATGACGTATCAACTCTTGCAGGTTATTCGAATCCATATCTTATATATATACCTATATGATATGTGAGCGAATACTTTATGAGCAACTTTGTTTTTAAACGAATTGTTAAAACTATACACGGTTTAATGGTTTCAAGTATTCAAATCTAACACTAATAATTCCATTTAATCGTAATACTTTTTTGTACACAGTTGAAAAGTTACAAAATTGTTATCTAAAACTAATAACTCTATCTGATATTAATAATTTGTCTGCACACAGTTAGATGGTTTCAAGTATTCCTATCTAACACTAATAATTTTATTTAATCTTAATGATTTCTTTGTACATAGTTAAATGGTTTCATATATTTTTATCTAACACTAATAATACTTTTTCATATTAATAATTTGTTTGTGCACTGTTAAATGATTTCACGTATAGCTATCAAACACATAATTCTATGTAATATTAATCATTAGTTTGCATACACTTTAACAAGTTCAGTTATTTCTATTTATCACCAACGATTCCATTTAATATTAATCATTTGTTGGCACACAGTTAAATGTTTTCAAGTATTCCTATCTAACACTGATAATTTTATTTGACCTTAATCCTTTGTTTACACGCAGATAATATCTTCCAAGTGTTGGTTAGGTTTTTCGTGGTTTTATGGCATATCAACTGTTGTAGGTTATTTAGTGCCAAAACCATTTTTATACGTATCACCATCATTATCATCATCATGTCGCACTGTTAGTATTGATCTCCCTTTCTTGCCACCTGTTTCTATCGTCCATTGCTCCCGGTAGGTCTTTCAGGCTACATCCTGAATCAGCACAGAGCAGTGATATAGGTTCTCTTTCTTCTTCCTGCCTTTGCTCGTCCATGTGAAGGGGTCCACAGGATTCTATCGCTTATGAGTTCTTCCTTAGATCTCTAGAAGTGCCCTGCATGTCTGGTTCATGTAACTTGGATAGTGATTGGTAGTAGGTAGCCGAACAGCTGCTAATTTTTGAAGTTTTATCTCCTGGATTTTTTCAATACAGCTCGCAGCATTCTTGTGCAATTGCAGTCAAACTTTTTCCTGCATACGTTTATTTAGTGTCCATGCAGTGCATCCATATAGAAGTATTGATATAACTACTGCTTGGAAAAACTGCATTTTATCTTATCGGTCAGATCTAACTTCAATATGACCGATAATCTATCGATAGCTGTCCTTGCCTTTGCTAGTCACGTGTTGATCTCATTCTTGGTTGATGAGACAATGCTTCCGAGGTAGGTAAACTTGTCCACTAATTTCAGAGGACCAATTTTTAGTGTGGAGTGGCTGCTTCTTTGATTAAATCACATGTATTCCGTCTTGTCTGCGTTGATACGGAGACCTATGCTACCTGCAGCTCGTTTCAGACTATATAGGAGGGATTCGGTTGGGATGGGTGAATTTGCTTGAATTTGAAGTTATATGTCATCATTGTAGTCCGTATCTGAAATAGTTTGTGCGTGGTATCTTCTGCTTCTTTCCTTTGCCAGATTGAAACCGTTTTCTTTCAGTTAATCAATTGATGTTGTAAGCACGTTGTCTAGGCAGAAAAAACCATGTATGAGGCTAATGTATATCGTTTTAGCACACCTGCTACAATGTCGATGTAGACTGTGTCTCCATACGGTGAGTGGACTTTTACTTTCGTGATTTTATATAGCTTCATAATGGCTTCGACGGTTTCTTTGGAGAGACCGTAGGCGAGAAGTATTTGCTCCATTTCCCTCTGTGTATGGAGTCAAAGGCTTTGGAGAAATCGAAGAATAATGGTGTTGTATCAAGGTTTTTTGAACAGATTGTGAAAATTTGTGATGTGGATTGATTTCTCCAAAAGCTAATTTAGTTCTTCCTATGTATTTTTTTTTCAATTTTAAGTTCTTTGCTGTTACGTAGTTGAGTATTGTAGATCTTGGCTACTGTGGATATAAGGGTTATACCTCGGTAGTTCCAGGTTATTTCGAAGTCACCCTTCTTAGGAAGGGGACGATGCATCCCTTTGTCCATCTGTCAATTGTGTTCTGGTTAAATACAGCGTTACACTATTGGAGCTCTATGTCGTCGAATTCCCTTGTCTTTCATACATCTGAGAGTTATTCATCAATCCCTGCTGCTCTTTTATTTTTAATTTTTCTTAGTACTGAGTAGAGTTCTTCTTGCATAAACTGTCTTAGTTTGATGTCTAGCAGATTACTAATCATTTTTGTGATTGGTTCATCCGTAACTTTCGGATATTTTCCGATTAACTTCTCGTAATGTTTTCACAGGTGTATTCGTTCTTCTTGGCTAGCAGCTTTCAGTTTATCTCTATCAGTACTCTTTTATCTGCTTACTTCGTTTACCGTCTGCCATGCCATCCTAGATTGTCTGTCTTCAACAGGGTCTCAAATCTTATTATCTGATTTTGGATATATTCTGTTCGTTTATTTTGGTATACATTAGTTAGTTCCTTTTGTGACTTCTTAAGTTTCTGAGCATTGCTATTCGTTGGGTTCCTCAAATTGCATAAGGAAGCGGTTTTTACGTCTGCAAGCTTTTTTCTAATCGCTAATGTCTCCCATGGGACTCCAGGTTTAGCTCTTTGTTAAGTTGGTATGCGTTCTGCTGCCGCTTCGAAGTGGGCATTGACAAAATTCTCATATTTGTCATCATGAAATGCATCGAATTTGTTTCTTAGTGTTAACGTATATTTAGCTCTAATATCCCTGTTGTTACGAAGGGACCAGCCATAGTGTACCGTTGCGGTTGTTCGGGCCGCATTCCTTCGTAGGCTCAGTCGTGTCTTTGCCGTCACAATTTAGTGATCGGAGGACACACCATCGAAAGAGGAATATGCCACGCAATTCAATGCTCTATTATTCGATTTATTATTCATGAGGATGTTGTCTATCTGTGTTTAGCATTATTTGCGTTGGTGTAGGTTTCCCTTTCTTCTCCGAAATTTAGGATAAAAACTTCCCCCATTTAAATCCTGTAATTGTAAGACCCTTAGACGGCTAAATCATACACTAATATCATTATCACTGTATAATCAGAGTAAATAAATGTTTTGATACATCCTATCTATGATTTTGTTGGTTACATCATTAGATGCAAATAATTTCCATTCAATTTCTATAGTAAAAGTATTTACAAGGCTTTCCTTTATTGAAATCCTCTACAGTATATTTCTACAAGTGTGAGCTGAAAAGTTCATTGGCTAACATTATATCTGCTGTTGAGGTGCCCGTGGTGTAATGGTTATCGTCGTAGGAAATGGACGGCGACACGAGTTCAAATCACAGACGAGACTGATTGCATTTGACATTGCACTAATACCCTTGGGAAAGGTATGAATCCAATTATTCTCCCTCCAGCTATGGGTAAATAGTAGGGTAGACTGGGTTCTTCAGCCTTGGTGAGGCAACTAGTCTAGGAGAAGGAAAACTCTGAATTATAACCGGTTAAACTCTTCTTAAAAATTGACCTTTTGTCATATCCTGCCCGAGCGGAGGGTTGGTAAATATGATATCTGCTGTTGATGATTTTTTTCGGTCACTGGGGTCTAATGTTAATCTATTTTCTAGCGTGAAATCTGTTAGATGTTCGCCATTTCTGTTTGACAAGTTGTGTAAGCTGAATTTTTGTCTATGTTTTTACCTAGTTGGGCATTCATTTCATTTCTCCACCGATGATGAGAACGTTGTGTTTTGCGATGCTATGAACAAGGGATGATTGCATGTTATAGAAGGCGAAGAGTTCTGATTCGTCTCTAACATTGGTAGCGCTGTAGCTGGAGATGATTATTGTGCTGAGGTAGCACATTAAACGTAGCTACCATCATCCTCGCTTGTATTTTCTCGATGCCATTTAGTGATGTTAGGGCCCGTGGTTCGATTAGCATACCTACACCACATATCGCAGCTTTGGCAGAGTTTTTCCATGCAGATGCCGAGACAAACGTCCATCCATTGCCGGTATCGTGGTATTTTATATGTTTGCTATGAAGGTATCTGCGTTCTTGTATGCATATTATGTCTATGTTATGATCTATAGCAAAATCTGTCAGCTCCAGTAGTTGGCCTCTTCTACTTAAAGTTCAAACGTTTAATGTTATTTGTATTGTATTTTTGCATTTTGTAATTTTTTGTTTTATTTTGAGTTCTGAAGCCGATTTTTAGAACACTTGGGTCAGAGCTCCAACCTCAGCATGACGCACCACTTTTTTTACCCTCACAAAGAGTAATGTGGTTTGGACATCTGGTTTGAGTATAAGTCATGGTAATCTTTCAGTGGCTGTGAAACCACCCGAAAAGATGAGCAGCATTAGTTCCCCGATCGAACTATTTAATCCCGGCCGTTTTCCCGTGGGATTCGTCTGCCCAGCACCTGGTTAGGCGAGCCGTTAACCCGTCGTTGGTTCCGCCCGCCTTTACGTCCACAACGCTGCTTCCCATGGCTTCCGACGTATATCTGGGAAAAAATCTCTTTCCTTCCCACATGTATTAGATTTTTTACATAGTATAAGTACACTGTTACTTTATTTTTTTAAATTCATCGGAGAGACCTAATTCATGGTTCATAACAACCTTGAAGATGCAGTCGGTGTATTCTACACCATCAACCAACTGGGACATTTTCTAACTATTGCTGTTTAACATTAATAATTATTTTTACGCTAGATTTTAAAACACTGTAATATTTCCAAAAGTAATC
This sequence comes from Sepioteuthis lessoniana, assembly GCA_963585895.1. Classification (NCBI taxonomy): domain Eukaryota; kingdom Metazoa; phylum Mollusca; class Cephalopoda; order Myopsida; family Loliginidae; genus Sepioteuthis; species Sepioteuthis lessoniana. The sequence goes on from OY757942.1 coordinate 12,506,352, forward strand.
AAATCTTTTACCTCATTTTTCATGGTTCAGCTGTATGCTAGGTTTTAGATTAATAGTCTTTTATATGTAAATTATGGATAATATTCAGCAATTCTTTTCAAATAAAATCTTTCATGCGTTTAAAATAATAGTATAGTAAAACGACAAAGGGTAACTAACCCATTAGTTGACCATTTCAAGAGAAACCTACAGATCTTTTTGGCGGAGGGGTTTCTTACTGTAATGCAATTCTAAGGTAGAATGAAGAAGTTCTAAATTTGTTATATAATTGCGGAAGGATTTTTTTTTTAGATTATCATTTTTCGTTGGTTATATCTTATCATTCGGTTTAGTTAGGCTTAGAACTATTCGGCTTAGTGCACGGGTAGGGGCACACATTGAGCGCAGGTGTTCACGCTCGCGCGTGGAGGATGTGACAATCACAGATGTCATAATAAAACCCCCGGATAGGAAATGGACTGGGGATGTGAATGACATCATGCCCGGAAGCAATGAGCTGAGGATTTTGGGTGATTTTGGAAAAAAGGAGTGAGTTGAGATTCGGACCTGGGTGAGTCCAGTTGGGTCTACGAGATGCGCCGCGCGTGGTGGGGTCAGATGGAACAGCCAGCATAGTAAAAGTTGTGTGTGTGTGTGTGTGTGTGTGTGTGTCTCTCTCTCTCTCTCTCTCTCTCTCTCTCTCTCTCTCTCTCTCCCCTCGTGCTGAAAACCTAAAAATCAAGAAGGTAATAAAAGTTTCGTACCTGAAACAAGAGAGTCGTCAGTGTTTCGAGTAGTTTTCGGATTATTATGCATGTGAACGTTTCGCATATCTGTATATTTTACGCATCCGTATATCTGTACATTTTGTATATCCGTATTATGACTATATTACACATTGATCGTCTTTTATAGAGCTATACACACGTTTTCTAGTGTCACGTGATGGCCCACGGAGACGATAGAGGTAAGACTGATACTATCCTCCCGTTGAATTAGCACTATCTAGCAGTCAAAAAGTGACCGTTAAGAGAGAATGTGGGTCACAGAGGGGATAAATAGATGTTGGTACTTAGTGACCTCAGGTCGCCGGACATCGGAAGGGGAAAGAGAGAGAAGCAAAATGATTGGCTGGGACCCCAAAACGGAAGTGGGGCTCCCTTCCCCTCAGCGGAAGTAGAGGACAAGAATGTTAGTTTCTGAGCAAGGCTCGTGGCAGACGGACCATAGCCATTTTACTCCGGGTTGAAGACAAAAGATTAACTGAGACACGAAGGACTCCAAATCCTTCAAGCCAGTATTAAAAACAGAACAAAGTCTATTAGCCCGTAAAAGAAGAACGATTCTCCAGTGGAACCCCGTCGAAAATAAGATAAGTAACTTTGGGGACATTTTTCCTTTATACCCAAATAGTTTATATACCACTCTCTCTCTCAATTCGAAGAAGGATAAAAGCCAAGAAAAGACATTTATATTCGTGGACTGTCCAATTATATGTTTTGACACTCTGAACGTGTATATATAAGTAGTAAAGGATTTTATGTATTTTCATTTTACCATGTGGTCTATGTTGTTACTTCATGCTTTCTTTTCAGCTTCTATTCGCCTTATGTTATCTTGCTTAGAATTGTCCTATTAATTCCTAAAGTATCACACGGGAAAGCGGAGTTGCCGACTACTACAATATTAATATTATTAAGACTAAAACCTCTAGGCCCTTATTCTTCTGTTGTCTCGGGGAAGGAAGAAAGCGGCCTGGTGGGTGTGTGATAGTGTGAAATTTGGAACCCCTTGCCAGCGGCGGTCAGTCTGGTCCTAAATTATCCCTCACGTAATATGCCAGTTCTTATATGCCTGAGAGAAAAACTCTGAACAGGACTTATTCTGTAGGGGATCAAGTGCCAACCTGCCCCGTCCTCACACGTGCGAAAATAAAGTCCCGTTTTGGGATTTTAGTCAATTTCGCGTCACACTAGCATTTTCTTCTTTTGTTCATTCATTTTAAACCTTTCCTGTCTCTATTTCACCATCTAACACATAATTCTCAAGTCATTCTATTAAAACAAATAATTTAGACGGATAAACACTTCTATTTCAAACAATTCAGTTTAGCATAAGTGAGCAGTTTAAATGTCTGCAGCATTACTGGAAACTCATCATTAGATTGTTGAGTGTCATATCCAGGACAATCGTTGAGGGGGTCTTACCTCTCTGCGGAGATGCAGTCTGTATATTCTAGACCCCCAACCGACCGGGTCACAGGACATTTGTTGTGGAAGTCTTACCTCTTTGCTGAGATTCAGTCCATGTGTTCTACAGCCCTAAGCGATTGAACCACAGGAAATTCGTTGGGGGAGTCTTACCTCTCTGCAGAGATGCAGTCGGTGTATTCTACAGCCCCAACCGACATGGCCGCAGGATATTCGTTGGGGGAGTCTTACCCCTCTGCAGAGATACAGTCGGTGTATTTTACAGCCCCAACCGACAGGGCCACAGGATATTCTTTGGGGAAGTCTTACCCCTCTGCAGAGATACAGTCGGTGTATTGTACAGCCCCAACCGACATGGCCACAAGATATTCGTTGGGGGAGTCTTACCCCTCTGCAGAGATACAGTCGGTGTATTTTACAGCCCCAACTGACATGGCCACAGGATATTCGTTGGGGGAGTCTTACCTCTCTGCAGAGATACAGTCGCTGTATTCTACAGCTCCTACCGATCTGGCCACAGGATATTCGTTGGGGGTGTCTTACCTCTCTGCAGAGATACAGTCGCTGTATTCTACAGCCCCAACCGACCTGGCCACAGAACATTTTTTGGAGGAGTCTTGCCGCTCTGCAGAGATGCAAAAGAGACAAAGCAACGTAGGTCCAACGCTTTTAATAAAATGTGTTTTCCCTGTCCATAACCTTCGCAGTAATCATTGGTGATTATACTACATTCACCAACTTACTTTGTGGCGTTTTATTGCAACATTTAAATTATTCTACTTTCGATATTTGACGTTTATTTGATTGCCGAAGAAAGAGAAATGCTTTTTAATAGCATTGTAAATTATATCCTGGAGAAAAATGCAAATCAAAGTAAATAAAGATAAAAATCCCACGCCGGAAACAGAAGTTCATTCAATCAGATGTGCAACTTCTAATAAACCATATATTGGAGAAAAATCCAGACCCTTGAAAAAGATGTTTTATAAACACAAACAAGCTACTAGCTATGCCTAAGTCCAACACGGAAAACAAGAAAAACATCATTTTGATCACAAAGGGAGCACAAAGCATTTGTCCAATAAAAAATCTGTTAGCCAAAGAATCGGTAGTTATTCTTCTCAGAGAAACAATAGTACAAAGATCTGGAAAATTCCAGTTGTCTCCAACTTTTACTCGGTTAATCATCACAGAATATAACATTAACAAAAATTTACGTTAAATTAAACACAAACACTACATTGTTACCAAAAACAAAATAACAAAAAACAAACATTCCTTTTCGCACTTACCGCCGAAAATGCTATCTAATATAGCATGTCTAGTAAAAATAAACATTTTTTAAAAAGTTTTTTCCAGATTATCATTAATACTACACAATATACAGTCGGAAATATATATTTCCATATTAAAGACACACACACACACACACACACACACACACACACACACACATATATATATATATATATATACGAGGATCATTAAATAAGTTTCTAGACTTTTTTCGTATGGGCACTTGTATTGATAGTACACACATGAATCTCTAGTCCCCTTCGAAGTAATCTCCTCCGGCTGCAATGCACTTGTTGTACGGTTCCAACAACTTCTGGAAGCCCCATGGAACTCCTTTTGTGTGAGCGTGTCAATGATTTTCGTCAAAGCCTCTTTCATCTCCTCAATTGTCTCATAACGATAGCCTCTGAGCTTAGTGTGTAACCAAAAGTTACAGGGAGCTAGGTGTGGACTATCGGGACGGTGAGGAACTCTCTTGATGCCCATCTTGGTCAAATAGTCTGTGACAAGGATGGAGTTGTGGACTTGTGTATTGTCCGATTTGAAGAGTGCTGGCTTCTTCCGACGGAATCTTTTCCTGAACTCCCTTAAAAGCTTAACATAGTAACCCTAACCGTAACCCTTTGGCCAATCAACTCTGGTGTATTGACTTCCTTACTCCTCCAACACCTCCCATCATCCCTCACAAACTCCCTGCCTTCCTTGAATCTCTTATGCAACTCAAAAACTGATGCTCGATTCATGCAAAATGCTCCAAAACAGTCTGGAGCATTCCACACATTTCTGTGGCATCATTTTTTCCAAGTTTAAAACAGAATTTTATTGCATATCGTTCTTCTAAAGTGTCCCCACGTCCAGATTGCATTTTTGAAATTCCTCAGCTGTGACAATCAGGCTTTTGTAGGTGTATTCCAATTGCTGCCGTAGCTGTTCATGTGAACTTGAAATCATAAAAATTGGTCAGTTATCTCATAAGATGTATAGCAATAACATACTTGATTTTGAAGAGTCTAGGACAACTTTAATTGCCTCTAAAAATATCTGGTAACTTATTGAATGTGCCATGTATATGCGTGTGTGTGATCGTTTTAAGTTGTAAGAATATTTAAGATGAAGTATTTTCATTCTTGTTAACATTTTACGAGTTTTTTTCTCATCTTCTTTCCTCTTGCCTGTTAAATGCAAGAGGAATGCTTTGTGTAAAGACTGTCTATCTTTTTAGACTGATTTTTTTAATAAAGAAATGTCATTGAATTTTAAACAAGGTTTTCTCTCATCCTATTTCTGTTGTTTTTTATCACAATTCATAAGCGTTTTTTTTTTTTTTTAATTTTCCAAATAACGCTGTTTATTTAACGTTTATATCAACAGAAAACCATAGTAAAAAGATAAAATAATTCGAAGCTGTCCGAATATTTTTGGTAAATCATAGGAATGTACCATAGCTATGATATGGCTAGGTGTGAAACGTACATGGAATGTCCATAAAGATAGAACAAGGGAATCTCGAAATTCAAAAAACGTGTAACGACTTCTCAGTTCAGGTACGAAACTATTTATTACCTTTGAGTTTAAAGGTTTTTACGACATAAGGAGAGATAGAGAGAGGCACAATCTTTCTATCCTGGCTTTTTCATCTGCCCCCATCCCATTTCGTGCGACACCTGCCCAAGGCTTCCGCGAGCAAGCGAAAGTCAACCGTCTCGTCCGACACCTGCCCAAGGCTTCCGCGAGCAAGCGAAAGTCAACCGTCTCAACTCTTCTCAACTGACTTTTTCAAAATCTCCCAACATCCTCCGTGTGCTTCCGGTGCGTGATGTCATTCGCACTGTGTAGCCCCGTTTCCCATCTCGGGCTACTGTGATATCTCTGAGTGACACTCCGCTCCGCCCGCGCACGCGTGAACACTTGTGTTAATGTTGCACCTAAGTAACTCATGCACTGAGCCGAAAGGTTCTCAGCCTAAAAAACCCAAAGGCATAAAACGAAATCCCTCGGCCATTATATTACAAGAAGAGAAGGATTTCTCAGAGGAGATAAATGGATTACATTATATACGCAAGCTGCTTATATAATGTAAGATACAGAAAATCTGGGTCAAAGTTGACCTGGGGGTAATGACAAAGAAGGGAAAATCCACACTCTCCAAAGATAGTTTAATGTCATACACATGACATTGATTGAGCAGGGGGTACCTTTCTGCAGTGGTCAAGTCTGCTTTTTCTAAAGCCCCCGTCGACATGACTGCCATTGAACAGGTTTTATACACTATTATACCCCTTACGTTTCACGACTGGAATTTTCCTAGCAATGAGAACCAGCAAAAGCAGCCAATTTTTAAAACATCAACTGTCAGAAAGACGTTATCTGTTTTGTCCATATTTCAATGGCCCGATTTCTTCAGAGGAGTTGGTTGAGGAGCACTTTTCTTTGTAGGTTTTTAGTTGCGTTTTACAAGGCCTTTAATTCCCATCGCTGTCACCACCTCTCAAACATATAACCCACCGCCTAACTGCGCTCACTTATTGAGGTTCAAAAACGTCTAGTGAAGCATCGATTAATTTCATATTGATAGTTATTTTAATAATAAACTCAGGGGTTCAAGTCTGGCAAAATTTTGCTCTAGTATGACCCAGCTACTCTTGGTAATCATATTTACCAACCCCTCCGCTCGGGCAGGATATGACACAAGGTCAGTTTTTAAGCGAAGTTTAACAGGCTTGATTTCAGAGTTTTCCTTCTCCTAGACTTGTTGCCTCACCAAAGCTGAGGTACCTAGTCTGCCCTACTATTTACCCATAGCTGGAGGGAGAATAATTGGATTCATACCTTTCCCAAGGGTATTAGGGCTATGTGAAATGCAATTAGTCTCGTCCAGGATTTGAACTCGTGTCGCCGTGTCCATTTCCTAGGACGGTAACCATTACCCCATGGGCACCTCCTACTCTTGGAAATAAACGGAAATAATCCGGCTTATTGGTGGGTTGTACAACATCTACTACCATACTACCAACACCCACTTTTGACATTGTGGTAAATAACAACCATTTCTTTTAGAGTACCTGCTAATGGACGCGGCTAGAATAACTCAGGTTCATTTTAACAGTTGAAAGTGAGTACGCGGAATTTTTTTTCTATAGCTGAAAACTTGCTCTATCTAATTGGGTTATTGTTCGGTATCTATCCGTTGCCGTTTATGTGGGAATAAACAGAAGGTAATATTTTCGGTTGGTTGGTTGGGTTTTATGACATATCAACCTTTGTTGGTTATTTAACTCAAAATCTATTTTTATGTAAATAATCAGTTCTATTGCAAACAATTCAGTTTAGCATGAGTACACAGTTTGTCAAAAACATTTCTATTTCAAACTAATTAGTTTATTCAAGCTGTTATATATAACAATTCAGTTTAGTGTATGTACACTTTCAATGTCAAAAAAATAGTTCAATTTCAAATAATTCCGTTTAGCATAAGCACGCAGTTTAAATGTAAGCACGGTTTGTCAAAAACAGTTCTATTTCAAGCAATTCAGTTTAGCATTAGTATGCCGTTAGTTCTATTTAACTCAGAGATAGGGCCCTATCAGGTGCTACCACGCCGGGCCAGAGTGGACCGGGGAGCAATGGTAATAAAGGGGTACTCCGCATTCCCCAAAGCTCCAGCAACACTGGAACCTCACCATCAGACTGTTTAGTGTCATATCCAGAAAAGACTGGAAACAATTCTGAGCTTCTTCAGAAGACGATTTTATTAATAGAATTATAATATCCCAATATCCCGGGGAAGGGTACGAATCCAACTATTCTCTCTTCAGCTATCAATAAATAGGGTAGAAGACTTTGTTCTTTAACCTTGGTGTAGTAACCCATTTGGAGAAGGAAAACTCTGAATTCGAATCCGGTAAACTCCACTTAAAAAATTGATCGTGTGTCCGATACTGCTCCGCTCGCATAATTCAAAGCTCTTCGAAAGAATTGAGCACTCTGGTAGCCGATAGGGTATTAAAATGTAAGCAAACAGCTGCTGCTGTTGCTACATAAATACCTTAACAATTCCCTTCGCCAAACGTGGTACGCTTGTTGACTGAGCGGTCTGAGACTTAGTCTAACGTAAAGTTGGATGGGTTTCGATCCGGGCTTCGAGCGTCCTACGTGTCTAGCCATACTGAAGAGTTCTGATAGAACGAAACAGTCTGTCTGTGGATGACACTATATATATATATATATATGTGTGTGGGGGGGTGTAGCTGAGTAAGAAAAAAATGCGATACTCTTCGGGAGATATCTGAAACGCATACTCCGAATGACGAATATGAAGACTTCGTCACTGCCCACATGTAAGCAGTTGCATACCAACCAAACCAAAACCAAAATTTAAAGTTCCATGTGAGTCTCTACTAATTAGGAAAAAACGAAACAACATTATATAGCATCCTTACTGAATAAATCAACAAATGTCAACGCGCAGAAACTTAAGAAAGCACAGAGAGATCAAATACATACCAAAAAGAACAAAAAGAAGACATTCAAGGCCAAATCTATGAAATCAGAAATTTGGTAGAAGATAGACAATCACGAATAGCGTGGCGGACCGTAAAGGAAGTGAGCAAATAGAAGAGCTGCTCGAGAGCAATACTAAAAGCTACCGGCCAAGAAAGAAAGAATACATTCCAAGAATCTGCTGGGTTCCCCTAAAATTAATGATAAACCATTTTAATTATTAAAAGCCATTTAGACATCAAACTAAGGCAGTTTAAGTGTGTCCTTACAAAACAAATTGTCGGTTGAAACATTACACGACACAAATTGAAGTTTGCAGTGCTGTGGTGTTCAAATAGAATTTAGGACTGGTACGGTCTCAGTATTCGTTTATACTACTACTACTACTACTACTTATAGATCTTTGCACGACCACTCGTCAAACTGGTTTATGTGTTAAGCGCTAACTCTTAAGAGCCAGTTAGAGCCCTGTGGTAATCATGCCATGAGAAAAAGTGACGAACACATAAATATATCAAACTTTATTTGCGACTACACATTTTAGCAACATTGAGAAGAGACAAACAGCGTATGAAAACTAAGTCAGTCGCGTTAGCAAGACAAAAAGAAACAAAATGTCGTGAGGAGAAAGACTGAAGACATAGACATTGATATTAACTTTCCTGTTCTCTGTGGTAGTTTTAACACTAGCTTGTTCGCTGGTTTCGTCTTTATAGCTTCGCATCTGACCTCAAAATGGGGGCCGCCACTTTCTGCTGTCTTAATGTTGATGAGGCTGGTCTTCAACTGCCGTCTTTACATCGTCATGTCCGGCCGCCAGGTGACTCTTTTTTTTCTGTTTTTTATCCAGCGCCCACTGCCTTAACGGCATTTTCGTTTGCGTTCCTTCAAGGCAATAAGAAGTCGTCGTCGATTTGCTGCTAATATATTTGTATTTTTTCCTGGCGTCTGATGCTCTCCAAGTCTAGATTTTTTCATTCGTTTCTCCCTTTCTATATATGTCCCTTTCTTTTTCACCGACTCCTGGCGGACTTCTAAATCTTGCTAGGAAACAATACTGTGGACATGAAAGTGGGACTAACGGCAGCTCCCAACAGAAGAGGGTTCGTTTGTGTCTGGCGTGCAGGTCAGTGATTTGACTCAATGAAAAGAAAAGAAAAATACTCACCGCTGTTTCAATAATCCACCTTCGGCCCATTAAAGGAAAAAAGAGAGGAGGCGCCCGACCGGAATCTTTATAGGCTAAGGAAATGGATTATGGGTAAGGTGGCGTGAATAAAAGCCGACTCGTTTTTCTTTTCGGCGTCATTTTTCTCGGCGAGAAGCAGAAGCAGAAGGAAGAGAAACGAAGGGAGAAGCACAGAGAGAGTGGACAGGAGAGAGAGAGAGAAAGAGAGGAGGAAAGTGGAGGAGGAACGCAAAGAGGGGTGTCCTAGTGGTGTAATAAGCGCTTTAGACTGAAATCTAAAGGTCGCTGGTTCAATCCCGAGTCCAACACACAGGGGGATTATCCACCCCAAAAACTACAAGCTATTTCGGCATAATGGGGGACAGGTTCGACCTTAAATTAATTCCTGAATTCAATGGTTCGACCCCAGTACTTGACTGGGTGGAAAAAGTGGAACTACATTGTCTCTTATCTGGTGTAAAGAGCATCGAACATGTAATTCCTCTACGTCTGTCTGGTGGGGCTTTCGCTGTGTATCAACAGCTCAGTGCTGAGGAAAAACAGAGTTATGAGAGGATCAAGGCAGCACTATACAAAGCGTTTGCTATCGACCCTGCCACTGCCTAGGAGCAATTTGAGGCAAGAGCATTACATCCAGGCGAGACTGTGGATGTATATTTGGCCGAGCTGACGAAGCTGACGGTGTTGTTCGGCGGGCTGCCCGAGCGGGCCTTGGCGTACAAATTTCTGGCGGGGCTCCCGACCGGAGCAAAGCAGCTCCTGCGAGCATGCTCAAACGTAGACTCGTTGTCCCTTAAAGACCTGGTAGACCGGGCCAGGACCGTGATGAAGGACAATTCCGAGCTGAGGGATCCGGTAATCGCCGCTGCGCAATCCACACCGAGTGATGACAGACTGTCTCAGGGGTCTAACCCGCGTGGTGGGGCCCGGTGTTATAGGTGCGGTGGCCAGGGCCACATTGCAAGGAACTGCTGGCGGCGACTGACAGCTGTTCGCTGCTTCCGGTGTAATGAGACCGGACACATGGCCCGGGATTGTGCGGGAAACGGGACCGGGGGCAAGGTGCCGGCGTCAACCTTTCCCCAGAGCAAAAATTAAATGAGGCGCTACCGATTATTCAAGTCTATGTTAACGAGACATTGTGCTCAGCACTCCTCGATTCTGGTTGCTCCCGCACCATAGTGTTCGCGGGCCTCTGCCGTACTTGGAAGGAGAAAGGTGTCAGGGTGACCACGATCAGTGGAGAAACGCGGACGTGTTGAGGGGTGGGCGCGGTAAATATCCGCACAAGAACTGGAAACTCGGCCAACGTCGAGGCGCTGGTAGCGCTCAAAAAACCACTGAGCTTTGACCTGCTTCTAGGCTATGATGCCATCAGAGCCCTAGGTGGTGTCCACATAACGCAGGCGGGGGCAGTACAGTTTCAGAAAACCCCGGTGTGCGCAGCACTGAGGATCGACCAGCCTGACTTTAGTGTCGAATTTGACCCGCACCAGAAGGCTTGGACCGCCTCATGGAGGTGGTCAGGAAATCAGGAACCAGTTAAACTGCGGAACGGAGTAGCCGAGTACCATGTGCCCGACCAAATAAGGCCTGCATACGAAGAGGAGCTCCGCGAATGGATTAAGGACGGCTGGTTAATTCCTTACCCTTACAAGAAACTTGGACCACCCAAAGGTTTGATCCCGCTGATGGCAGTTGCTCAGCACAACAAAGCAAAAGTGAGGCCGGTGATGGACTACCGCGAACTAAACGCGCACGTTGATGCATTTACGGCAAATGCTGACGTCTGCGCCAACAAGCTACGAGAATGGCGTCAGCTGGGTTCCAATGTGTGCCTACTGGATCTAAGAAAAGCATACCTGCAGGTCCGGGTCAGCGAGACAATGTGGCCGTTTCAAACGGTGGTATTTGCCGGCAGAAGGTACTGCCTTACCAGACTGGGCTTCGGGCTGAACGTGGCACCCCAAATAATGAAGACCATCATCAACGCGGTGTTGTCACAGCAGGAAACAATAAAAGAGGGGACATCGGCGTACCTTGATGACATATACGTGAACGAAGACGTTGTATCGTCATCACGCGTAAGGTCCCAGCTGGCCAAGTTTGGTCTGATCTGCAAGAACCCAGAACGTTTGGAGGATGGCACCCGTGTCTTGGGCCTGAACGTTCGACAGGAGCGGGGGACCTTGAAGTGGGGGCGCGGAACTGCAGTTCCCGTAGTACCCGATATCTTCACGAGACGAGTTGTCTTCTCCCTGTGTGGAAAACTTGTGGGGCACCTACCAGTGTGTGGATGGACTCGTGCGGCAACAGGCACCATAAAAAGGAGAGCAAGCGCAGTCACCAAAGGCTGGGACGACGAAACAACGGACGATCTGTTGGTTCGCATGGTGAAGGAGACCATCGCAAGGGTAAAGCAGGATGACCCCGCAAAAGGAGAGTGGTGCGTACAGGGAGACGAACTGAATGTGTGGGTGGATGCGAGCTCTTTGGCGATTGGTGTGCTGTTGGAGAAGGATGGAGCTGCGGTTGAGGACGCCTGCTGGTTGCGACCGACGAATGACGCTGCTCACATCAACCTGGCAGAGCTCGATGCGGTGATGAAAGGCGTCAACCTGGCACTCCAGTGGAAAGTCAGGAAATTACGCATACACACTGATTCGCTATGCGTATACCACTGGATATCGGACACGCTGACAGGCAAGGCCAGGGTGCGCACCAAGGCGGCCAGCGAGATGCTGATCAGACGGAGGCTGGAGACCATAAAAAAGCTGGTGACGGAATACAATCTGTCTGTGGATGTGGTACTTGTCACCTCAAACTGTAACCTCGCTGATAGGCTGACTCGAGTGCCACAGAGATGGTATGACGCCATGAAGAAAGAAGCTGGGCCAGTACCGTTACTATGTGCTGCCTCTGTTGAGGCGGCGGACAAGATCAGAGAGATACACCACGATAGTGGGCACCCCGGAGTGAGACGGACATACTATTTTGTGCGATTGACCAATCCGTCAGTGTCAAAAAGTGCAGTGAGAGCGGTGGTCAAGGAATGCCAAACATGCCAGTCAATCGACCCCGCCCCGGCTAGATGGCGGAAGGGTCGGCTGGGAACAGACACGACTTGGAGCCGACTGGGCATGGACGTAACCCATTATGGCAGCCAGCACTTCCTCACACTAATAGATTGCGGACCGACGAGGTTCGCGATTTGGCGCCCGTTAGTAAGACAGGACTCCTCCAGTGTCATCCGTGAATTGGAGTCCATATTTTACGAAAGGGGGCCACCTGAAGAGATCCTCACGGACAATGACACAGCCTTCTGCAGCATGGAGTTTAGGCGTTTCGTAGACGAGTGGGGGATCAGGCTCAGACACCGATGTGCGTATAGGCCGAGTGGCAACGGCATTGCAGAGCGGTGCCACCGAAGCGTGAAGAGGATCGCGGCTAGGAAAGCATGCACGATCGCGGAAGCGGTCTATAGGTATAATGCAACGCCAAAGGATACTGTGACTGCTGCAAGCGCACCCTCCAATGCAATCCATCGATACCGAGTAAGCATCAAGGGCATTGACGCGCGTCTGCCTGATCGGCAGGGAACAAGAGGGCCGTATGAGTTAGGGGACACCGTCTGGGTGAAGCCTCCCAATAGCCGGTGCACCACCCGTTTTCGAAGGGGAAAAATCACCGGCATCGTCAGTGAGCAGGCCGTACTGGTTGATGGCACTCCATGCCATGTGAGGGACATCCGGCCCGCCTTAAACACGAATCCGTTGGCAAGTAGCAGCAGTGGTGAATCATCCAATGACGAACTGTGGATCCGACCTATGCCCCGCGTGCCTGATGATCCGGCCGCAAACACCGACGCTGATACCGATAGTTCCGATGGCACTTCAGAGAGCTCAGATGAAGAAGTCCAGACAATCCCCCTTCGTAGGAGTGCCCGCAACAAACGACCACGTCCGCCATGCCACATGTGTGATCTTGAGACCAGGGGGGAGTGTGGACATGAAAGTGGGACTAACGGCAGCTCCCAACAGAAGAGGGTTCGTTTGTGTCTGGCGTGCAGGTCAGTGATTTGACTCAATGAAAAGAAAAGAAAAATACTCACCGCTGTTTCAATAATCCACCTTCGGCCCATTAAAGGAAAAAAGAGAGGAGGCGCCCGACCGGAATCTTTATAGGCTAAGGAAATGGATTATGGGTAAGGTGGCGTGAATAAAAGCCGACTCGTTTTTCTTTTCGGCGTCATTTTTCTCGGCGAGAAGCAGAAGCAGAAGGAAGAGAAACGAAGGGAGAAGCACAGAGAGAGTGGACAGGAGAGAGAGAGAGAGAAAGAGAGGAGGAAAGTGGAGGAGGAACGCAAAGAGGGGTGTCCTAGTGGTGTAATAAGCGCTTTAGACTGAAATCTAAAGGTCGCTGGTTCAATCCCGAGTCCAACACACAGGGGGATTATCCACCCCAAAAACTACAAATACATAATCAACTGGAGTCCCTGAATATTTTACCCGTGTAGGGAAAAGTTGATTTAGCAAAAAGGCTGCAGGCCTCGACGAAATACCTCCAGAAGTATCGAAGACAAGGAAATTTGATGATTTTCTTGGATTACGCAATGCTATAAACAAAATACAATAGAGAAAATGACAAAAAGTCTGCGTTATCTCTTTCCTCAAGAAAAGTGACCGAGAACTACGGAAGCATATCTCTTAATTCTACAACTTCTAACGATTATATGTATCTTAGCCGCTCTAAATCTAAAACCGAGAAAATTCTTAGAAAAAATTAGAACAGTTTTGAAACATTTGATCCCCAACTATACAGATTCTGACAATCCTTTGAATCATCGATGGTGTTCTTGGAAAAAGTCTCGGAACAACACTATTTTTAATCGATTTAACTTTGATATTTGATTACATACAAAGAGAAAACATGATCCGAATAGTTGTCTAAATTTCTGAGACGAAGCTTGATGATTTTTATCATTAAGGGTTTTCGGACTATTGTCTTCATCTTTATTGTTATTTCTACAACGTTTCGACCGATATGTCCCCCGGTCTCCTTCAGGTAATTGTTGTCTTAATTTCTGAGATGAAGCTTGATCATTATTATCATTAAGGGTTTTCGGACTATTGTCTTCATCTTTATTGGTATTTCCACAACGTTTCGGTCGATATGTCTTCCAGCCTTCTTCAGGTGTTTCTCGACCTCGGGAACCTTCACGATACAAACCTTTCTACCGTATTCTCTACCCAAACTGTTACAGCTATAATGATGCTTCATAAAAACGCGAAAGCAAAAGTTCACTCACCAGATAGAGACACAGACTTATTTGACATTGTTGCAGGAGTTTTGCAAGGAGGTATATAAGCACCATATTGTATATTCTGCCAAGATTCTAAAATGTCTTTATACCTTAAAAAACTAGAAGCAGACGAAATCCTGCAGAAACGAAGCAGACTCAGGCGAGGCAGATGATCTAGTGCTCTTTATTGCATAGTCTGAAATAAGTTGCAGGAAACATTGACGTTCACCCGAGTGCAAATAAAACGAAGTACATATGTTTTGAACGAGAACCAGCCACCTCCACACTAAGTGCAGGCCTCAAAAATTTGTCACCACCGTAATCATGTCACACCATCTGCACGGATCTCCCTGACCCTCTCTCGCCACCCTACTCTATCGTCCATTGCTTCCGGTTGGTCTTCAGGGCTACATCCCGTATTGGCACAGAGCTACTATATGTAGGTTCTAGCTGGTTGTCCGGTCTTTGCTCGTCCATGTGAAGGGGTCTACAGGAGTGCATCACTTATGAGTTCGTACTTAACTCTCCAGCAGTGTCCCGCATGTCTGGTTTGTCTTACTTGTATAGTTTTCGTGATAGGTAGTAAGTGGCCGTACAGCTGCTGCTTTGTGGGATGCTGCCTTCATGTCTTGTTCAATATTGCTTGCAGCATTCTTGTGTAGTTGCCGTCAAGCTTTTTCTCCATACGTTTAGTTAGTGTCCATGTAGTGCATCTATAGCACAGTATTGACACGACCGCTTCTTGAAAGAAACTGCGTATTATTTCATCGATCAGGTCTGACTTCCATATGCCCGATAGCCGATCGTTAGCTGTCTATGCTTTTTTCAGTCGAATGTTGATGTATTTCATGGTTGATGAGACACTGCTTCCATGGTAGGTGAACTTGTCCACTATTTTCAGAGAGATATAGTTTTGTGTGGAGATGTTGCTTCTTTGATTAAAACATATGTATTCCGCTGTGTCTGCGTTGACATGGAGGCCAAATTTTCTCATATATATATATATATATATATACTCATTCACAGACAGACTGCTTCGTTGTATCACAACTCTTGAATGTAGCTAGACACGCAGGACACTTCAAGCTGTGATCAAAACGCTCACACCTTTATTAGACTAAGTATCTTACCGCTCAGCCAAAAGACAATATAGGCCAGCTTGGGAATTACTAAGCATTATGTATTAGCTTTCGTTTGTTTCCATTTTGCCTTACCGGATACCAGAGTTTAATTCATTGGAATACCTTTACATTACACGAGTTGCAGGTGTTAATTCCTTCGCTGTATATATATATATATATATATATATATATGTGTGTGTGTGTGTGTGTGTGTGTGTGTGTGTGTGCGTGGATGGTATATTGTGTATGTGTATCTGAAGATACAAACGCAGCGTGTTATTTTTACCAGATATAAAATCGTCGGTATAACTTATTTTTGCTACATTATTCTATTTCTGTATGTGTAGGGGATTATAACTAACGAACAAAACATCATCATTGCATGTCGGGGGAAATGAATGAAGATTTGATTTGTTAGCGTATTTAAACGGTTTTAGTATGGTAGACCAGAATCACAATGAATATCAAGAGGTAGGGATATATTGTATTACAATATCATATGGATTATTGTACAATATTGGTATTATATTTAGGGAAGAGAATTTGGTAGAATTTTTTATTTAGACTGTGACCTTGGTTCACCACAAACCAACAAAGATATTCAGTGACAACCAACACTGTCATATTATCATATTTACCAATTACTCTGCTCGGGCAGGATATGACACAAGGTCAATTTCTAAGCGGACTTTAACAGGTTTGAATTCAGAGTTTTCCTTCTCCTAGACTAATTGACTCACCAAGGCTGAAGAACCTAATCTGCCCTACTATTTACCCATAGCTGGAGGGAGAATTACTGGATTCATACCTTTCCTAAGAGTATTAGTTCAATGTGAAATGCAATCAGTCTCGTCCAGGATTTGAACTCATGTCGCCATGTTCGTTTCCTACGACGATAACCATTATACCACGGGCACCACATTTATATTATATTATGTCTTCATTGGAAGACCTTTACATTACACAAGTGGCAGCTGTTAATTCCTTCTCTCTCTCTCTCTCTCTCTCTATATATATATATATATATATATATATATAAGTTAGGGTGACCCCTGCTACTAGAGCAATGGATCAGTTGGTTTTCACTATTCCTTTGAAATATGTATTTTTCAGGCAATTGTATCGCATCTAGAAACTATTTAACTTATTTGACAACTCTTTTGTATAATATTCCGAGTTTTTTTCACATTACTATTTGCTTTCAAGTAACTGATAATTCATTTCTCTCGTAACGAAATCACTCTTTCCTGAATATATATAAAGTTTTAGCCAATGGTCTGTGAGATCAGAGTTCAGTCCTTATTCAAGTCGTACCAAAGACTCAAAAAGTGGTACTTGATGCTGCCTTGCTTAACACTCAGAATTAAAAAGCAGGGATTAAGGGAAAAGTGGAACAATAAAAAATCAGGCCATTGGCTTAATGAGTAGAGTGTTCGCCAGTGGTCCGGGAGACCGGGGTTAAGTCCCTGGTCGAGTCACACCAAAGACTCAAAAAATGATATTCAATGCCGCCTTGCTTCGCACTCAGCACTATAAGGTAGGGATCCAGAGTAAAGTGAAGTAATCCAGGGATGGAGTAGTGCCCCCCTTTACATCTCGATGTAGTAGCTAATGAAAAGGGAGCCTTCGAGTCACTTTCGACCATGGTTGCTAGCTTTACTTAATTTTTTTAAAATCAAATATTCCTATTTGATACTATTTTTTTACACAATTGCATAATTTCAAGTATTCCAATCTAAAACCAATAATTTCCGAGGAATGGTATCGTTTCAAATAAGTTATAATAAGACTCGTTTATCGTGAAATAGTGGCTAACGTGGTTAGCTTGGGAAAAGGATGAACGCAATGATCTCCCAGCTTGGTGTTAAATAATATCCCTATTGTCTTTCTTCAAAGAATTACTTTGCCCTTAAATATCCCGCGAAGGTTGATATGACACGAAAGAAAGAAACTAAACCTTGATAAAAAGTTTCAGTAACTTTAAAAAATTGTACTTAGTTAAATGTTTTCATGTTAAATATTTATATTACATAATAACTATTCGTTTTCCCAGAGTTTTGACCAGTCGGCTGGGTCTGTAGAGTATGTAACGTAATGGCCAAGGGATTTCGGTTCACGCTTTTGAGTTTAGTTAGGCTGAGAACATTTCGACTCAGCACATGTGTTAGTTAGGTGCAAACCTTTATGTAGGTGGTAACGTGCGTGCAGGGCCGACGTGCCACTCAGAGATGTCACAATCGCCCGAGATGACGGAACGGGGTGACAGGGTGAGGGTGACGTCACGCACCGGAAGCGTGCGGAGGTTTTTGGGAGATTTGAAGAAAGTTAGAGAGTTGAATACTAGACGCCAAACGAGGAGGATTGACTTTTGGAGCTCGCAGACGCGAGGCGAACTTGCGCCCTATGGGGGCCGCTCGAGATAGGGACCAAATGAATGACAGCATAGCAAGATTGTGTCTCTCCTCCTTATGTCGAAACCTTTAACTCAAAGTTAATAAAAAGGTTTCTTACCTAAACAAGAAGTCGTTACGTGTTTTCGATTTTCGAGATTCCTATGTTCTTTACAGGTTCTATCGTAATCAACATTCGATGACTATTTCGCACATGGCGATAATTGTGTCTATAGTACAAGTATACTGACTGCACCTCTGCAGAGGGGTAAAACTCTCAACCAATGAGTGTCCTGGTATGACACTAAACAATCTAATGGTAAGGTTCTAGCAATGCTGGAGCTTTGGGGAATGCGGAGTACCCCTTTATTGCCATTGCTCCCAGGTCCACTCTGATCCAGAGTGGTAATATCTGATAGGGCCCAATTAATGGGTGAAGTAGAACAATACTGCTGAATTGTTTGAATTAGAACTGTTTGACTAAACTGAATAGCTTAAAATAGAACTGTTTTTGACAAATCGTACTTACATTTAAACTGCGTGCTTATGCTAAATTGAATTATTTGAAATGGAACTGTTTTTTGACACTGGAACTGTACTTACACTAAACTGAATTGTTTAAAATAGAAATGTTTTGACATTTAACTGTGTGTAAACAAAATTTCTACTTATACCAACCTGAATTAGCTGAATTAGAACTGCTTTACTAAACTGAATAGCTTGAAATAGAAATGTTTTTCACAATTAAACTGTACTTACATTTAAACTATGAGGGACATTGGCCCAGCGGTTAGAGTGTTCGCCAATGGCCCGGGAGACCTGGGTTCAATCCCAGGTCGAGTCATACCAAAGACTTTAAAAATGGTACTTGATACCACCTTGCTTAACACTCAGCATTATAAGGTACGGTTCAAGGGTAAAGTGGAGCAATCCTGGGAATGGAGTAGCGCCCTCCCCTACACCTTGGTGTAGTAGCTATCGAAAAGGGAGCCTTCGGGTCACCCTCGACTATGGTCGCTAACTTTACTTACTTTTACATTTAAACTGCGTACTTATGTTTGAAATTGAATCATTTTCATAAAAATGGAATTGGCGTTAAATAACCTTCAAAGGTCGATATGCAATAAAAACCCAACCAACCAACCAACCAACCACCTTTTCACAGTTATTTTGTTTCACATATTCCTGCGGATAATTTCTAATCAGATTCAATTGACCCTTAGATTGAACCGTACCGGCACAACCACTCCACATCCGAATAGACCTGGGAGTAACAGCAAACATAGTGCACACCACAACCTCCATATCTCCAGAACTAGAGTCTCACCATCTGCTTAGTATCATACTCAGGACATGTCTACTTCGCATATTCTACTTCCCAGCGACAGGGTAACTGATAGTTTTTTTAACACAAATAATATGTACGTAATTAAATGGGCTCAAGTATTCTTATCTAATATTAATAATTCTTATTTTGCACACAGCTACCTGGTTTTAGGTATTATCATCGAATACGAAACATTTTTAAACAAAACTATTTGAACCATAAATGGTACCCCAAAATAGACATTCAATCCTAGTCAGAGTGTACCTGGGAGTAATGGAAATAAAGGTATACGTGCCAGCCTTCAGAGCTGCGAAAGTTAAGTCTCGATTCTTAAGGCAGTTTATGGCCGAGACGGCTGTGGCTGCAGAATACACCGACTGCATCTCTGCAGAGCTGTAAGAGTCCCAACGAGTGTCCTATGTCCCATTCGACTGGAGCTGTAGAATACACCGACAGCATCTCTGCAGAGGGGTAATACCCCACTCCCTGCAAGGAGTGTCCATAATATGATACTGAATATTCTGATGATGAGGCTTCAGTAATGTTAAGATTTGGGGAATGCGGAGTGCCGTTCCCAGGTACCCCTCTGGCCCTGAATGGTAGCTCCTTATAGGGTCCTATCGAAGGAATGAATAGAAATATACAGTGTGCTTATGCTAAACTTAATGGGTTGAAATAGAACTGTTTTTTTTATATTTAAACTGTGTATTTATGCAAAACTGAATTATTTGATGTAGGACTGTTTATATGTTTAAAAATGATTTGGCATTAAATAAATTACGGTTGTTAATATTGTATAAAACCAAGCCAAACCAACTCATATATATATAATATGTAAGTATCAAACGGAATTGGTATGAAATGACCTTCAATAGTTGATATGACATAAAACCAAGCCAAACCAACTCATATATATTTAATATATATGTATCAAACGGAATTGGTATTAAATGACCTTCAATAGTAATTTACAAAGCTCTTTGCTTCGATGTGGCACTAGGCCGAATGGGGCACTCAATGAGACTCTAACTCACTTGTGTAGGTTTGCTAGTCTATTAAATAACCTACAATAGTTGATATGGCATAAAACCAACCCAAACCAAATCTTATAAAATTAATATATATGTATAAAACGGAATTGGTATTAAATAACCTAAAATACTTGATATGGCATAAAACCAAACCAAACCAAATCATATAAAATTAATATATATGTATAAAATGGAATTGGTATTAAATAACCTACAATAGTTGATATGGCATAAAACCAAATCAAACTTAACCAAACAAACGTAACAGAGTTTAGATGACGATGTCCAGAAGTCTAGATTATTGCTGATTCGTTCATTTTATTATTGAATAAGATCCTCAACTGCACGCAAGTCTCCATCTAATTAGTTAAAATGAAAGATTCAGTATCAACAGTTTTTGACCTCTCTTCGTATAATGTAGATGCATTGCTAATGATTTCCTTCTAGAAATACATTTGAAATCAGGTTGTAAGTGATTGTCACTGGTCCAAAATTAATGCAGGTCTTACTGACATAAGACAGCTATTATGTGCATCATGTAGCACTAACGAACATCTCGATCGAAACAGACAGCAGCAGTGTGCAGCATAGTTTGTGTTAAATTAGTTAAAATAGAATTTTGCATTAGGTGGGGCTGTAAAAATAACCAGTCAATGTGATTTAACATCTATTCTCTTTTGAAGTCACTGGAATTATATGACGAACAACTGTGGCCCAAGACTGAATTAGTCGACCTTCAGATAAGAGTCAACTAATCAATCCACAGGGTTAATAATTAAATTGGTTTGTGATTCAGAACGTCTAGTATAAATACGAAAGATTTTTAACCTTCGTCCTCAGTGAAAACTTACTGTCGCTTCGAACAAGGCAAGAAGGTTGCCCCTTTCTCTTAGATCAGATTTTCTAACAATCAACAAAGATCTTTTTTAACCATGCCTAACTACACCCTGTACTACTTCAATGGCCGCGGACGTGCCGAGATCCTACGTATGATGTTCGCCACTGCAGGCGTTCAATACAACGACAAACGGTTCGAATTCAACGAATGGGACAAATACAGGAATGGTAAGGAATTTTCTGTCTTATATTTCTGATTCTCAAAAAGATTTTTAAGTTGACATTGAAGTTAGCTCATCGGAAATTGACAAATCTGCTTCCGAGCGACTACGCTAGAGATAATTTCAGGTCTGGAAGTGTTGTGGTGTAATGGTTATCGTCGTAGGAAACGGATAGGGTGACACAAATTCAAATCCTGGACGAGACTGATTGCATTTCACAAAGGAATAATACTCTTAGGAAAGGTATGGATCCAATTATTCTCCCTCCAGCAATGGGTAAATAGTAGGGCAGCCTGTGTTCTTCAGCCTTTGTCAAGCAAATAGTCTAGGAGAAGGAAAACTCTGAATTAAAACCTGTTAAACTCCGCTTAAAAAATTGACCTTGTGTCATATCCTGTCCGAGGGAAGGAGTTGGGTAAATATGATAATCTCAGTTCTGCTCCACAACGAAGAACATTTTCAATGCTCAGCGGTTTGATTAAAGATGTCAACTACGAGACTGCTTACACAGGTGATTTGTTTAAAATGGTGAAAGCTTCCGTAGGAGATGAGCTGATAATAGAAGAATGTTGATGTTCGCTTTTATAAAAATTAATGCAAATTCTTATTGTCTAAAGAACAATGTTGAATGATTTTCTCTCTCTCTCTCTCTCTCTCTCTCACACACACACACACACACATGCAAATGCAATTATATGTGCGTGCCTCGATGTCTATATACCTATATATCTAAATAATTTGTATTTGTTAAGTTTTTATGATTAAAAAATCAGCATAGCGACACAAATATCTGCGAGAGCATGATTGGGTAGCAAAAGTAATCAACTGGGAATCATGCAAGTGTACAATAGAATACAAGAATGCGTCGAATTCTCTGAGCAACATTCCTCAGGTTTTGATTTCAGATTTTCTTTCTCCTTGATTGGTTGCCGTAAAAGTGATTTTGTGACCTTACTCGAGGGTAACCCGAAGGTTCCCTTTTCAACAGATACTTCATCGAGGTGTAGTGGAGGACACTCCTCCATTCCCTGGATTACTTCACTTTACTCTTGATCCTTACCTTATAGTGCTGAGTGCTAAGCAAGGCGGCATCGAATATCATTTTTTGAGTCTTTGGTATGACTCGACCCGGGATTGAACCCCGGTCTTCCGGACCACTGGCGAACACTGTACCCATTAAGCCAATGGCCTGTTTTTTTTTATCGTAAGTTGGCGACCTTAGTCGTGGGTGATCCAAATGTTCCCATTTCAATAGCTACTACACAGAGGTGAAGTGGGGAAGCACTACTCTATTCCCAGGATTGCCCCACTTTACTCTTGATCCACACTTTATAGTGCTGAGTGCTTAGCAAGGCAGCATCAGGTACCATTTTTTGAATCTTTGGTATTTAATCTACTCGACCTGGGATTGAACCTCGGTCTCCCGGGACCCGTTTTCTTTGTTTACTGAATATTACCTTCAATAAACTTTGCCAAATCCAAACCTATGTTAAAAGCAGTTGTTACAATAAAGGCTTATTTGTGGTTCGTTTAATTCATATTCATGAGTGAAAATATTTTACAATAATGTCGTTGTTGTAACCACTTTGTAGTAATTTATTGGCCAACGATGAACAAAGATCCTAAGAATTAGACGTGTTATACTGACCCTTGATTGAGCCGGATGTTCTAGCTGTGTAAACAAAGTCATTGCCAGAAGCATTTGTGTAAACAGGAAGGCAGTGATGTGTACGTGTACCGGAAATGAGTAGCCGTTGTGAAAATATATATACGAGAGTTTTTAAATAAGTTTCTGGATTTTTTTCGTATGGACACTTTTATTGATATTACACACGTGAAATTCTAGTCACCTTCGAAGTAATCCCCGCCTGCTACAATTAACTAGTTGTACCGTTCAAACAACTTCTGGAAGACCCCATAGAAGTGGTCTCGTGTGAGCGTGTCAATGACCTTCGTTCCCATCTTGCTCAAATAGTCTGTGACAAGGATGGAGTTGTTGACTGGTGCTTTGTCCTTCTGTAAATGCTACTGACCAGATTTGAACAGTGCTGGCCTCTTCCGAGGGAATCTCTTACTGAACTCCCATAAAATCTCAACATTGTAACCCTAACCCTAACCCTTTGGCCAATCAACTCTGGTGTTGTGACTTCCTTACTCCTCCCACACCTGTCATCATCCCTCACAGACTCCCTGCCTTCCTTGAATCTCTTATGCCACTCAAAAACCGATGCTCGATTCATGCAAGATGCTTCAAAAGCAGTCTGAAGCATTGCATACGTTTCCGTGGCATTTTTTCCAAGTTTAAAACTGAATTTTATTGCATATCGTTCTTCTAAAGTGTCCTCACGTCCAGATTGCATTTTTGAAATTCACCAGCTGTGACAATCAGGCTTTAGTATAGTGTATTCGAATTCCTGTTGTAGCTGTTCATTTGAACCTTATATCATAAAAAATTGGTCATTCATCTCCTAAGATGTATAGCAATAACATAGTGAATTTTCAAGACTCTACGACAATTTTAAATGCCTGTAAAAAAAAAGTCTGCAAACATATTGAATGCACCACGTACACAGGTACCCACAGATACAGTCAACCACGGAGAGCACCAATCTCATCTCCTTGTCTCTGTCTCTGTTTTACACTTATAACAGTTCGGCCCTTACGAGAAATTAAAAAGATGTTTTTTATAAAGATATACGTTGTTTCGTCTTTATTAGGAAATTACATAACGTATTTACGACGCTCTCTTGCGTTGAATACAATGACTCAAAGATCGTATTTAAAGAATATGACATATAAAGGGATAGTAACCCGTTGGCCGATTGGGTAGGGTTTTTTCCAATGGTCCAGAAGACCGGGGTTCAATGCTTGGTCGAGTCATACCAAAGACCCAAAAATGGTACTTGATATCTCCTTGCTTAACACTGAGTATTATAGGGTACATTTCAAGGGTAAAGTGGAGCAATCCAAGGAAAGAAGAAGCGCTCTTCTCTACACCTCGGTTCAGTAGCTATTGAAAAGGTAACCTTCGAGTTGTCGTCGATGACGGTCGTTAACTTTGATTTAGGATAATTAAAACGATTACTTATTGCATCCTGAGTATTGAAGGAAGTCCAATATCGCAAAAATATTTTGCCGAATAGGTTTCAGTGTCCTGGGACCCACCTTAAACTCTACCTGATGGTGAAGTTTAAGTCTTGGATTTGGAAATTGTTGAGTACACTTTCATTGCTATTACTCCCAGCTTAAATCTGATTTAGGGATATAATTACTTTTATGATATCATGTAGGAATCAAATAGAACGATCCATAAGGTTCCTTTGTTCAATGGCATATCAACCTTTATAGGTTATTCAATGCCAAAGCCATTCTCTTATAAGAACAGTAATGGTACTATTTAACCCATAGCTGGGAGGATAAGGGGGTTCATACCTTTCCCAAGGGCATTTGCCCGAATGTGAACGTAATAGTGCGACTGAAGTACGAACTCGTTTACTACGGTTCCGCAGTCCAGCGCTTTAACCATTGCACCACGAGGACACCCCCCACTAGAAAAAATTGTTTGTATTTATTTGGAATACTATATAAATTGAAATACTAACGCTGAATTTCAATATCAGAAATCATTTTATATATATATATATATATATATATATATATAAGATATGGCTTTTTTATAACATGCAAAGGTTGATATGCTTTAAAACACCACTAAACGATCGAATACACGAAACTATTTAACTGTGTGAAAACAAATGAGTTCAGGCCAGTTTTAAAATAATGTTACCAACAAACGATTCACTGACAAACAATATATATATATATATATATATATATATATATATATATATATATAATTTGTCAGTGACTTCTTTGTAGATAACATTATTAAAAAATGATAGAATATTTAAAAAAATCAAAGACATTCGAAACATTTTTCCTTTTTTAAAAAATAGTTTTATATATCGATATGAAAGTAAATATGGACCTGAATCCGACATTATAAAGAAAGAAGGAAGATACAATAATCCAAATTAGATGAATTTATTTTGTAGTAAATCCCACGTTAAACGTTTCGGTTTTAATAACCCTAATCAGGACTTTGATAACGAAGTCTTGTTTTGTTGCGTTACCCCTTAGGTTTCTGTCGGACCCCGTCGTAACCCAACCGTGATTCACAGCGCATTAACACAAAACGACTCTGCGGGTTTGCTTGCTGCTATTTTGTATTGCAACTATCGTTTCACAATAGCTACCGAAAAGAAAAACTGTGTAAGAAAATGAGTCAACCAATTTGATAGACAGATGAATTATACATGAGTAAGAGGAATATGAAAACATAGATTTATTATCATCATTATTATTATTATTATTATCATTATTATTATTATTATTATTATTATTATTATTATTATTATTCACTCATTAGAGTTTTTCACATCAGAAATTATTTTACTGTGTGCAAACAGAAAGTGAATATCAAATATTATCATTAATATCTAATAATATTTCAAAGCATATTACTGCGTGCAGATTAATGAGATTTGACTCATTTAAAATTTATGCTACCTACAAACAAAATATACATAAAATACAATATATATATATATATATATATATATATATATATATATATATATATATATATATATATATATTTGTCTGTCTGTCTGTGTGTATATATACAAGATATGCCATTATATAACATGCAAAGGTTGATATGCTTTAAAACACCACTAAACGACCTAATACACGAAACCATTTAACTATGTGAAAACAAATGAGTTCTGGCCAGTTTAAAAATGATGTTACCTACTAACAAGTTACTGACAAATTGTATATATATATATATATATATATATATATATATATAATTTGACAGTAACGTGTTTGTAGGTAACATTATTAAAAAAATAGAATATTAAAAAAAAATTAAAGACATCTCAAAACATTTTTGCTTTTAAAAAAAAATGTTCTCTTTATAGACATGAAAGTAAATATGGATATGAATCCGACAGTATGAAGAAAGAAGGAAGACAGAATAATCCAAATTAGATGAATTTATTTTGATGTAAAGCCAACGTGAAACGTTTCGGTTTTAATAAACCGATCAGGACTTTGATATCTAAGTCCTGATTAAGGTTATTAAAACCGAAACGTCAAAAAGCGTTGTTTATTGTGTAATCAGTAGATTTAAGGCTGACAAAACACTTGAACCAAAACTGAGAACTGGCAGGACTCCTATGACTATCTAACAGGATGATCGGATGATTGTTAAAATGTCTTTAAACGACAGTTTCCATACAGCAACGTCTATTTTTCGTGCATTTTGTGAGCAAATAGGAAAGCCAGTCTTTAGAAAAACTGTTTGTCGTAGGCTGAATAAGGATAAAATTAGTGGCTCGGATTCCATGTCGCAAACCTTTGATTTCAAAAAAAAATCAAAAAGTTCGTCTTGACTTCGCCACAGAATATATCCTATGGACAGAGGAACAATGGAATAGTGATGAATCTAAATTCAACTTTTTTGGATCTGATGATGAGAGATTTGTAAGAGGCAAAAATAAATGAGGAACGCTTATATCTTCAATGCGTTAAGATAACTGTGAAATTTGAAGGGGGCGCTATGGTGTAGGTGATGATTTATTCAGCGGGAGTAGGACCCATTATTCGTTTTCACGGAAATATTAATGGCAGTGTTTATAAAGAACTTCATTGCCAGTAAGCTTTTCCTCATTTACGCAAAGGCGCAGTTGAAACTCCAATATTTATGCAAGACAACGCGTCTTACTACAAAGCTAAAACAGTTTTATGTTTTCTTGACAAGGAAGTAATAGCTGTTATGAAGTGGTCACCATAAAGCCCAGATACGAATGTATGGGAAATCATAAGAGATAAAGCTCAGAAGAGGAATCCTTGAAATATTGATGATTTATGGGATTTTCTGAAAGAAGAATGGGAAAGTATCATTACCACCTTTTGTAAGAAGTTCATTGGCTTAGGTGGTCGAAGATGCAAAGGTAATCTATTGCAAAGGAAAATTCACTGAATATTGAAATTTTTCTTTCGTTTATATATTGATCTAACAAGGATTTATGATGCATTCTTTAACTTTTGACCCGGGCAAAATGGGTATTTTTGTTTTTTTCCGTTGACAATTAATTTACGGTAAAAAAAAATTTAGAAAAAAATATGTGTAATTATAAATAAATAAATATATATTATATATAAATATATATATCTAATTCAGGGAATTTAGACTGCCACACCTGGTTTTCAGCAGTGGTAGTCTAAATACAATGAATTAAATACAATGAATATATATCAAATATATATGTATTTATTATTATTACATAATAGCTTTATCTTAGATATTGAGCACTCTCCATATTATATTGCACTTGGTTCGCCACAAACCCACAAAGTGATTTAGAGACAACCAACACTGTCACACACACACATATATATATATATATATATATATATATATATATATATATATATATATATACATTCTTTCCTACAATTTCATTTAAAGACAGAAAACATAATTATCAAAAAATGGCAAAAAATAGTAGATGGTGATCCTCGTAAAATAATGATACCGTTAAAATGAATAGTAATTTACAAATCCCTTTGCTTCGATGTGGCACAAGGCTAAATGAATGGGGTGCCCAATAAGACTCGAACTCACTCATAGAGGTTTGCTAATCTAGCTTGCTCACCGTTACACCAACAGAGGTGCCCTTTTTTGCATATCAACCTTTGTAGGTTATTTAATATCAAAGCTATTCTCCTAGAAGAACAGGAGTGGTACTATTTAACCCATAGCTGGGAGGATAAGGGGGTTCATGCCTTTCCCAAGGGTTTTTGCCCGAAAGTGAACGTAATAGTGCGACTGGAGTACGAACTCCCTTACTACGATCCCGCAGTCCATCCCTTTAACCATTACACCACAAGGACACCCCCAAAATGAAATTATATCTGAAGTTGCCTTTTGTTTTTAAGGATTCATTCAGAAAATGGCTTATTACTTGAGTAAGCCAGAACTCTTCTCACAAAACCTCACCAATTTTTTTCTAAATTTTCCGATGAGACACTTTCAAAGCCACGTAAATTATTTTGAATAAAATCAGTCCTAAAACAAAGATATTTTTTCTCCATGGAGCTGAATCCTTAAGTAAATATACATTAAAATATATATTTATAAACAAAAAATATCTACAAAACAGAAGATGAAAAGATTTTATTTCGAATGAAACACTGCATAATCTTAACGGATAACAACGTACTTTTTCGATAAAGTCCCTTAAAAACATACACAAAAATGTGTTCATTAACAAAAAAATATCTTCAGAGTGGAAGATGCAAAGATTGTATTATTTCTAATGACACGTTGTATAATCTTAAAAGATCTTAACGTATTATCAAATTAAAATGCTTATGATATATATAAAATATGGGTATATAAAATGTTTACATCATCATCATCATCATCATCATCATGCTGTGCTGCCAGCACGGATATCCGTGACCCTCTCCTCCCTATCGTTCATCGTATCAGGCAGGTCCTCAGGGCTACATCTCGCATAGTCACAGAGCTGCAGTATGTACGTCCATATGAGTATATCACTTATGAACTCGTCCCTGCTTCTCCAGCAGTGTCCTGGATGTCTGGTTCGTGTAACTTGGATAGTTTTCGTGATGGGAGATAGGTGGCCGTACAGCTGCTGCTTTGTAGGGTGTTGCCTCCAAGATCTATTCAATATATTTCGCAGCATTCTTGTGTAGTTGCCGTCGAGCTTTTTCTCCATTCGTTTAGTTAGCGTCCATGTAGTGCATCCATATAGCAGTATCGAGACGACCGCTGCTTGTAAGAAAATCTGTTCCATTTTATCAGTCAAGTCTGACTTCCCTATGACCGATAGCTTGTCGATAGCTGCCTATGCCTTCGTTAGCCGCGTGTCGATGTCTTTTTCGGTTGATGACACACTGATTTCTAGGTAGGTGATATTGTCTACAAGTTTCAGAGAGCTACCGCTTAGTGTGAAAATGTCAACAGTTTGATTAAAGCAAATGTATTCCGTTTTGTGTGCATTGACATGGAGGCCAATGCCTGGGGCGGTTCGTTCCAGAGTATGCAGTAGTGTTTCGGCTTGGACGGGTGTATTTGCCATAATCGCTATATCATCGGCGTAATCGGCGTCGGTAATTGTTTTTGCGGGGTACCTTCTGTTTCTTTTCTTTGTCAGCAAGAAGCCGTTTTCTTTGATTTTATCAATCGATGTTCTAATCACGTAGTCTTGACAGATGATAAAGAGGTATGGGTCTAGTGTGTCACCTTGCAGTACTCCTGCTACAATGTCGAAGTAGTCAGTGTCTCTATCCTGAGAACGTACTTTCACTTTGGTGTTTGTATAGAGAATCGTTATTGCTGCGACGGTCTCTTTTGGTAGGCCGTATGCTAGTAGTATTTGTTCCATCTTCCCTCTGTGAATGGAATCAAAGGCCTTGGTAAAGTCGACAAATAGTATAGTCACCTGTAGGTTTTTTGCCTGTACGCCTTCAAGGATTCTACGGATAGTCAGTATTTGTGAGGTTGTGGATCTATTTCTTCGGAAGCCATTTTGGGTTTTCCTGAGAATGTTGTCAATTTTGGGTTGTAAGGGATTCCAATCTAATCCCAAATGCGTTATGAGGTTAACTTTTTCAGGGGAAGATAACTCCAGAATCAAAACTAGTGAAGGGATCCGCAGTATCAGACCATTGCTGACATGTAGGTATCTTTTGAAAATTGGTACTGCTATAGGTTGAAAATTCTATCCGGAAGAGCATCATTCCGATGTAACATGAAACTAGCATAATTACATATTCAAAATTTTGAAGAATTACCCCCAATCAAAGCCACGACCATAACTGTTCGAAAATTAGAGAATTAGAGCTACCGTTGTCACATTCCTTGTTTCACTTGCACCGCACAAATAACGGTTAAAAACGTGGGTGGTATTTCTCTCCCCACCACACACACACACACACACATATATATATGAAGCTTATGAAAAAAATGTGGCAGTTTCTATATAAGTCTTCACAATAACCAAATAGCCGGTGTATGGATGTCAAGATTTTAGATCTTTTATTGTTAGTCTCTCATACGCCGAGATCGTCAGGAGAGCACAAACGCACAGACTCTCTGTCCCTCTCTCTCTCTCTCACACACATACACAAACTCACACACACACACACACACACACACACACACACACACACACACACACACACACACAAAAAATGTATATATATTCTGTATGGATCGTTCCCTCTAAGTCCATTCCTTCATTTAATCTATATATATATATATATATAAAATTAACTTAAATCGGAAATCGTCTACTAAATTTTCACCTTATCAGATCATCATTAGAGGTCGGGGTTAGACTTCCTGATGACCCGATTAGGTGAAACTTTAGTAGAAGATTTCCAACTCGCGATTTAAGTTAATTTTATAATTGGCTCCACTCGTGTTGAGCACTCTAGTAATTGTAGCATTGCAGGATTCGCGGAAGGTTTTTAGTTTTCTTTTGACCAACTGACTGCATATCCCTTGATTTTTTTTCAAGGGGTCTGACGAGGTTGGCCTTTTCTTTCTTTTTGACCTATAATATTTTTTCTTTTTTCCCCGGGCGGTGATTCGAGATACTTTTATCTCTTGTTCCTGGCAGTTTTTTTTTCTGGTACCGTGAATGCTGGTAGATATTAGATTAGTAAATATATATATATATATATATATATATATATATATAACAGTGCAGGAACGCACACTCACACACACACACACACACACACACACACACACACACACACACATATATATATATATATATATATATATATATATCAATTCAAATGTCCTTCAGGAGATTGCATCTCCGAAGATAATAATATATATATTGGTTTAACCTCAACTACCCAATCGAGGAGACTTACAATGCAGGTTTCTGATACAAGTTCCATAGCACAGAATTTTAAAAAACATTTATGCCCAACAACAGAATTACGGAAAATTCTCAACGAAAACACAACAATATTAGAACATCAAAATAACAAACAAAAACTACATAATCTGGTAGCACTACATATTAGAAACATCCAACCCAAACTTAACATAATTAATTTTCACACCAGTGCTAATGTGCATAAATATCTTTAGCTACTGCCACTATTTATAGAAAAATTTCAAAAATAAACGCTACACACTGTAATGGCCCAGATGCTCTTCTTCTCACAAAGTAGTAATGTACATACAAAAGTCACAGCCCTTTTGTAATACATCCTCCCCTGATGAGTGCCCAAAGTTGGGTAGAAAGTACTTGGGAAATCAACAATTATGGAAAATAAATCAATCAATTCCTGCCGAATACGATAAAATCAATATGGCAATATGAAAGGATCAACAAGAAAATATGTAGACAGAAAATGCTTATTATGTTCAGCTAAATTTGTATTATATATATATATATATAGATAGATAGATAGATAGATAGATAATTGTAGGTCTATGATAATAAAGTACGTATTTTATAATGAATATCTTCTTTTTCTTCTTTATTTTTTTTTTCTTTCTTTGACTTTCTTCTTTATGAATTGTTTCTATTTGTCGTTCTTATTTAACTTCACATTTTTTTTTAATTAATGCCCTTAAATATCTCCTTTAACTAGTATTAATTTTACATGAAGTAACCAAAAAATTACGAACAATCAGTTGAGTATTCTTATTAACAGATTATATTTGCGACCTCCTTTATTTTATTTTCCTTTCCTTAAATAACCAAAACAAGTTTGTTCAATAAGCCAGTACATGTTTTAAATTTTTAAAATAACCAGAAATAACAAAGAATACAATAATAAAGAAGCTGTAAAATATCTGACTTTTTTCGTTTTTTGTTTTAATTCGTACTTCATTTTTTTCAGAGATGCCTAGCATGCGTGTCCCTGTCTTGGAGATGGACGGTGGCATGAAGATGCCTGAGACCATGGCCATTGCAAGGTATTTGGCCAGAGAATACGGTAAGTTTTTTTTTGTTTTTCTTTTGCAAAGCAAAATATTGTCTCGAGAGATAGAAAGAATGGGACGATTCGATTTTATTACATATTTAACATTTTCTTTAAAATTACCTCTAATCAAATATTTGCAGTATTATAAACGCATCCATGAATTTTTCTTATCAGGTTTCTATCCCAAGAGCAACATGGACATGATGAGGTGTGACTACATCGCTGACTGTTTCTACGAAATCATGCACGATTACATGAGATACTACCACTGGAAGAACGGACGCTTCAGGGTGAGTCAGTTTTTACGAATCTGATCAATATGTCATCTCATCATTTTTTAGGTTTGGTTTGGTTTGGTTTCTTTGTTTAATGGCATATCAACCTTTGTGGGTTACTTAATGCCAAAGCTATTCTCCTTGAAGAATAGTAGTGGTATATTTAACCCAAACTTGGGAGGATAACAGGATTCATACCTTTCCCAAGGGTATTTGCCCGAAAGTGAACGTAATAGAACGACTGGAGTACGAACTCGCTTACTACGATTCTGCAGTCCATCGCTTTAATCATTACACCAGGAGTACACCCCCTGATTTTTTAGGATATTTTCTCTGAGAATGAATGAATTAAAAAATGGCTTCAGTTAAAATGACCCTTATTACTAAAAGACAATATTTAATATCATATGTTGGTTCAGATCTTATCAACATTTTGTGGTTTTGTCTTTCAAATCACTATTTATCATCATCATCATCATGTTGTGTCGCCAGCACGGATATCCCTGACCCTCTCTCGCCACTTCTCCCTATCACTCATCGCCTCCGGCAGGTCTTCAGGGTTACATCCTGTGTCCTCACATAGTTACTGTATGTAAGTTCGAGCTGGTCGTCCTGCTTTTGCACGGCCATATGTGGGGGTCCATAAGAGTACATCACTTATGGGCTCGTCCTTTCTTCTCCAGCAGTGTCCCGCGTGTCTGGTTCGTCTAACTTGTATAGTTTTCGTGATGGGGGCAAGTGTCCGTATAGTTGGTGTCTCGTGGGGTGTTGTCGCCAGGACTTGTTCAATAAACAGCAAAACAATCATTCGTATTAATATTAAAAAGTAATTGGACGACTAAAAAGACTCGAAAACGTTTACTAACACGAGTGTCAAGAACTTTGTCAAGAATAACTGCTTCTATGAAATTACCCCCATTTACATGAGGTAATACCCCAGAAAGAACGGATGATCAAGGTCATCAATAATCTCCAATTTTTGCTATATCAAAAATTATTCGCTGACCACGATACACTGAACGAA
>OY757942.1:12545108-12707608 GCA_963585895.1 Sepioteuthis lessoniana
TTAACAATCAAACCAAACGAAGTAAATCTATCTATCTAACTATCTATCTATCTATCTATCTATCCGTATATATATATATATATATATATATATATATATATATATATATATATATATATATATATATATATATATAAGAATTAATTTTAATTTATTGCGGACGTTTTGTCCTCATCTTGGTAGGTTTTTTTTTTTTTTTTTTTTTTTTTTTTTTGTGTTTTTTCTTCTTTCACTGCGTTTCGGCCAAATTTCACCTCTGCCCTTTTTCAGGTGATTTACCGCGACCTTGGACAGGAATGCTGAGTCTTGTAACCGTATCCCCAATAATTACTGCCTTCCATAGTTGCTGTCTATCGCACGACGTTTTTTGACCAAGTAAACCTCTGGCCGGCTTGGGTAGGATTTGAAACCGCTATCCCCTGACAATGCTCACCTGGAACCGTAAAAGGTCGCGGTAAATCACCTGAAGAAGGCCAGAGGTGAAATTTGGCCGAAACATAGTGAAAAAAGAAACAACACACAAAACAAAAAAAAAACAAAAAAAAATACCAAGATGAGGACAAAAAGTCCACAATAAATAAAAATTAATTCTCAGATTAAGAAGCCTCATCTCAAAAGGATTCCAATTAAAGATATATATATATATATATATATATATATATATATATATATATATATAAGAGGATCATTAAATAAGTTTCCAGACTTTTTTCATATGGGCACTTTTATTGATAGGACACTCATGAAACTCTAGTCCCATTCGAAGTAATACCCTCCGGCTGCAATGTACTAGATGTACCGTTCCAACAACTCCTGGGAGACCCCATGAAAGTCCTCTTGTTTGAGCGTGTCAGTCACCTTCCTCACAGTCTCTTTCATCTCCTCAATTGTCTCATAACGACAGCCTGTGAGCTTAGGGAATAAGCAAATGTTACAGGAAACAAGGTCTCGACTATAGGGAGGGTGAGGAACTGTCTTGATGCCCATCTTGGTCAAATAGTTTTTGACAAGGATGGAGTTGTGGACTGGTGCATTATCGTGCTGAAAATGCTACTGACCCTATTTGAAGAGTGCTGGCCTTTTCCGACGGAATCTTTTCCCGAACTCCCTTAAAAGCTCAACATAGTAACCCTAACCCTAACCCTTTGGCCAATCAACTCTGGTGTTGTGACTTCCTTACTCCTCCCACACCTCTCATCCCTCACAGACTCCGTGCCTTCCTTGAATCTCTTATGCCACACAAAAACTGATGCTGGATTCATGCAAGATGCTCCAAAAGCAGTCTGAAGCATTGCATACGTTTCTGAGGTATTTTTTCCAAGTTTAAAACAGAATTTTTTGGCATATCGTTTGTCTAAAGTCCACATTGCCATTTTGAAATTCACCAGCTGTGACTATCAGGCTTTAGTTGAGTCTATTCCAATTGCTGTTGTAGGTGTTCATTTGAACCTGAAATCATAAAAATAGGTCAGTCATCTCATAATATGTATAGCAATAACTTACTGAATTTTCATGAGTCTACGACAATTTTAAATGCCTGTACAAAAAAGTCTGGAAATTATTGAAGGCACTACGTATATATACATATACTTATATATATATATATATATATATATATATATATATATATATATATATATATATGTGTGTGTGTGTGTGTGTGTGTGTGTGTGTGTTCTGTATCCTTTTGCATAAAGAAAAGGCATATTACATCTTAATGGAAAGCCTTATTGATTTAAAAAAATATTCTAATTCTTTCTAATTTTTTAACAGTTTGGCAACAATGGAACAACCGGCGCCGATACGGGAAGCAGCACTGACAATTTTGACGTAAGTTCCAATTTTATTTTAGCCCGTCTTCTAATTCCAACTTCTGTCATCCAACTTCCTTTTTGATCCGAACCAAAATTGATTTCACCCAAACAATATATGATCAAATTATCTCAAAGTAAAACGTTTTTTTTTTATTTTCATCAAAACATAAAAGGAGTCAAATTTAATTGGAATCATTTTGAGATGAGGCTTCTTAATCTGAGAAGG
Source organism: Sepioteuthis lessoniana (assembly GCA_963585895.1). NCBI lineage: Eukaryota > Metazoa > Mollusca > Cephalopoda > Myopsida > Loliginidae > Sepioteuthis > Sepioteuthis lessoniana. The sequence goes on from OY757942.1 coordinate 12,547,149, forward strand.
GCGATCATGGATGGAATTTTTGATCTTGTAAATCCAATTATTTGTTCTCCTTATCTGGTGTTCCATAGTCGGGTCCGTACCGATTTTTTAATTGTTTTTAATTGGAATCATTTTGAGATGAGGTTTCTTAATCTGAGAATAAATTTTTATTTATTGCAGACTTTTTGTCCTCATCTTGGTAGTTTTTTGTGCGTGTGTGTTGTTTCTTCTTTCACTCCGTTTCGGCCAAATTTCACCTCTGGCCGTCTTCAGGTGATTTACCGCGATCTCGGATAGGAATGATGAGTCTTGTAACCATATCCATATAATTACTGACTTCCGAGGTCGCGGTAAATCACCTGAAGACGGCCAAAGGTGAAATTTGGCCGAAACGTAGTGAAAGAAAAAGCAACACAAAAAAACTACCAAGATGAGGACAAAAAGTCTGCAACAAATAAAAATTAATTCTCAGATGAAAGGATCCATTCTCCTTTAATATCTCTTGTCCTTATTTCTATAAGTTTAAGGCCTCTACTAAGACATTTCAAATTGGCCAACTATTAAAGAATGATTTTTTATATTAATCATTTTAATTGTATTTTATCATTCAGTTTGGTTGGGCCTTGAACTATTCGGATGAAGAGTTCAGATGCATAGTCACTGGGTGTAGTTTTATGCTCGTTCGCAAAGGATATGACAATCAGCATTGTCATAATAAACCCCTGACAGGAAATTGGGCTAGAGTGTGAATGACGTCATGCCCGGAAGAGATGGTCCTGAGAATTTGAGGATTTTGGAAAGAGTCAGTTGAGAGTTGAGATTGGACCATGTAGGCAGAGAGTTGAGTTTCTGCTATTGAGGTATAGAGTTGGATTTGGGCCGTTGAAGATGTAGTTGGGTTTTTCGAATCTCTACTGACAGAGATCTTAAACACCAAAAGGTGCGCCGCGCCTTTGTTGGGTCAGCATTGTATGGTCAGCATAGACCTTTTAAAAATTGTGTCTCTCTCACCTGGTGTCGAAAAACCGAATTCAGAAACTAATAAACCGTTCGTATCTGAACAACAGAACCTACCTGTGTTTGCATGTGTTAGAATATGTAATTGTATATGTGAGCCTAATGAGTAGATGGTTCGCTAATGATCCGGAAGACCAGGGTTCAATTTCTGGTCGAGTCATACCAAAGACTCAAAAAATGGTACTTTATGCTGCTTGCTTAACACCCAGCATTATAAGGTAAGGATCAATGGTAAAGTTAAGCAATCCAAGGAATGGAGTCGCATAATCCCCTACACCTTTGTGTAGTAGCTATTTAAAAAGGAGCCTTAGGATTACCCTCGACAAATGTCGACAATGTTACCTTACTTTATATGTATTCGTATCACTGTTGTTACTGGTGAATATACCCAACAAAGCCGAAACACTACTGCATAGTTTGGAACGAGCCACCACAGGCATTGGCCTCCATTTCAATGCACACAAAACTGAATATATGTGCTATAACCAAACAGGTGACATTTCCACACTAAACGGAACCTCTCTGAAACTGGTAGACAAATTCACCTACCTCGGAAGCAGCATCTCATCAACCGAAAAAGACATCGACACACGGTTAACGAAGGCATGGACAGTTATTGATAGGCTTTCGATCATATGGAAATCAGATCTGACCGATAAAATGAAACGCAGTTTCTTCCAGGCAGCGGTCGTATCGATACTGCTATATGGATGCACTACTTAGACGCTAACTAAACGGCTGGAGAAGAAGCTAGATGACAATTACCCAAGAATGCTGCGAGCAATATTGAACAACTCCAGCCGGAAACACCCCACCAGGCACCAGCTATACGGCCACCTGCCTCCCATCACGAAAACTATCCAAGTTAGACGAACCAGACATGCAGGATACTGCTGGAGAAGCAAGGACGAGCTCATAAGTAATGTACTCCTATGGAACCCCGCATATGGCCAAGCAAAGGCAGGACGACCAGCTCGAACATAGATACAGCAGCTATGTGATGATACGGGATGTAGCCCTGAAGACCTGCCAGAGGCGATGAATGATAGGGAGAAGTGGCGAGAGAAGGTCAGGGATATCCGTGGTGCAGCACGATATGATGATGATGATGTATCACTGTTGTGATTGATATGGTTATAGTATACAACAAAACATTTCATCACAAGCGACCAGCGCTGATTCACATACATCAGGTCTTGGCAGAGATTGGACTCAGGCTAGAGAACATGTCAGGAGTTATCGACGTATGGGTCAGGAAAGAAAATATTTTTGATACACCCTTCATATATTTTTTTTATTTCATCCACAGACAGACCTGTTTCTTTCAATTAGAACTCTTCAGTGTGGCTCGACAGGCTAGATTTCCGAAGCTGTGATCGAAACCTCGTTGACTCAAACATCAGTCTAAGATTCGACCACTCAACCACGAGGAAACTAGCTCAAGCAAAGGAAATTTAAACGCCTATGTATCACATTTCTTTTTGTTTTCATATATCTGGTTAACGGCTACCGAGAGCCCGATTTTATATGAAGAGCCTTGTATTACGCTAGTGGCAACCATTTACTTCCCTCGCTGGAGAGCTCAAACCTAAAGGGGTAGGGAGCATATATATTGTCATCCCCCCCCATATATATATATATATATATATCCTCATCATCATATCTTGCTACTACCATGGATTTCCCAGACCCTCTCTCGTCACTCGTCTCCATCGTCCATCGCTCCCGGCAATTCTTACATGCTACATCTAGTATCAAAGCAAATGCTGCTGTACATAGGTTCTTGCTGGTCGCCCAACCTTTGCTCGTCCACATGAAGGGGTCCATAGATGTACATCGTTTATGAATTCGTCCTTAAATCTCCAGCAGTGTCCCCATGTCTTCTTCATCTAATTTGGATGATTTTCGAGATGGGTGGTAGGTGGTCGTACAGCTGCTGTTTTGTGGAGTGTTGCCTCCAGGACTTGTACAATACAGCTCGCAGCATTCTTGTGTAATTGCCGTTCCTCCATACGTTTAGATAGCGTTCAGGTAGTGCATCCATAAATCACTGTCAAAACAACCGTTGCTTGAAAAAAAAAACTACGTTTTTTGTCAGGAAATTAAACCGCAAATCTTTTGAGGTATGTTTGCCTCCACGATTTACTTAATATAGCTCGTAGCATTCTTCTGCAATGACCGACAAGCTTTTCCTCCATGTGCTTTGTCAGCGTCCATGTGGTGCATCCATATATTAGTATTAACATGACCGTTGCTTGGAAAAAATCTGCGTTTTATTTTATCGGATATGTCTGACTTCCATACGACCCATAGTCTATCGATAGCTGTCCATGCCTTTTCCAGTTGCGAATTGATGTCATTTTTGGAAAGATGAGACGTTGTTTCCGAGATGGGTGTATCATATATATATATATATATATATATATATATGAATGGAGTTTAGCAGTTATTTACGTTGTCAATAGAAATGCACAAAATATGCCTTAAAGAGCAAACCAGTGAATGACTAAAATAGATTAGGTTAAAAACATGGGTAAGCAAAAGCCGAATTTTTCAAGTCTTGATGATGATGATGATGAAGAAGAGGAGGAAGAGAAGGAGGAGAAGCAGGAGAGAAGATGAAATGTAAGTATTTTCTGTTACTCGATTTAAGTGAATGTTTCGATGAATACGGTGAAATCTAAGTACGATAGCAATTTGAGGTGCGGGTATTCGTACATCTAATGATATTAATATTTTTTTTCATTTTTTCTTCTTTTTATATTTTTTAAAGAGTTATTTGCAATGGAGATACATGAACACCTGCAACAGGGTTCTTCCATTCTTGGAGAAAACACTTGAGATGAAAAATGGTGGAAGCCAATTCTTCATGGGAGAACAGGTACCAAATTTCTTATAGATAGATAAACACAAACACACGTGGTGTAATGGTTATCGTCGTAGGACATGGACACGACGACACGAGTTCAAATCCTGGACAAGACTGATTGCATTTCACATAATACTAATATTCTTGGGAAAGGTATGAATCCAATTATTCTCCCTCTAGCTATGGGTAAATAGTAGGACAGACTACGTTCTTCAGCCTTGGTGAGGCAACTAGTCTATCAGAAGGAAAATTCTGAGTTCAAACCCGTTAAACTCTGCTTAAGAATTGACCTAGTGTCATATCCTGCCTGAGTGGAGGGGTTGGTGAAAATGGTTACACACACATCTTCCACACACACACGTACATAAACTCAAGCTAAGACATTCCCATACATTTATGTAGGTTATGCAATAAGTAAGGCAAATCCATCAATTTATCAACGAAGATAATTCAATAAGTAATCTTTTTTAATTCATAAAACAAAATAATTTATTTCTGAATTTTTTTCCATATATGTATGTTGCATAGCCGTAATACACATACAGCTATACACATATATATGCTTGCCCAGTCAGCTGGGGCTGTAGAATACACCGACTGCTTCTCTGCAGAGAAGTAAGATCCCCACCAAGGAGTGTCCTAAACAATCTGATAGTGAGGTTCCAGCAGAGCTGGAGCTTTGGGGAATGCAGAGTACCCCTTTATTGCCATCGCTCCCAGGTCCACTCTGGCCCGGAGTGGTAGCACCTGATAGCACCCTATCTATGGGTTAAATAGAACTAACAGCATTCTTATGCTAAACTGAATTGTTTGTGTAAACTGAATAGCTTGAAATAGAAATGTTTTTGACAATTAAACCGTACTTACACTTAAACTGCGTGCTTATGCTTAACTGAATTATTTGAAATAAAACTGTTTTTCGACATTAAAACTGTATTCACACTTAACTGAATTTTTGCATATAACTTCTTGAATAGTTTGAAATAAATGTTTTTGATAATTAAACTGTGTACTTATGCTAAACTGAATTGTTTTAAATAGAACGGTTTATTTACTTAAAAATGGATTTAGCATTAAATAACATACAAAGGTTGATATGCCATAAAACCAACCAAACCAAACATATATATATGGAAACATAATCAACAATAATGACGAACGAACTCACTTCTTTAGAAAAATATACCTCTCACACTTTATTCGAAAGGGTTGCGATGTGTGAGAGGTGAGTTGGAGACTGAACAGACTGCAACATATTGACCCCAAGTTCCTCTGTCTTTAGCAGCACTTCTTTCACGTTCTGTTGGGCTGCTCAACCAGGGGTCCTGAGGGCCCAGCCCTCTCTGGGAGCTGGTTCTCACTACAGCATCTTATCTCCAACTCACTGAACCTGTCTGTGGCACCGGGTTATATAATAGTTTGACACCCACCTGCTTCTTGTGGGTGTCACATCTACACCCAATTCAACCCGTCCACAGTCAATGTTATACTCTGATATCTTCGACCGGATGCAGCTGTTATTTACACAGGTGCATCTCTTATTTGACAGCTTGGCCAAGGTTGAATATGTTACATGTAAACCCTACATTGTTTGGAATTGGTTTAAATAAAAAAAAATATTTTTATTTCCCGAAAATAAAAAGTTAAGGGCGCAGTTGTCATGAAAGAAGGCCATTCTGACTGGCTTTTGAGATATGAGAAGACTTTTCACTATTGATTTTCTTAAAAAAAAAAAAAAGCTGCTACAGGAAATAGTGCTTCTTATTGCCCACTTCTTTTGGCAATGAGAAACTTGGCCAAATTTACTCTTGGGTGACCGGAAGTCTTCTTTTTCAATAGCTATTAAACTGAGGTGTAAGAGAGGGCGCTACTCCTTTCCCTGGATTGCCCCTCTTACTCTTGATTCATACCTTATAATCCTGAGTGTTAAACAAGGAGGCATCAAGAATTATTTTTGTGTCTTTGGTATGACTCAACCTGGAACTGAATCCCAGTCTCGAAGACCATTGGCGAATACTCTAACCATGATGCCAAAGATTTATAGAATTCTAATTGAATTAAAGTATATTATACCCTCTTATGGGGAAAAGCCTGATCGCCATCGAGGGGCAAATTATCATGTTTAAGAAAACTGTTCAACATGTGAATTATTCAACCCCTTGCCAAATTAAATTTTGAAGAATTTAGTATAATGTAAGTATGAAATTAATTTACAAACAGTTGAATGTAAAAACAGTTCACTTCCAAACAATTCAGTTTATCATCAGCACGCAGTTTTAATGTCAAAAACACTTCTATTTCAAGCAATTCAGTTTAGCATAGTAACATTGTTTAGTTCTAATTGACCGATAGATAGGACCCTATCAGGTGCAATGACACCGGGCCATCACCATCAGATTGTTTAGCGTTATATCCAGGACACTCTTTTGGAGAGCCTTACCCCCCTGCAGCCCCCTCAGAATGGGGAATTTTGTGTGTGTGTGTGTGAGTGTTTGTGCATAAGTACGATTTTATGATAGTATAAAACTATTGTTATTTTATTTCTACTTCCATATATATATATATATATATATTGTAATGGTTTATGATTCTCACTTGCCATTTGGTGAGTTAATGCAGGACCAAATTTAGCAGTAGCACTAAACAGGATGCAGTATCAATGATAGAGCTTTTACAGACACACACACACACACACACACACACACACACACACACACACACACACACACACACACACACAGACATATGTATATATATATATATATATATATATATATATATTGCATAATAGTGTCTGTGACTCTGGGTTTTAAAGATATAATATAGTTACATACATACCTTCTCCCACGAACACCTAAAAAACCATACGGCACTATCAAAACATTTCTGGTTTTTAAAAAACAAAGGTTTAACCCCTGAGATTGAATGGTCTATTTTGAAAAAAATCAAATACTCCAAATAGTTTTAACGGTAGATGCAATTTATGTCTAGAAGAGAAAATTTATATTTTAAATGATAAATGGCCTGATAAGTTATTAAATAAGAGTAGTGAATAAATAGCTAGATGTAGACATAAGACTAAATTTAAACTATAAAAATTTAAAAACAGAAATAAATAGTGAAACCAGGAAAAAAACCTATCCAACATATACACTAAAAAAATAGGCAGCTAATTAAATGGTATCGAAATTAATATAAGCATTAATATTTCTCTTAAAAGTTAATCATCGAACTTAACATGAAAAGAAAATAAACTAAACAAATAAATGAAAAGTTAAATTACCATAATTATACCTGACAGAAGAAATTTGAAAAATTAAAATAAAACGGAAATTCAATAAAACGAGGAGGTAACTCCTAAATCTCGCCCCCCTACACCCAACGTGTTTATTCTGGTTTAATTTTAATTTTAATTTTAATTAATTATCCATTGGATCTGAAGAAGTCCTGTGTTAATTTTTACTTCATGTTTTTGGTTCACACCAGAAACTGAAAATACGGGATGGAAATAAATTTATAATCCTGAATTAACCAGTCTTTGGTTTTTTTCTTAAAGAAAAGATACATATATATCTATATATTAAATGTTTAAAACCCAGTGTCACATACACTACTAAGTTATATATATATATATATATATATGTGTGTGTGTGTGCGTATGAGTAAAATATATATAAGAGTACACTTTTTCATTTTTTTATGTAAATATATATTTTTTATTTGTATTCTTATTTTTTTATTTACTCCTAACTTTTCACCCTCATTTTATTTTTCATCAGAAGAATGCTGTTCTGGATAGAAAATAGATACAAGTATGGGTTGACAATTCTATCCAGAGCAGCATCATTTCAACCTAATATTTAATGAGCATGAAAATCTTTCTAAGAAACAAGTACAGATTCTTCAATTAAAAAAAAAAATGTTACAGCAGGAACTTTAAGGCGTGTCCCGGTCCAATCTTCGATTGTTAAAATTTCGGGCGTTCTTTACAAGACTCACAATAATATCTTATACTTCAGTTTGTTTTGTTATTTCAAATTTTTATTTGTATTCAACCGTTAATTTTTTGTTGATTGTTTGTTTCCTTTCAGATGATGTGGTGTGACATGATGTGTTATTGTTGCTTGGAGAATCCCATGATGGAAAATCAGGCCATGTTTAACAATTACCCCAAGCTGATTGCACTAAGGACCAGAGTCTCAGCTCACCCCAAAGTCGCTCCCTACCTGAAAAGCCGCAGCAACACCAACTGGTAGAATGTTTAGAATGAATTCGGAAAACACGGTTTTCTTTCAAGAGTCTTGTTTGAAAGAAATACATCGAATCGACCTCTTTTGAACGAAGTAAATAATAAAATTTCATTAAAATATGAAATTAAATTAATCTCTCAATTCTGAAATATCTAATGACTATTTGTATAAATCAATATATTTAAATTTTATATGTTCTGATTATTAAAATGAGAAATAAAAAGCCTATTGAAGATTATCCCTTTGTTTATATGACTGATTTGTATTTTGATACTTCTCGCCTCTCTCTCTCACTCTCTCTCCTTCTTTCTTAGATATTATCATCATGTCGTGCCGCCAGCACGGATATCCCTGACCCTCTCTCGCCACTTCTCCCTATCATTCATCGCCTCCGGCAGGTCTTCTGGGTTACATCCTATGTCTTCACATAGGTTCTGTATGTAAGTTCGAGCTGGTCGTCCTGCTTTTGCTTGGCCATATGTGGGGGTCCATAGGAGTACATCACTTACGAGCTCGTCCTTGCTTCTCCAGCAGTGTCCTGCATGTCTGGTTCATCTAACTTGTATAGTTTTCGTGATGGGAGGCAAGTGGCCGTATAGTTGGTGTCTCGTGGGGTGTTGTTCAATATTGCTCTCAACATTCTTGTGTAATTGCCGTCTAGCTTCTTCTCCAGCCGTTTAGTTAGCGTCCATGTAGTGCATCCATGTAGCAGTATCGATACAACCGCTGCCTGGAAGAAACTGCGTTTAATTTTATCGGTCAGGTCTGATTTCCATATGATTGAGAGCCTATCGATAGCCCTCCATGCTTTCGTCAGTCGTTTGTTGATATTGTGACGGGGAAATTGATTAAAATCCCTAAACGGGACTTTATTTTCGCACGTGTGAAGACGGGGCAGGTTGGCACTTGATCCCCTACAGAAATAAGTCCTGTTCAGAGTTCTTTTCTCAGGCAGATAAGAACTGGCATATTACGTGAGGGAATATTTTAGGGCCAGACTGGCCACCGCTGGCAAAGGGGTCCAAAAATTTCACACTATCACACACCCACCAGGCCGCTAAACTTCTTCCCCTTAGATAATAGAAGAATATGGGCCTATAGGTCTTAGTTGTAATAATATTAATATTGCTACAGTCGGCAACTCCGGTTTCCCGTGTGATACTTTAGGAATTAATAGGACAGTTCTAAGCAAGATAATGTAAGGCGAATAGAAGCTGAAAGGAAAGCATGGAATAATAACATAGACCACATGGTAAAATGAAAATACATAAGTTCTTTACTACGGTTATATATATATATATATATATATATACGTTCAAAGTGTCAAACACATATAATAGGATAGTCCATGAATATAAATGTCTTTTCCTGGCTTTTATCCTTTTTCAAATTGAGAGAGAGAGTGGTAACAAAATTTGGGTGTAAAGGGAAAAATGTCCCAAAGTTACTTATCTTATTTTTTTGACGGGGTTCCACTGGAGAATTTCTCTGCTTTCACGGGCTAATAGACTTGGTACTGTTTTTAATGCTGGCTTGAAGGATTTTGAAGTTCTTCGTGTCTCAGTCTTTTGTCTTTAGCCCGGAGTAAAATGGCTATCGTCTGTCTGCCACGAGACTTGTCCAAAAAAAAAAACTATCTTTTTTTGTATTTACTTCCGTTGAGGGGAAAGGAACCCCACTTCCGTTTGGGGTCCCCCCACCAATCATTTGGCTTCATTTTCTCCTTCCCCTTCCGATGTCCGGCGACCCAAGGTCACTTAGGTGCGAACATCTGTGTGACCCACATTCTCTCATAACGGTCACTTTTTGACTGCTAGATAATGTTAGTTCAACGGGGGGGGAGTATCATTCCCACCTCCTCGTCTCCGTGAGCCATCACGTGACAATATCGTTTTCGGTTGATGACACGCTACTTTCTAGGTGGGTGAATTTGTCTACTAGTTTCAGAGAGGCTCCGTCTAGTGTTCTTATATATATATATATATATATATATATATATATTAGATTTTATATATTTAATGCCATGGAAGTATGTCTGCGGCCTCAGGTTTCATGAAGTTTTACAAACAACAATCATCAGGCAGATAACGAAAGGAAAACAAGAAATCGAAAAAATCGAAAAATACAGTCAAAAACCGTTGGAATTGTGTATAAATCTTTATGCGTGCTTGTGAGTGTGTGTGTGTGTGTGCGTGTGTTATAGTTACGTATTACTGTGTGTGGACGTATAAATGTTGTTTTGTGTATGTGTGTGTGAGTGAAAATACATACGCAGCACGAGAAACTTGAGGTTGATTTCTTGAATAGAACGTCCCTATGTAAAAAAATACTGTTACAATATATATCATCATCATCATCATGTCGTGCTGCACCACGGATATCCCTGACCCTCTCTCACCACTCCCCCCTATCGTTCATCGTTTCTGGTAGGTCTTCAGGGCTACATCCCTAATCCTCACATAGCTGCTGAATCTATGTTCGAGCTGGTCGTCCTGCTTTCGCTCGGCTATATGCGGGGGTCCATAGGAGTACATTACTTATGAGCTCGTCCCTTCTTCTCCAGCAGTGTCCTGCATGTCTGGTTCGTCTAGCTTGGATAGTTTTCGTGATGGGAGGCAGGTGGCCGTATAGTTGTAGCCTTTGGGGGTGTTGCCGCCAGGACTTGTTCAATATTGCTCGCAACATTCTTGTGTAATTGCCGTCTAGCTTCTTCTCCAACCTTCTAGTTAGCGTCCAAGTAGTGCATCCATACAGCAGTATCGATACGACCGCTGCCTGGAAGAAACTGGGTTTCATTTTATCGGTCAGGTCTGAATTCCATATGATCGATAGCCTATCAATAGCTGTCCATGCCTTCGTTAGCCGTGTGTCTATGTCCTTTTCCGTTGATGAGACGCTGCTTCCTAGGTAGGTGAATTTGTCTACTAGTTTCAAAGAGGTTCCGTTTAGTGTGGTGAAGTCACCTGTCTGATTATAGCACATATATTCCGTTTTATGTGCATTGATATGGAGGCCAATGCCTGCGCTGGCAAATACACCCAACCAAGCCGAAACACTACAGCATAGTTTGGAACACTATATATATATATATATATATATATATATATGTGTGTGTGTGTGTGTTTGACTTGCTTTGTTTGTATATCAACTTTTATAAATACACACACACACATACACACATATATGTATGCGCGCGCGCGTGTGTGTGTGTGTGTTTAATGTTAATATTGTAAGATATCTATCTATACTAATCTGTTCTTTTCTGTATGTTTTCTCTTTCTTTCTATATTTCTCTCTTTCTCTCTCTCTCTCTCAATATATATATATATATATATATATATCTGTGTGTGTGTGTGAGTGTGTGTAGTTGTACAGCATTAGTCAGGAAACTTGAATGGATCTTAATAAAATCAAATAGACATCATATATCTTTATAATTTCATATATATATATATATATACTCATTGGCATTACTTAAATGGTTCTTTGAAGAGGTGTAATAATGCTTAAATTTGTGGTTGAATCATTGCTTCTAATTTTAGAATTTAAAAAAAATCAATCATCTTATCTCTGCACACATGTACTATAAATAAATATGGCTATTAGCGAAATGTACATGGGACGTTCATTACATATATACATAACGTAGAACTCATAAAGAACATAGGAATCTTGAAATTCGAAAACACGTAACAACTTCAGGTACGAAACCTTTTTTATTAACTTTGAGTTAAAGGTTTCGACATAAGGTGGAGAGACACAATTTTTTTATGCTGTCTTTTTCATCTGGCCCCTATCTCGTGCGGTGTAACGTTACCGCCCTCGCCACCACACACGTTAACTTTCTTCCAACCATTTCACTTCTTGGCCGGTGATCAATTAGTGGCCGAGGAGGGGGTAGCGCACATTTCTTGCCTACACAAGAATACGATCGAGGGAGCGGAGAAAATAGAAGGACAAACGAACAAACACGAACAATGCTTGGGGTTAACTCAGAGCAGAAGGAGAGTATGCAACACTTCATTTCCGTTAGCATATATGGACTAATGCTAGGGTGGATTACTAGCGAAAATTCCACAAAGCTACTGGAATGCAGACATCTTGACTCGATCTTCTTCGCTGGACCCTATCTTCTCTGCTGGTCTCACCGCTCCGGTGTCCAGTGTTGACTCTGTCCGTGGTTCCACGCCAACTCTCTGCTGACTCGCCTCTCTGCTGTCCCGTCGCCAACTACCTGTCAGCTCCTTTTCCAATCAACTCTCTTTCGTGTCCTCTTACCACTTCCGGATACGGCGAGATTTCAGGTCCAAAAATCCTTTGTCTGGTTTCACGCCAAAACAGACAAAGGTATCGTCTGCTTGACGGGCCACCCACATAGTGTCACAGCGGCACCCATGGCGCGCAAATTCGTTTCGCCTCAGCGAGCCCCAAAAGTTGAACCTCCTTGTTTGGCGTCTAGTTTTCAACTCTCTAACTTTCTTTCAATTCTCAAAAAACCTCTGTGCGCTTCCGGTGCCTGACGTCACCCGCACCCTGTCACCCCGTTCCGTCATCTCGGGCTATTGTGATATCTCTGAGTGGCACGTCCGCCCAGCGCGCGCGTTACCACCTACATCAAGGTTTGCACCTAACGTGTGCTGAGCCGAAAGGTTCTCAGCCTAACTAAACTCAAAGGCATGAACCGAAATCCCTTGGCCATTACGTTACACACATACACACACACATATATATATAATATAATTCTTCCTCGGTACTCTAGATCGTGAATGTGTCAAACATATGAGGAGCCATAATTTACAGATTGCCGGTTAAAATTTGTAACATCAGTTGCAAAGCGTTGTAAGATCATTGATTGAATTAATAAAGATTTTAACGGTATGTTCTTTAAGTTGGTGAACCCAGATTTTCGATGTGTAACATTGAGCAATTTGAACTTGAATTAAGCCGTCCCCCACACTTTGAAGGTTAGGAAGAAAATATTTATTGAAGAGAGCTTCCTTTCGTTGTGTGACTGGATAAAATTAAACCATGGCATTTTAGAACAGGTCAGAAATCAAAAAACAAAAACAACAAAAAAACAAAACAAAAACAATCATATACCAATAGACAATATACGTGCGTTCTTTTTCTGAACATTTCTGTCGTTGTTTGTCAAATTATCCTTATGAAAAATTGATAATCTTTATTTATTAGAATATTTGGGCGTATTTGGGAGGAGGTGCTCGTGGTGTAATGGTTACCGTCGTAGGAAATGGACACGGCGACACGAGTTCAAATCCTGGCCGAGACTAATTGCATTTCACATAGCACTAATACTCTTGATAAAGGTATGAATCCAATTATTCTCCCTCCAGCTATGGGTAAATAGTAGGACAGACAGAGTTCTTCAGTATTGGTGAGGCAAATAGTCTATGAGAAGGAAAACTCTGAATTCAAACCTGTTAAACTTCGCTTAAAAATTGACCTTATGTCACATCCTGCCCGAGCGGAGGGGTTGGTAAATATGATTAGGGCTATTGTTTTCATATTTCTTGCAAGATTCACAACATTGTGGCTAATGTACCTTTCGATCTTCTTCAGGTGTTTCTTGTCAAATACGGGAGCCAACACAGAATTTTTATTATAACTCTGAATTCATAGATAAGCCGTCTGTATTTGGAGTATGGGGCATTTGTTCTTACTAAGGGCCTGTGACAACTTCCTTTCCATCTTCAGAGTTGGGCCCTTTCTTATGGCATGAGGTAAAAATAATAGATCGGGAAGAACATCGGACGATAAGTTAATTTGATTTTGTTTGGTTTTATGGCAAATCAACAATTGTAGGTTATTAATGCCAAATCCATTTTTAAACATATAAACAGTTCTATTTCAAACAAATCAGTTTAGTAAAAGTAAAGTTTTAATGTCAAAAACAGTTCTATTTAAAAAAAACTCAGTTTAGCATACAAAAACAGTTCCCTTTCAAACAATTCGGTTTTGCATAAATACGCAATTTAAATGTCAAAACAGTTTTATTGCAAGTAATTCACAAAATTTCCAGCATTACTAGAACCTCACCATCAGATTTTTAGTTTCCTATCCAGGACACCGGTTCAGTGGGGAGGCTTAGCTCTCTGCAGGGGGTGTCCTCGTGGTGTAATGGTTAAAGCGATGGACTGCGGGATCGTTGTAAGCGAGTTCGTACTCCAGTCGCGGTATTACGTTCCCTTTCAAGCAAATACTCGTGGGAAAGTTATGAACCCCCTTATCCTCCCAGCTATGGGTTAAATAGTATCACTACTGTTCTTCGTTGAGAATAGCTTCGGCATTAAATAACCTACAAGGGTTGATATGCCATTAAGCAACCAAACCAAACCAAACCTTACCTCTCTGCAGAGAAGCAGGCAGTGTACTCTATTGCTCCAGCCGACTTGGAAATAAAATAAATATCGATTTAATAAAGAAAATCATTACTGTAACAAAAGAGTAAATTACCTTCCTTCAGGAGTCAAGACTGGAAAAAACGTTAAGGCAGAAACCGATAAGATAAAAAAAGAATATTACCATATATCCCAACGGGCCACATCACCGAACTAAACCGGTTAATTTGTGCAGAAGCCAACCCAGTCAGTGATAAAAACGCTATTCTGTTAAGGAGCGCGAAAAGAAATACCTAACCTTGACTGCAACTTTAACAGGGACAGATAAGTCAACAAGAAAGCGTTAAGAATAGAAAAAAAAAAAACAAAGGGATATGTATGGATGAAAAGACCAAATCAAGACAACTGACAAGTTTAACTTGAAGAGTTAAATCAAAAGTTATAAGTGAAAGAAGGAAAAATTAAAAGATACCTTGGGAGGGTCTAGCAATACAAACAAAAGGGGCCATACTGTTAAAATTAGGTGTTGTATCGCCATGGACAACTATACAAACACCTATGCATGCAGAATCATAACGACGACACAATAAAAACGAGCGACACAGTTATTTAGAAAAATACACCTCTCACTTTATTTGAAAGGGTTCGAAAGGGTTACTAAAGATTTTACTGCGAGAGGGGGAGTTGGAGACCGAACAGAACATATTGACCCTCACTCTTATGGACATAAAAGCGTTTCGTTCCTTTTCGCCCAGGGCTGCTCAACCGGGGGCCTTGGGGACCCAGCCTCTCTGAGACATGTTCTCATTCCGGCATCTTCTCTCCAACTGATTGAACTTCCTGTGCACCGAGTTATATAATAGTTCGACTCCCACCTTCTTTTTTGGGCGTCACTAATAGTACTCATTCAACCCGTCCACGGTCAAGGTTATATTCTGATATTCATCGACCGGATGCACCTGTTATTTGCACAGGTGCATTTCCTATCTTGACAGCTTAGCCAGGGTCAATATGCAACATAGGTCGGATACTTAGGAGAGGTTTGGTGACCTGAAGAGACTTGCTATCGATCAGAATTAAGTAACCAACAGTTTAAGCTGGTATGAAAAACTCACAAATAATCTGTCGTAAGTAACTACCTAGCCCCTGTGCAACGAGTAGGATTTGACATAAGGTTGATTTTTAAGTTTAGTTTAACAAGTTTGAGTTCAGAGTTTTCATTCTCCTAGAGGGGTTGACGTATCAAGGTTAGAGAGCACAATCTGTCCACTATTTACCAATAACTGGAAGAAGAATAGTTTGATTTGAACTTTTAGCAAGGGTGTCAATTTTTGGCACTACAGCTAGTGAAATGCTAAAAAAAAAAAGAAAAAAAAGCAACCTGAATTTCTAAGCATCTTGTCAGGCGATTCTAAAATTACAAAAATAAAACAGGATTAAGTATTAATAAATATTTTAGACCACAACTGAAACCAATATGTATTCTGAGCATAGGAATGTTTTATGGTCATGGGCAAACTTGGCTCAATCAGCTGGGGCTGAGGAATACTTCAACTACATCTCTGCAGAAGCGTAACACTCTCCCAACGAGTGTCCTATGGCCAAGGTGCTGGTGCTGCAGGTTACACCGACTGCATCTCTGCAGAAAGTTAAGACTCTCCCAACGAGCGTCTTCTGGTCCAGTCAGCTGGGACAGCACAATATACCGATATCATCTCTGCAGAAGGGTAAGGCTCCTCTAACGAGTGTCCTGTTGCTCAGTCGGCTGGGGCTGCAGAATACACCGACTGCATCTATGCACAGGGGTAGGATTCTCCCAACGAGTGTCATGCATCCCATTCAGCTGGCGCTGCAGAATATACCGACCGCATCTCAACAGAGGGTTAAGACTCCCCCTCCGAGTGCCCTGCATATGACACAAGACACTAATCTGATGATGAAACATCAGTAATGCTGGACCATTGTAAAATGCGGAGTACCTATCATTATCATTGCTCCTAGGTCTATTCTGGCCGGGAGTTCGAGCACATGATAGGGCCTTATGTATAGGTCAGAGAGAAATGTTTGACATTTAAACTGTGCACTTATACTAAACTGAATTGCTTGAAATATAACGGTTTGACTTTTAACTGCGTGTAAACAAAAAATTGATTCTGAATTGTTTGAAATAGAATTACGAAGAGCATACGATAAGTTTATAGACCTTTTTCGTATGAGCATTTAAGATTGTCGCTGACTCTTGAAAATTCGGTATGTTATTGCTATACATCTTATGAGATGACAGACCAATTTTTATGATTCCAGGTTCAAATGAACAGCTAAAGTAGAAATTGGAATATACCCTACTAAAGCCTGGTGAATTTCAAAAATGCAATCTGGTTGTGAGGAGACTTTAGAATAAAGATATGCAATAAAATTGTGTTTTAAACTTGGAAAAAATGCCGCAGAAACGTATGGAATGCTTTACCCTCCCTATAGTCTAGACCTTGCACCCTGTGACTTTTGGTTATTTCCTACGTTCGTTATGAGACAATTGAGGAGATGAAAGAGGCTGTGGGGAAGGTCATTGACACGCTCTCACAAGAGGACTTCCATGGGGCCTTCCAGAAGTTGTTGGAACGGTACAACAAGCGAATTGCAGTCGGAGGAGATTACTTCGAAGGGGACTAGAGTTTCATGTGTATACTGTCAATAAAAGTGACCATACGAAAAAAGTCTGGAAACTCATCGTATGCACCCCGTAATTCTATTTGATCATTTAACTGTCCGTAAACAAATGATTGATGTTTAATTTAATTGTTTGTGATACATAGGTATACTTGAAAACATTAAACTGTGCGCAAACAAATTAAACAGAATTATTCATATTAAAAATAAATGAAACCATTTAACTGTTTGAATAAAATGAGCTCAGCCTCATTTAAAAATGTTGTCAACAAAATGTGTTTCGAAATCTTTATTTAATATATATATATATAAAGAATTTGGCATTAAATGACCTGCACTGGTTGATATACCATAAGACCACACCAAACCAAACAAAACCATGGGCAAACTACAGTCTGTGGGCCCAACGTTGCTTATAGCACTTTCCGAATAGCTTGCTTAATTTCCCGAGGAAAAATATTTATTTCGTTTTGTTGAATAAATAAACTAAAAACCAATCTTACTACGTCAATGTACATTTTTATGATTCATTTTTTATATTAACGTAACGTTTCAATTTAATAGTGACAAATGAAATTACTTGTCAGATTGTTGAATATCCACATTCGATTTAAAAGTAAATAGTTTTGATAAAAATTTGATTCACAGATGAAGAAAGTATTCTGAGTATTTTTCGGTGCATAGATCCTATTAATATTGACTACTTGGATTTTACAAGTATTCTTTTTTTAAATTATTCTGCAATGCGTGACGACAACATCGTGTGTTAATCAAATTTATTTCAGTGGTAATATCATGTCAAGAAAATTGTTGTGACTCTTTCATCGCAAAATTTTGTTTGTTGCAAGGCCCACCAAATGATGAGCAAGGTCCAGTGCTACACACTTCTCAAAAAAGAACGTCTGTGCTTGTTGTATCTCCGGCTTACTTTTAGTAATCATATTAGTGAGTTTTTTTTGTTTTTTTTTATCAACACCTGCGAGTCATCTAATGCCAGATAGTTTGGACTGATTTTGTTTTGTGGATGTTTTAGAATTTTGGGTGTATATTTTTATTATATTTAATTACTTTTGGTTAGATTTGGATGAAGAAAGCTCAAAATTTCCCCAAGTTTGATGCTTTTATGTTGGTTGGTTGGTTAGTTGTTTGGGTTTTATGGCATATCAACCTTTGTAGGTTATTTAACGCCAAATCCAGTTTTATGCGAATTGTCAATTCTATTTCAAAAACTTCAGTAATTAGAGAACACAGATTAATTGTCAAAAACATTTTTATTTCAAGCTATTCAGTTTATTCAAACTGTTCTAATTCAGCTAATTCAGTTTAGTATAAGTATTGATTTTGTTTACACACAGGTAAATGTCAAAACAGTTCTATATTAAAAAATTCAGTTTAGTGTAAGTACAGTTTCAATGTCAAAACAGTTCCATTTCAAACAATTAATTTTAGCATAAGCACGCTGTTTAAATGTAAATACAGTTGAAATTGACAAAAACATTTCTATTTCAAGCTATTCAGTTTAGTCAAACAATTTAGTATAGCATAAATATGCCGTTATTTCTATTTAACTCGGTGTATTCTACAGCCAAAGCCGAGTGGGCAATTGATGTTTTGAAAAAGGAACTTTTAAGTTGTTTGTTTGGTAATGTTTTAGTTGAATTTGTCAAACCCTGTTATAGTTTATGAGAATGAATTGAACCCTTCGAGGTACTTTGCATGTTGAACATATTTTTAGGAGAGGGTAATGTGGGTATGGTCATTATAAAGTCTGGAGAGTATCACTTCTTTTCTGTTTATTTCGGAGTTTTTTTCCACGTTTTTAAAGTTGGCATCATTTTATAAAGTTTATTGTTAGGGAATTCATCCAAGTAATTCTGACATTTTTGTTTCATATATATATATATATATACATATATATATATATATATATATATATATATATATATATATATATAAATTGAATCGCGAGTCGGGACTATCCTACTACAGTTTCGCCTAAAACAGCTCCTCAGGGTACCTAGCACCGGTTTACACCGGTTCTAGGTACCCTGAGGAGCTGTTTTATTTAGTATTAGCTCTATTTAGTATTGAGCACTTTTTGTCATGGTAGCATTGCAGAATTTTGCGGTGGTTTTTTGTTCTTTTCACCGACTGATTGCATATCTCTTGATTATTTTCAACTGGTGTGACGAAGTTGGCCTTTTCTTTTTTTTCTCCCGATAATCTTTTCTTTTTTTCCCCAGGCAGTGATTCGAGATATTGTTATCTCTGAATTCTGGTGGGTTTTTTTTTCTTGTTTTTTGTCACCGTGAATGCTGGTAGATAGTAAATTAGTAAGTATATATATATATATATATATATATATATTTGTCTGTGTTCTTTTTTATTAAAGAGTGTTATTTTAGAATTCGTGTCTGTAGCATCATTTTGTTCTTCTTTTGTAACTAAGTCTACAAGCTCATTTTCTTTGATATCAAAATGACTGAGTATCACGCTGAGCACTATTTCCTTTTTGTTGTTTAGTTGATTTAGATTGATTAATAGCTTTGCTAAAAGAGGAATGTTCAACTTTTTGTATTTAATGGCAGTTATGACTGATAGTGAGTCTGAAAATATTACTTGCTTTGATTTGTTATTTTTGGAGATGAGATCTAGTGATAATTCTACAGAATAAATTTCTGCACTAAAGATAGACGTTTCTTTTGGGAGATGTTTTCTTTTATGAATGTTTTTTATGATGGCAGAGCTACTTGTTGCATCTTTTATTTTTGATCCATCTGTGAAGATTGATGGATAATCTGGATATTTTTCTTTTATTTTCTAGAATTTATCTTGGGTGTGTTCTTTTTTTACTTTATAATATTGGTAGAGACTTAGATCTGTTTTTGAAGTTATTGCATTTCAGCGAGATGTTTTGAAAGCAAAAGTTTCATTGATTTTTCTGAGTAGAGAAAAGCCAGGATCCTTGAAAAATACACGTGATAATACAAATTCATACCCTCTTTCGAGAAAGAATCTCAATGTGTTGGAATCGAATGAAAATACTATTTAGAAATATCTGAAATCAATGAATATTTATTGATAAATATTACTAAAATGACGAAATCTAATTCAGAAATATTACTTCAAAAATATCTGAAAATTAAGAAATATTTATTGATAAATATTACTAAAATGACCAAAGGAAATTCTGAATTATTACTCAAAGAATTACTGAAAAGGAAGATATATTTATTGATAAATATTACTAAAATGACGAAATCTAATTCTGAAATAATACTTCAAAAATACCCGAAAATTAAGAAATATTTATTGATAAATATTACTAAAATGACCAAATGTAATTCTGAATTATTACTCAAAGAATTACTGAAAAGGAAGAAATATTTATTAATCAATATTTCTAAAATGACTAAATTAATTTCTGAATTATTACTTTAAGAATTTCCGAAAATAAGTAAAATACTTATTAAGTTTTACTAAACTGAGTGAATATAGTAATGAATTATTTTTAAAGAATATATGGGAATTGATAAATATCTATTGATAAATATTAATTAAATGATTAAATTTTGTTGAAGAATTTCGGAAAAAAAGAAAAAATACTAATAAATATGCCAAAAAATAGTGAATATTATAATGAAATTTTACTTAAAGAATTTTATTACTTTCTGCTGGGGAATGGTTCTTTTGGATATCAATTCTTTATTCTGTCAATGGAACAATTAAATTGAACTTAAATGTCTGAATATTTCTCTCTTGGGGAAGAATGACCAAAAAAAGACCCTTTTGTATTCTTAGCTTAATGACATATCAAACGACGTGGGTTATCTAATACCAAAGTTATCCTTGCAAAAGAAGAGTAGTGGTAATATTTAAACGATAGCTGGGAGTGGGGTAAATGAGTTCATACGTTTCTCTGGTGTATTTGCCCAAAATGAACGTAATATGATGACTGGATTTTGATCTTGCTTACTAGGATTGTTGCATAATGACCTCAGCCAAGCTGTCAAAAGAAGAAATGAACCTGTGTAAATAACAGGTGCATCCGGTCGAAAATATCAGGGGGCGAACTTGACTGTCGACGGGTTGAATTGAGTGCGAATTGTGACGCTCGCAAGAAGTAGGTGGGAGTCAAATTATTATATATCACTGGCGACAGGAAGTTCAGATCAGTTGGGGAGAAGATGCTGGAATGAGAACCATGTCCCAGCAGATGCTGGGCCACCAGGCCCCCGGTTGAGCAGCCCAGGAGAACGGGAAAGAAAGGCTGTGATAGCAAGAAGAGTTGGGTGTCAATATGTTGCAGTTCTGTTCGGTCTCCAACTCACCTCTCACACACAACCCTTTCAAATAAAGTGAGAGGTATATTTTTCTAAAGAACTGTGTCCGCTCGTCTTTATTGTGTTGAATATGTTTCTGCATGCATATGTGTATTTATAGTTGTTCATGGCTATACAACAGGATATTGCAGTCGACTACATTAGCCACAACTCTACTGGTATTTTTTTGCCAGGTGTTCATTTCTGAAATTCTGTTCTCATTATTTTAGACTAAAAGAAAATGGAGACTTTAAAAAAAGAGGCAAGTTTCATCTTTATTCGTGTCTCCTTTTTGGACTTGGCTATTTTCCAAGATATAGTTGGCTGAGCCAAGTGGAAACTCGTCCTTCCACAGTCAGAGAGAAAAGTATTCCATTCTATCACTCGTATTTTATGAAAGCAAGCCTAGGAGAGTTCCAAAAAGTAAAGCATATTTTATAAAAGCAAGCTAATAAGTAGTAGTTTATTTTATAAGGTTTTTATTTTATTTCATTCTGTAACATAGCCACATAATACATATGCATGCGGAAACATATTCAACACAATAAAGACAAGTGGATACAGTTCTTTAGAAAAATATACCTCTCACTTTATTTGAAAGGGTTTGAAAGGTATTATCTGTGAGAGGTGAGTTGGAGACTGAACAAAACTGCAACATATTGACCCCCGCCAACTCTTCTGGCTATAACAGCATTTCTTTCCCGTTCTCCTGGGCTGCTCAACCGATGACCAGGGGGCTCAACCTCTGCTGGGACATGGTTCTCATTCCAGCATCTTCTCTCCAACTGATCTGAACTTCCTGTCGCCGGGGTTATATAATAATTTGTCGTCCACCTACTTCTTGCGAGCGTCACAATTCACACTAAATTCAACCCGTCGACAGTCAAGGTTATCCCTCGATATCCTCGACCCGATGCACCTGTTATTTGCACAGGTGCATTTCTCATCTGACAGCTTGGCCGGGTCGGAGGTCAATATGCAACAATTCTATTAAACTCACTTCTAATGCTACGAGCTGTATTGAACAGAGGAAACATCCCACCAAACAGCAGCAGTATCGCTAACTACGACCCATCACAAAAACCATCCAAATTAGACGAAACAGATATGTGAGACACTGTTGGAGAAGTAGGTTCGTCAACAGTTCATCAACTGTTAAGCAACGAGCAATGGTTAGGCATCCAGCTAGAACTTATCAATAACAAATTTGTATTGGAACAGGATGTAGCCTGGAAGACCTGCCGGGAGCGATGGTCGGTAATGATGAATGGAGAAAGAGGGACAAGGAAATCCGTGCTAGCGTCACGGTATTATGATGATGAATTTCAGTTCTGTTGTCAGAATTCCTCATGTAGCATTACCAATGATTTTCCTAAGAATTGTAACATTACACAAGAAATAATAGGAAGCTTAAGGATTTTTCCATTACTTGGTGATAGGTTTTATCATGATTTATATTGGGCATCGCCAAACAGACTTTTTTTTTATCGTAGTAACACTGTACTGAGATATTTTGTTTAGTACTGCTTTTTTCAGAAACTCTATATTAAAAATTCGGCTGCCAATGTTATATAATTTAGGAATGATTTTTTTATTTTAATCAGTATTCGTTAATTATAATTTATCATTCAGTTTGGTTGAGCTTTGAATTAATTGGGTTAAGAGCTCAGGTGTATATTCATTCGATACAGTTTTACGCCCGTGTGCAAAGGATATGACTATCACCGTTGTTATAATAAAACCCAGACAGGAAATGAGGTTGGAGTGTGTATGACGTCATGCCTGGAAGAGATGGTGCTGAGAATTAGAGGATTTTGAAAAGGAGTCAGTTGGAGTTTATTCTAGACCAGAGAGTTGAGTTTTCTACCGTTGCGGCGGCGCTAAAGTTTTTCGGGTCCCGACCGGTGGAGATGAATTGAGATCTTAAACATCACAAGATGCGCCGTGCGTCGGGGTGGGGTTAGCATTGTAAGAATTGTTTATCTCTCCTCGTGTCGAAGAACCGAAGTCAAAAGATAATAAAATGCGTTCGTACCTGAACAACAGAGTTCGCTTGTGTATTGAATTTGTGCTTGTGTTTGAATATGTACGTGGTGTATTCAATAAGATTCCAGAATCTTTTTTTTTTAAAGGCATTTAAAATTGTAGTAGACTCTTGAAAATTCAGTATGTTATTGCTAAATACCTTATGAGATGGCTAACCAATTTTTATGATTCCAGGTTCAAACAAATAGTGACAGTAGCAATTGGAATACACCCTACTAAAGCCTGATTGTCACATCTAGTGAATTTCAAAAATGCAATCTGAACGTGGGGAGACTTTAGAGAACGATATGCGATAAAATTCTGTTTTAAACATGGAAAAATGCAAAAGAAACGTATACAATGCTTCATACTTCTTTTGGAGCATCTTGCATGAATCGAGCATCAGTTTTTGCGTGGCTTAAGAGATTCAAGGAAGGCACGGACGCTGTGAGGGATGGTGAGAGGTGTGGGAGGAGTAAGGAAGTCAATAGACCAGAGTTGATT
Source organism: Sepioteuthis lessoniana (assembly GCA_963585895.1). Taxonomy (NCBI): domain Eukaryota; kingdom Metazoa; phylum Mollusca; class Cephalopoda; order Myopsida; family Loliginidae; genus Sepioteuthis; species Sepioteuthis lessoniana. Next base: position 12,571,141 of record OY757942.1, read on the forward strand.
GGCCAAAGGGTTAGGGACAGGGTTACTATGTTGAAGTTTTAAGGGAGTTCAGGAAGTGATTCCTGCGGAAGAGACCAGCATTGTTCAAATCGGGTCAGTGGCATTTCCTCCAGGACAATGCACCAGTCGACAACTCCATCCTTGTCACACACTATTTGACTAAGGTGGGCCTCAAGACAGTTCCTCAGCCTCCCTTTAGTCCAGACCTAGCTCCCTGTGACTTTTAAGCTAAGAGGCTGTCGTTATTAGAAAATTGAGATGAAAGAAGCTGTGACGAAGGTCATTGACACGCTCACAAGAGGACTTTCATGGGGTCTCCCAGAAGTTGTTGGAACGGTAGAACAAGTGCATTGCTGCCGGAGGAGCGTACTTCGAAGGGGACTAGAGTTTCATGTGTGTACTATCAATAAAAATGCCCATACGAAAAAAAAAAATGGAAACTCATTTAATGATCATCGTATTTGAGAAGTATACGATATTAATTCATCCTTTTCTTTCTCATTCTTTCTTTGTAAGATTTTTTTCGATCTTTTTACAAATCCGCATTTTCTTACTTTTTGATAATATTGTCGTATACTTCCCATAGACTCAACCAAGAACCTAATCAAAGATCATGAACAAACTTCAATGAACGAAACGAAACACACTTCTTAATAAAAATATATCTCTCTCATTTTATTCTCAAAAGGGGCACACAGTTTGTTGTAAATTTGAGAGATAGATGGAGAGACATATACACAGAGATGGGACTTCTTTTTGTCCCATATCTCCTTCCTGGAATCAGTGGGTGCCAACGCTTATACCTCCTTGCAAGCCGTATCGTCAGAAACGACCTAACGCCGTGGCTCGACTCTGGATTCTGACTGGACTCTTAATCTGACTGCATGGTTCTCATATCACGTGGTCTCCTTTTGGTTACACACCTGCTCGACCGGCCTACCCCAACCCACTGCCATCCCTCTGTTTACTGATCACAACGTGACAGCTTGTCAAAGCACACGAGGTCATCAGGATCGAACCCAAAATCCATGTCAACAATCATTATATAACAATATTAGATGCCTTTATTCCCGGGACGAACAAATATGTATGTATGTATGTATTCTATGGTAGGTTCAAAATTTTAGAATAGTTTTAAGGAGAATATCCGTCGTAAATTCGAAAAAGAGGACCTTTTTTTGGGGTCATGTCTCATTTGAGGACTCCGTGACAAAACTAAGCAATGAAGAGAAATAGACCGAACGATAGTTGTCAACTCAGAAAAAACAAAACAAAAAAAACAACAACAAAAAACGCTGACTTAAAATATAATTAGCAAGGGTTTTTTAAAATTATTCTTGGACATAATCGGTTATAGCAGTAAAGTAATCAGCTGAGTAGAACAAAAGAATATATATATATATATATATATATATATATATATATAAATTATCCAGTTAGTGTCCAAGGACAGTGTGTGTGGATTATTGTTTTACATAGAATATATGAGGGTAATCATATAAATCTATGGGAGTGCTCAATGTATGGCTATTGTTAGTTCCCTATTTATTCGCTGGGGTATAACAAAATTCACATTCAGAGCGTATATAGTGCAATTCAATGGAGACTCAAACTCGGTTAAGCCGTCATAATAAATTTATTTCGGCGGAGAATATTGTTGGTAGACGAGACGGAGAATATACCAACAATATTCTCCGCCGAAATAAATTTTTTATGACGGCTTAACCGAGTTTGAGTCTCCATTGAATTGCACTATATATATATATATATATATATATATATATATCCAGCATTTTACTTCGAAATTTATCTAGAATTAAATTTATTGTCCGATCTTGTTTTTGTTTTTTTTTTAACTGGGTATTTTATGCTGCATGTTTGGAATTATGGTTTTGTTGGGTTCTTTGTTTAATGGCATATCAACCTTTGTAGGTTATTTAACGCTAAAGCCATTCTCCTACAAGAACTTTTTAGGTACTATTTCACCCATAGCTGGGAGGATAAGGGGGTCCATATCTTTCCCAAGGGTATTTGCCCGAAAGAAGACACCCGCTTAAAATTGTAAAATTAAATAGGGTGTTCACTTAGTGTAATACCTTTGGGAAATGAATGAACCCTGTTATCCGCCAACTATAGGTTATTTCCCAGTCAGCTGGGGCTGTAGAATATACTGACTGCTTCTCTGGAGAGGAGTAAGACCCTCCCAACGAGTGTCCTGGATATGAACCTAAACAATCTGATGGTGAGGTTCCAGCAATGCTGGAGCTTTGGAGAATGAGGAGTACTCCTTCATTGCCATCGCTCCCAGGTCCACTCTGGCCCGGAGTGGTAGCACCTGATAGGGCCCTATCTATGGGTTAAATAGAACTAACAGCATACTTATGCTAAAATGAATTGAGTAAACTGAATAGCTTGAAATAGAAACGTTTTTGACAATTAAACCTTACTTACACTTAAACTGCGAGCTTATTCTTAACTGAATTATTTCAAATAGAACTGTTTTTCGACATGAAAACTGTATTTACACATAACTGAATTATTACATATAACTGCTTGAATAGTTTGAAATGGAAATGTTTTTGACAATTAAACTGTGTACTTATGCTAAACTGAACTGTTTTCAATAGAACAGATTATTTACATAAAAATGGATTCGGCGTTAAATAACCGACAAAGGTTGATATGCCATGAAACCAATCAAACCAAACCAAACCAGCAATAGATTAAATAGTAACACTACCGTTCTTCTTGAAGGATGACTTTGGCATTAAATAACCTACAAAGTTTGATATGATATTAATCAAAGGAACCGAACTGTCTTCTTGAGATTTGGATTAAAATTTGGCTGAACACAAAATCATAAAAGCCATTTAGTTTTACGCTCTCAGATTTATCCATCTTTTATCCGAAACCCACTAAGATATTCTTCCATTTTTTTCATCATTCTTGCCCACTCGGCAGCAGACCCCCAATGAATGTCCTAGATATGACACTAAACAATCTGATAGTGAGGTTCCAGTGATGCTGAAGCTTTGGGGAATGCGGAACAACCCTTAATTGCCATTGCTCCAAGGTCCACACGGGCCAGAGTGGTAGCTCTTGATAAGGGTTCTATCTTGGGAAAGGTATGAATCCAATTATTCTCCCTGCAGCTATGGGTAAATAGTAGGGCAGACTAGGTTCTTCAGCCTTGGTGAGGCAACTAGTCTAGGAGAAGGAAAACTCTGAATTCCAAACCTGTTAAACTTCGCTTAAAAATTGACCTTGTGTCACATCCTGCCCGAGCGGAGGGGTTGGGTAAATAGGATAAGGGTTTTATCTACGAGTTAAACAGAACTAAACTGTGGTTTCTTGAGTTTACTGGTATTTAAGCTGCATATTTATGCTAAACTGCATTGTTTAAACTAAAACTGTTTTGACATTCAAACAGCATACTTGGGCTTAACTGAATTGCTCGAAATAGAACTGTTTTGACATTTAAACTATGTACTTGTTATAAACTGAACTATCTTTAATAAACCTGTTTTGAGATTAGCTCTGGGTATTGCCCTGTCGGCTGGGGCTGTACAATACACCGACTGCACATCTACAGAGAGGTAAGACCCTCACAAAGAGTGTCCTGATATGACACTAAACAATCTGATGGTGAGATTCCAGTGATGCTGGGGCTTTAGGGAATGCAGAGTACCCCTTCAGTGCCATTGCTCCCAGGTCCACTCTGGCCCGGAATGATAGCACCTGATAAGGGTCCTATCTATGGGTTAAATAGAACTAACAGCATACTTATGCTGAATCGAATTGTTTGAATAAAAACTGTTTGACGAAACTGAATAGCTTGAAATAAAAATGTTTTTGATAATTGAACTGTGTACTTACATATAACTGCGTACTTGCGCTAGACTGAATTGTTTGAAATGGAACTGGTTTTGAAATTGAAACAGTACTTCCATTAAACTGAATAGTTTAATATACAACTGTTTTGACATTTAACTGTGTGTAAATAAAATCTATACTAGTGCTAAACTGATCTGACTGAATTAGAACTGTTTGAATAAACTGAATAGCTTTGTTGGGTTAGTAAAATGGTAAATTCCTCTGAATGGAGTGAATGAGGGAGAGGCTCTCTGTGATTGGATATACTAATCACGTGATGAGCTCAGATGTCTTGGCGAAAAAATCCAAAGTCCAGTCAGACGGATTCCTCCAGACGTTCCGTGAGATGGGGACGTTAAAAATCTCTCAGAAAGACAATCCTAAGATACCAGATATTTTCTTCAGCGTGACAGTAAGTCTCTTAAACTCATTTTTAAACACAGGGAGGACTGTATATTGTTATTAATTGTTTTGTGAGTTGATTGGATTGTTAGAATTAAACGAAGTATTAATTCATTTATTTGTTGTTGTTAGCCGTAGAATAAACTGAATTGATTGAAATAGAAATGTTTTTGACAATTAAACTCTGTACTCATGCTAAAGTAAATTGAACTGATTATTTGTATAAAGATGGATTAGGTATTAGATAACCTACAAAGGTTGATATGCCATAAAACCCAACCAAACCAAACAAACCTTATCTTATTCTCTTGCCGCCCCAGTCGGCTGCGGCTGTAGACTACGCTGATTGCATATCTGCAGAGGGGTAAGACCCACCCAACAACCATTTTCCTGGTCATGGCACTAAACTGCATCTGATGGTGAGGTTTCAGTCCTGGTGCCTCAGGGAATGAAGAGTACTTTTTCATTGCTATTACTCCCAGGTCAACTATTACCCTTTGCTAGGGTCTCATCTAAGGGTCAAATAGAACAGTTGAACCTTTTAACAGTGTGAATGGTTGACTTTAAATTGAATTGTTGATATTAGATAGAAATAATAGAAACCATTTAACTGTGTGCCAACAATGTATTTATGCTAAATCAATGTTACATAGTAATACTTAACCTTGTGTAGAATAAAATTAAATGGAAATATTAATGTTTCAAACTAGATAACTCCGTACAAAAATGAACTCAGTGGTTCTCAAAGTGGGCGGTAACGCCACCGAGGGGGGCGATATGAGCTTTCAGAGGGGCGCTGGCGAGTAGACAGTCTGATGGGGGCGTTGAAATTTAAAGGGGGCGTTGGAGCAATTACAGTAAAATGTGACATTGGTGTTGGTAGAAAGGCCAGAAAAACGGGGCGATTTAATTAAGCGCCCCCAGTCGCTGTAACTAGACGTATGTGTCACGTCCATATCCGGAAATCTCTTCGTAAGGGACAATCTTCCCCTGGTCACGGCTTTCCCCTTTGTTTACTTCCCGTTTTCCTCGCTGCGACGTCAAACTTTCTGCCCCCTTTTTAACTCCGTTACTTTTATTTCTCATTTCTTCTCCCCTTTTTATTTTCTCTTTCGGGTTGCATTAAGCTCTGTTTTTTACACTCTTCAAACTGGTTGTAATTGAAGAATCAACCAATTCTTATGACATTTAACATTACCGTCGTTCTGGCGTTTGTTGGAAAAGTTGGGCGCTGGGATTTTGGTCCGGCCGGGAAGCGGGTGGTGGTCAAAAAAGTTTGAAAACCACTGGTTTAAAATGTTACTTAGCAGTTAGTGGTGTCGTCGTGATGTAATGGTTAAACCACTGTTTGCGGAATCGTTGTGAAGCGAGTTCGAACTCTTATCGAGATATTACGTTCACTTTCAGACAAATTTCCTTTCGAAACGTATAAACTCACTTATCCTCCCAGCTCTGAGTGAAATAGCTTTACTGTCCTTCTTCTTGAAGAATGTCTTTGGCATTAAGTGAAGGATGATATGCCATTTAACCACGAAATTATATATATTTAACAAGTATTGAAATGCGATAAAACACCACCAAATTAATTATTTTATAATTATCTTTTTTGTTTTGCTTAATTAAATTTTCTATAATGGGCTACAATGATTTAATATTTTATCTCAAAACGAGGAAGACAACAAAAAATTCAGCCTCTTTCAGCTTGTCATCAATTGCTGACATTTCACTTTTTCAAGGCCGTAGATACAAAAGGTTACAGATTCATCTAAAATCGAATAGCCTTCAAATCGACCCTAAATGTTGCCTCCAACGCTTCAATAAGTCCATGTTATGCTGGTTTACGATGATGTTTGTTTGTTTGTTTGTTTTTTGTTTGTTGTTTTTTTAGGTGGGGTTATGGCGTATCAACCTTTGTAATTTATTTAATGCCAAATCCATTTGCTGTATAGCCACATAATACATATGCATGCAGAATCATAACAACGACACAAGAAAGTCGAGCGACACTGTTCTTTAGAAAAATATACCTCTCATTTTATTGAAAGGGTTGCGTGTGAGAGGGAGTTGGAGACCGAACAGAACTGCAACATATTGAACCCCACTCTAATGGCCATCAGCGTTTCTTTCCCGTTCTCTTAGGCTGCTCAACCTGAGGTCTGGGGGCCCAGCCTCTCTGGGACATTGTCCTCATTCCAGCATCTTTTCTCCAACTGATCTGAACTCCAACTGCTCAATCGGGGGTCTTGAGGGTCCCCTCTACTGGGTGCTGGTTCTTTCTACCGCATCTTATCACCAACTGACTCGAACTTCCTGTGCACCGAGTTATATTATTGTTTTACGCCTACTCAATCTCTTCCCAAAACTGGCCAACGGAATATGCAACTTCCGCCGTCTTTGGAATGGTATGTTTGATCATCATCGAGCGGAAATAACTGTCATGCAGTTCACAGGTCACAATCTTCCGGTGCATCAGTTTGTGACTGCACCGTGGGATTTTAACCTTGTCTCATATTGTCAGCCAAGCTCGCCTAGGCAATCTCTTCCCATAACTGGCGAACGGAATATTCTACTTCCGCCGTCCTTGGAATGGCATGTTTGGCCGAGTCGGAGGTCAATACAAACACGTTTTGAACAAATTAACAGTTATTTTTTAAACAATTCAGTTTAGTATGGTCTAGTGGGCAGAGTGTTCTTCAATGGTCCAGGAGACATAAGTTCAATCCCAGGTCATGGTACTTAATATCTTCTTACTTAACACTCAGCAATATAAGGTACGTATCAAGTGTAAAGTGGAGCAATACGGAGAAAGGAGTAGCACCCTCCCCGACACCTCGGTGTAGTAGCTATTGAAAAGGGAACCTTCGAGTCACCCTCGACTATGGTACAGAATTTAATCGTCAAAACTATTTCTATTTCCAGCTATTCAGTTTTGTCAAACAGTTCCAATTCAAACAATTCAATTTAGCATACAAAAACAGATCGATTAAAAAAAAATACAAACAAGCATAAGTATGCAGTTTGAATGTTAAAACAGTTCTATTTCAAACAATTTAGTTAAACAAAAGTACACTGTGTAAACATCAAACAGTTCTCTTTCACGCAATTTAGTTTTGCGTAAGTACACATTTTAGTTGCAGAATACTCCAACGAGTGTCCCTGGATAAGACAATAAACAATTTGATGGTACAATTTACCAACCCCTCCGCTCGGGCAGGATATGACACAAGGTCAATTTTTTTAAGCGGAGCTTAACAGGTTTTGAATTCAGAGTTTTCCTTCTCCTAGACTAGTTGCCTAACCAAGGCTGAAGAACCTAGTCCGTCCTACTATTTACCCATAGCTGGAGGGAGAATCAGGGGGTTCATACCTTTCCCAAGGGTATTTGCCCGAAAGTGAACGTAATAGCGCCACTGGAGTAAGAACTCGCGTACTACGATTCCGCAGTTCATCGCTTTAACCATTACACCACGAGGACACCCCCTAAACAATTTGATGGTGACGTTCCAGTAATGCTGGATTTTAAGAAATGTGTCGTACCCTTTTACTTCCATTGCTCCCGTGTCTACTCAGGCCGGGAGTGTTAGCATCTAATAGAGTCCTATGTATGGGTCTAATACAACTATCTATCAATAAAATTGGTTTAGACATCAAACCATAATTATCTACTGCGGATTATTATGAATTACTCGATAATATACGTCTGCTGACCTTTGTTGTGGGCGAAACGAAGGCTCCCATTTCGTTAACTACTGCATTTTAGGCTCCTACACTACTGGAGAAGCAGAGATGAACTCATAAGAGATGTACTCTTATGGATCCCCACACATGGCCGCGCAAAAGCAGGACAACCAGCACGAACGTACATTCAGCAGCTATGTGAGGATACGGGATGTTGTCCTGAAGACCTACCTAGGGCAATGAACGATAAGGAGGAGTGGCGAGAGAGGGTCAGGGATATCCGTGCTACCAGTGCGATATGATGATGATGATCTACCAATCAAATTGGTCCGTTTAGTTAATTTTTTTACTACGGATTATTATAAATAAGTTATTAATAGAAGTAAGTCTGCTGACCGTTATCGAGATCGACCCGAAGGTTTTCTTTTTATTTCATACTATATATGTTAGTGTCCCTACTACCAATCAAATAGGCCAATTTATTCATAAAACTATGTTTACTACGAATTTTTATATATTACTTGATAATAGAATTAAGTCTACTGACCTTTTAGGGTCCTGACGAGTGTTCGCCAATCGCCCGGGAGACCTGGGTTCAATCCCAGGTCGAGTCATACCAAAGACTCAAAAAATGGTACTTGATGCCTCCTTGCTTGACACTCAGCATTATAAGATACGGATCAAGGGTAAAGTAGAGCAACCCAGGGAAGGAGTAGCGCCCTCCCCTACACCTTGGTGTAGTAGCTATCGAAAAGGGAGCCTTCGGGTTACCCTCGACTATGGTCGCCAACTTTACTTTACTTTACTATCAATCAAATAGGTCCGTTTAGACATAAAACTATACTTATTTATTACAGATTATTTAAATTACTTGATAATAGAATTAAGTCTTTGAATGTAATAAAAATCGACTCGATGGCTCCCTTTTCATTAGCTCCTACACCTATTATTGTCCCTTCCAGCAATCCAATAAGCCAGTTTATACAGGGTGGAACGATAAAATTGTCGTCCTAAAGAAAACAACGTTACAGCTTTATTTTAAAACTTTTATTGAAAAAATCAATTCAGCTAACTTGACTATGTAGTAGAGTTGACATCTATTCTATGTCACCGCCTTCAGCCTCAATCACCGCCTCGATACAGATCCAGAACTGGGAGCATGCCTTTACCACATGCGCCGGCAGGTGCTTGGCGAATACTCGGCGGATGGCAGCGATCAGGCTGGCTTTGGTTTTGTGGAAGGTCATGTTGGTGATGTTCCCGACGTATGACCAAACGAAGTAGTCCAGCGGCTTCAGGTCGGGAGAGGAGTAGGGCCTGTGAGAGAAGGGTACAAAGTCATAGCACTCTTTCTGAAGCCAAGCCTGGGTTTCTTTGGATTTGTGGGCCGGCGCCGAGTTCTGCTGCCACACCCAGGGTCTGCCACCGGCCAGCTGATTGGACCAGGGGATCACCACACACTTCAGCACATCCAGGTACACTTTGGTGTTGACTTTCAAGCCGACTTCGACGATGTGAGGTGGCATGATGTGGCCCTCACTTGAAACCATACCAAAGACCATAACCGTAGCCGGAAACTTTGTTTTGATCACCCTGGACACGTAGCTGTTATTCGTGGCAATCCACCGATGGTTACGGCTGTCATAACTTGGATCGGTAGAGAGCATGATTATACAGCGGCGCTTCTCCTATCTCGCTCGTTGAACATTGTGTCACTTTCAGACATGATAGAAGGCTCCTATCCCTCTTGGTACACAACTGGCCAACTAGGAGATGGTTTGCAACAAAAAAGAATCCGGTTTTCATTAAACGGAAATGGAATCATGTCGTCTTTTCTAGGGCGACAATGTTTTCGTTCCACCATGTAGAAGATTCCTATCGCTCTTGGGATTTGTACACAACTGGCCAACTAGGAGATGGTTTGCAACAAAAAAAAGAAAACCGGTTTTCATTAAACGGAAATGGAATCATGTCGTCTTTTCTAGGGCGACAATGTTATCATTCCACCCTGTACATAAAACCATAATTGCTGTCAATGGATTTTAATAAACTACTTCATTATATTAAGTCTGCTAACCTTAGTCGAGGGTAACCTGAAGGCTCTCTTTTCATTTGCTACTACACCCGTTAGGGTCCCTTCCATCAATCAAATCGCCCAGTTTACACATCATACCATAATTGTTCTCTACGGATTTTTATAAATTACTTGATAGTATAAGTAAGTCCTGTTAGGGTCGTATCTATCAATCAAATAGGTCAGTTTATACATATAATCGTTTACTAGAGATTATTTTACAATACATGATAATACAAATAAGTCAACTGACCGTTATCGAGATCGACCCGAAACTTCTCATTTAATTAACTACTACACCTGTAAGTGTGCCTTATCTCAATCCAATAGGCCCTTTGATACATAAAACTATAACTGTTTACATCAGATTTTTATTAATTCCTAGATAATATAAGTAGGTCTGCTGACCGTGGTCGAGGGCAAAATGAAGGCTCCCTTTTCATTAACTACTACACATAATATCAATCAAATAGGTTAATCCAGACGGAAAACCATATTGTTTACTACGGATTTTTTAAATTACTAGATAATATGAGTATGTCTACTGACTGTTACCGAGATCGACCCGTAAGTTCTCTTTTTAAAGCTAATACACCTCTTCGTGTCCTTTCTATCAATCAAATAGGCTAATTTATACATAAAACAATAAATGTTGTCTACGGATTTTTATAAATTACTTGATAATATATGTCAGTTTGCTGAACGTAGTCGAGGGCCAAACAAAGGCTCCTTTTTCATTAGCTACTACACTTTTAGACTCCTATGTATCAATCAATTTAGACATTAAACCATAATTATTTACTTCAGATTATTTAGATTGCTTGATAATAGAAAAGAGTCTGGTGACCGTAGTCGATATCGACCCGAAGGCTCCCTTTTCATTAGATACTACACCTGTTAGGGTCCCTTCAAGTAATCCAATAAGCCAGTTTATACATAAAACCATGATTGTTGTCTACGTATTTTCATAAATTATTTAATGATATAATTGTCTGTCCCCTTTTCATTTCCTACTACACCTGTTAGGGTCTCTTACATCAATTTGCCCAGTCGGCTGGGGCTGTAGAATATACCGACTGCTTCTCTGCAGAGGGGTAAGCCCCCCCCACCAATGAGTGTCCTGTTTATGACACTAAACAATCTGATTGTGAGGTTTCAGCAATGCTGGAGCTTTGGGGAATGAGGAGTACCCCTTCATTGGCATCGCTCCCAGGTCCACTCTGGCCCGGAGTGGTAGCACCTGATAGGGCCCTATCTATGGGTTAAATAGAACTAACAGCATAATAATGCTAAACTGAATTGAGTAAACTGAATAGCTTGAAATAGAAACATTTTTGACAATTAAACCGTACTTACATTTAAACTTCGTGCTCATGCTTAACTGAATTATTTCAAATAGAACTGTTTTTCGACATTAAAACTGTATTTGCACTAAACTGAATTATTACATATAACTGCTTGAATAGTTTGAAATTGAAATGTTTTTGACAAACTGTGTACTTATGCTAAACTTAACTGTTTTCAATAGAACAGATTATTTACATAAAAATGGATTTGGCGTTAAATAACCTACAAAGGTTGATATGCCATAAAACCAACCAACCAACCATCTTACATCAATCAAATTGGCCACTTTATTCACAAAACCATAATTGTTTTCTGCGGATTTTTATAAATTAATTGATAATATAAGTATGTCTGCTGACTGTAGTCGTGGGTGAAAAGAAGGCTCCCTTTTATTTCGTAATTATTAACGACTCAATGTCCATTCTTTCGTTCATAGTATCATTCTCTCTCTCTCACTCTTTCTCTCTCTCTCTCTCTCTCTCTCTCTCTCTCTCTCTCTCACACACACACACACACATATATATATATAAATCTAAAGTCTTATGTGCATATATATATATATATATATATATATATATTGTAACTCAGAAGACCTGCCGGAGGCGATGAACGATAGGGAAAAGTGGCCAGAGATGGTCAAGGATATCCGTGCTGGCGGCACGACATGATGATGATGATGATATATATATATATATATACGAGGATAATTAAATAATTTTCCAGACTTTTTTCGTACGGGCACTTTTATTGATAGTACACACATGAAACTCTAGTCCTCTTCTAAGTAATCTACTCCGGCTGCAATGCTCTTGTTGTACCGTTCCAACAACTTCTGGAAGACCTCATGGAAGTCCTCTTGTGTGTGCGTATCAATGACCCTCGTCACAGCCTCTTTCATCTTCTCAATTGTCTCAAAAGTCACAGGGAGCAAGGTCTGGACTATATAGAGGGTGAGGAAATGTCTTGATTTCCATCTTGGTCAAATAGTCTGTGACAAGGATGGAGTTGTGGACTGGTGCATTGTCCTGGTGGAAATGCGACTGACCCGATTTGAAGAGTGCTGGTATCTCTCCCTGAACTCCCTTAAAACCTCAACATAGTAACCCTAACTCTAACCTTTCGTCCAATCAACTCCGGTGTTCTGACTTCCTTACTTACTCCCACACCTCTCCCCATCCCTCACAGACTCCCTGCCTTCATTGAATCTTATATGCCACTCAAAAACTGATGCTCGATTCATGCAAGATGGTCCAAAAGCAATCTGAAGCATTCCATACGTTTCTGTAGCATTTTTTCCCAGTTTAAAACAGAATTTTATTGTATACCGCTATTCTAAATTGTCATATTGCATTTTTGAAATTAACCAGGTATGACAAACAGGTGTATTCCAATTGCTGTTGTAGCTGTTCATTTAGACTAAAATCATAAAAATTGGTCAGTTATCTCATAAGATGTATAGCAATAACATGCGGAATTCTCAAGAGTTATACGCCAATTCTAAATGCTTGTACAAAAAAGTGCTGGAAACATATTGAATGCACCACGTATATATATATATATATATATATACAAAGACTATAGTTATTTTTCTTTGGTGGATAAAGGATATGGAGACCAACTTTTGCTGGAACGAATCAAAGATCTGAAAAGAGTCCTGTTCCTAGCCTGAAGGTTGTTCCTGTTATTCATTTCTATCATCTTCAACGATCACAGAGACTGAATCGAAAGTGTACAATAACGAGGTTCTTCGGCTAAAGATGAGGTTTTTATTTTATTTTATTTTATTTTGTTCTTAAAGGATGACCTTCACCGATCGTCGGTGATTATACCGCTTAAAATTCCATAATTTTAATGAATGAAATTAAAAATTTGGGGCTACGAGAGTTTTTCGAAAAATCTGTTACTATGAATAGATCAAAACTTCGAAAATATTCCAGAAATATCCAGTCGGCTGGGCCTGTAGTAGCACCTAATAGGGCCCTATCTATGGGTTAATAGTATATAGGATTTAGTTTGATTTGGTTTATGGTATATCAACCAGTGTTGGTTATTTAATGCTAAATCGTCTTAATATATACTATATATAATTTGTAAACGCATAGTTTATAGATAAAACCTTTAAACGACTCAGATCTCATTTTTGTATAAAGTTAAAGGGTTAAACTTTTGATGTCGGAGTCAATAGTTCGGTTTGGTTTTATGGCATATCAACCATTGTAGGTTATTTAATGCCAAATCCTCTTTATACATATATATTAAATATATATGATTTGGTTTAGTTGGGTTTTATGGCATATCAACCATCGTAGGTTTTTTAATGCCAAATACTCTTCATACATATATGTTAAATGTATATAATTTTGTTGGGGTGGGTTTTCTGGCATATCAACCATTGTTAGTTATTCAATGCCAAATCCTCTTAATATACGTGGTGTATTCAATAGGTTTCCAGACTTTTTGTAGAGGCATTTAAAATTGTCGTAGACTCTAGAAAATTCACTATGTTATTGCTATACATCTTATGAGATGACTGACTAATTTTCATGATTTTAGGTTCAAATGAACAGCTACAGCAGAAATTGGAATACACCCTACTAAAGCCTGATTGTCACAGCTGGTGACTTTCAAAAATGCTATTTGACACTTTAGAAGAACGATATGCAATAACATTCTGGTGTAAACGTAGAAAAAATGCCAGAAAAACGTATGGAATACTTCAGACTGATTTTAGACCATATTGCATGAATCAAGCATCAGTTTTTGAGTGGCATATGAGATTCAAGGAAGGCAAGGAGTCTGTGATGGATGGGGAGAGGTGTGGGAGTAAGTAAGCTAGTCAGAACACCAAACTTGATTGGCCGAAGGGTTAGGGTTAGGGTTACTATGTTGAGGTTTTAAGGGAGTTCAGAAAGAGATTCTGTCGGAAGAGGCCAGCACTCTTCAAATCGGGTCAGTCGCATTTCCACCAGGACAATGCACCAGTCCACAAGTCCATCCTTGTCACAGACTATTTTACCTAGATGGGAATCAAGACAGTTCCTCAATATCCCTATAGTCCAAACCTTACTCCCTGTGACTTTTGGTTATTCACTAAACTCAGAGCCTGTCGTTATGAGATAATTGAGAAGATGAAAGAGGCTGTGACGAAGGTCATTGACATGCTCACACAAGAGGACTTCTATGGGGCCTACCAGAAGTTGTTGGAACGGTAGAACTAGTGAATTGCAGCCGGAGGAGATTTCTTCGAAGGGTACTAGAGTTTAATGTGTAAGTCTAGAAACATATTTAGTGATCCTCGTATATCTATTGAATATTGTTTGTAGTTCAAATCTTAAAAGGGACCCGAGCTCATTTGTTTGCACATATGATTTGTAAGTAAGCAGTTGGTAATCTCCGAGCATACAAGTATTACTATTGTTTAAACAGGGGCACCTCGGTTGAGTTCGATTCTCATTAGGTGCCCCATTATTACGGTTTTGAGCCTCAACTAAGCAAAAAATCTTAGTAAATTACTATGTACGCCTCGTGTGGTAGACAACTGGTAAACCTTCATGAATGAGTTCGATTCTCATTGGGTGCCCCATTCATACGGCCTTGAGTCCCAACTAAGCAAAAAACCTTAGTAAATTACCAGTATTGTGTGCTCCCATTTAAATGGGTAGAAGTATTCTTACATGGATACTTTTATTTAATATCTATTTATTGTTTGCATCTAATCAAATGGTTTTAAATATTGTAATTGAATATTGTTTTTCTGCACTCATGGACAGCTATCAATAGGCTATCGATTATATGGAAATCAGACCTAACCGATAAAATTAAACGCAGTTTCTTCCAGGCAGCGGTCGCATCGATACTGCTATATAGATGCACTACATGGACTCTGACAAAACGGCTGGAGAAGAAGCTAGACGGCAATTACACAAGAATGCTGCGAGCAATCTTGAACAAGTCCTGGCGGCAACACCCCACAAGACACCAACTGTACGGCCACCTGCCTCTTATCACGAAAACTATTCAAGTTAGACGAACCAGACATGCAGGACACTGCTGGAGAAGCAGGGACGAGCTCTTAAGTGATTTAGTCTGATGGACCCCACACATGGCCGTGCAAAAGCAGGACGACCAGCACGAACATACATTCAATAACTATGTAAGGATACGGGATGTTGTCTAGAAGACCTGCATGAGGCGATAAACAATAGGGAAAAGTGTCGAAAGAGGGTCAGGGATATCCGTGCTACCAGCACGACATGATGATGATGATGAAATATACAATTTATTCACACAGTAAAAGAGTTTCAAGTATTCCTATTCAACACTAATAATTCTATTCAACATGAATGATTCATTTGCACACAGATTTTTCAAAGTATCACAAACAATTCGATTAGTCATCAGTCACTTGATTACAGACAGTTTAATGATCAGACAGTTCTGTTTCTAACAATTCAATTTAACGTTTGCCAAGTCAGCAAGCGCTGTAGAATACACCGATTGCACCTCTGCAGAGTGGTAAGACACCCCACCCGCCACCAACGAGTGTCCTAGATATGACAATAAACAATCTGATAGTGAGGTTCCAGTGATGCTGGATCTTTGGGGAATGCGGAATACCCCTTCATTGCCATTGCTCCCAAGTCCACTCTGTCCTGGAACGGTAATACCTGATATGGGCCTATCTATGGATTAAATAAAACTAAACTGCATGCTTATGCTAATCTGAAGTGTTTGAATAAGAACTGTGGGACGAAACTGAATAGCTTAAAGTAGAAATTTTTTTGACACTTAAACTGTGTACTGACATATAACTGCGTACTTATCCTAAACTGAATTGTTTGAAATGGAATTGTTTTCGAAATTGAAACTGTACTTGCATTAAACTGAATTGTGTGTAAATGAAGTATGTACATAAAACCAAAAAGGAAAAAAACCAAAAAGAAAAAACCAAAATGGCTTCCGAAGAAATAGATCTACGACCTCACAACTACTAACCATCCGCAGAATCCTTGAAGGTGTACGGGCAAAGAACCTACAAGCGACATTAATATTTGTCGACTTTACCAAGGCTTTCGACTCCATTCACAGAGGAAAGATGGAACAAATCCTACTAGCGTACGGCATACCTAAAGAAACCGTAACGGCAATGACGATTCTCTATAGAAACACTAAAGTAAAAGTACGATCATCGGATGGAGACACAGAATACTTTGACATTGTAGCAGGAGTACTACAAGGGGACACGCTGGCTCCGTATCTCTTTATCATTTGTCTAGACTACGTACTTAGAACATCGATTGACAAAATCAAAGAGAATGGCTTCGAACTGACGAAGAAAAGAAGCAGAAGATACCCCGCAACAACAATTACCGACGCCGACTACGCCGATGACATAGCGATACTGGCAAATACACCTGACCAAGCCGAAACACTTCTGCATAGCTTGGAACGAGCAGCAGCAAGCATAGGCGTCCATGTTAATGCACACAAAACGGAATATATGTGCTATAACAAAACGGGGGACATCTCCACTCTAGAAGGAACCCCTCTTAAACTAGTAGACAAATTCACGTACCTAGGAAGCAGCGTCGAATCAACCGAAAAGGACATCGAAACGAGGTTAACGAAAGCATGGACAGCTATCAATAGGCTATCGACTATATGGAAATCAGACCTAACCGATAAAATGAAACGCAGTTTCTTCCAGGCAGCGGTCACATCGATACTGCTATATGGATGCACTACATGGACGCTAACAAAACGGCTGGAGAAGAAACTAGATGGCAATTATACAAGAATGCTGCGTGCAATCCTCAACAAGTCCTGGTAGCAACACCCCACAAGACATCAACTGTACGGCCACCTGCCCCCTATCACGAAAACTATTCAAGTTAGGCGAACCAGACACGCAGGACATTGCTGGAGAAGCAGAGATGAACTCATAAGAGATGTACTCTTATGGATCACCACACACGGCCGCGCAAAAGCAGGACGACCAGCACGAACGTACATTCAGCAGCTATGTGAGGATACAGGTTGTTGTCCTGAAGACCTACCTAGGGCGATGAACGATAGGGAGGAGTGGCGAGAGAGGGTCAGGGATATCCGTGCTGCCAGCACGATATGATGATGATGATGAGAAGCTTGAAATAGAAATGTTTTAGACAATTAAACTGTGTACCCATGCTAAAGTGAATTGTTTGAAATAGAATTGGTTATTTGTTTGGCATTAAATAACCTACAAGGGTTGATATGCCATGAAACCCAAACAATCAACCAAGCATCGATTTAACGTAATTGTTTTCCCACAGTTTAATGTCAAACAGTTCTATTTGACACATAGATAAAAACATACAAGGTGAACCCACTCTGCATCAGAGGAACCTATGGTGATGTAATGGTTAACAAGCAAATCTACACGACTGAGTTCGAGTCCTATTGGGTGCCCCATTCATTCAGCCTTGTGCTAGATTAGAGCAAAGAGTTCGTAAATTACTACCATTCTGGGTCAAGTTTGGCCTTGTAACAATTGCAATAGAGAGGTACTCCATATTCCCCGAATATTCAGAGTTGGATGATTGGTTGGATGTTTGATTGGGTTTTATGGCAAATCAGCCTTTGTGGGTTATTTAACACCAAATCAATTTTTAATAAAATAGTTCTTATTCAAATAATTCAGTTTAAAATAAGTAAACAGTTTAAATGTAAGTTCTGTTTAATAGTGAAAAACATTTCTCTTTCAAGCTATTCAGTTTAGTCAAGCAGTTCTTATTCAGATAATTCAGTTTAATATAAGTTCAGATTTTGTTAACACACAATTAAATGTCTAAACCGTTCTATATTGAAAATCAGTTTAGTGTGAGTAGAATTTCAATGTCAAAAAACAGTTCCTTTTCAAAGAATTCAGTTTAGCAAAAGCATGCAGCTTAAATTCAAGTACACAGCTTATTTTTTAGTCAAAGAGTTCTAATTCTGATAATTCGGTTCAGTATAAGTACAGTTTTTGTTTGCACACTGTTAAATGTTAAAACAGTCTACATTAAACATATCATTTAAATATAAGTACAGTTTCAATGTCAAAAACAGTTCCATTTCAAACACTTCAGTTTATCATATGCAAGCAGTTTAAGTATGGTTTAATTGTCAAAACATTTCTATTTCAAGCTATTATGTTTAGTCAAGCAGTTCTAATTCAAACAAATCTGTTTCGCATAAGTATGCAGTTAGTTCTATTTAACCCATTGATAGGGCCCTATCAGGTGCCACCATTCCGGGCCAGAGTGGGCCTTGGAGCAATGGCAGTGAAGGGGTATTCTGCATTCCCCAGCGCTCCAGCATCACTGGAACCTCACCATCAGATTATTTAGTGTCATATCCAGGACACCCATTGGGGGTTCTTACCCTCTTCAGAGGAACAGTCGGCTTATTCTACAGCCCCAGCCAACTGGACTATACACGGAATTAATCTGAAAACTGTTTTATTTCAGATGATTCAGTTTAGCATAAGTACATGGTTTAAATGTCAAAACTGTTCTATTTTAAACAATTCAATTTTGCATAAATACGCAGTTTAAATGCAAAACAGTATACTCCATCCACCGTTTAGTTCTATTTAACCTATAGATAGGACCCTTATCAGGTGCTACCACTCCAGGCCAGAGTGCACCTGGGAGCAATGGCAATAAAGGGATACTCCGCATTTCTTAAAGCCCAAGCATTGCTTGAACCTCACCATTAGATTGTTTAGTGGCATATGGAGGACATTCATTGGGTGGGGGGTCTTATCCCTTTGTAGAGGTGCAGTCGGTATATTCTACAGCCACAGCCGACTGGGCAATCAGGGTTGGTGCCAACGCATCAAATTGTTAAATGTCATATCCAGACCACTCTTTGGGTTGGGGAGGGGTGCTTACACCTCTTTGAAGATGTAGTCGTTGTTTTCTAGTGCATCTCTTAGCTGAATGTGGTTTGTTTAAGGACTTTTTATAAAGCCAAAATCTTTTTTTAACTAATAAATAAAAGAAAGTGAACATCCTCTAACTGAATTGCTCGGTTTAGTGGCATATCAACCTCTATGGATTATTTAATGCCAATACTACCCTTGTTGAAGAACAGTGGTGGTATTACTTAACCAAGAGCTGGTAGGGATATGAGAGTTCATGCTTTTTTCAAACGTATTAGTTTGAAAGTGAAAGTAATACCTTGACACTAGTTCAAACTAATTCACTTGGTCTGTTTAGTGGCATATCAACCTCTATGGATTATTTAGTGCCAATACTATCCTTGTTTAAGAACAGTGGTGGTATTACTTAACCAAGAGCTGGAAGGGATATGAGAGTTCATGCTTTTTTCAAGCGTATTTGTTTGAAAGTGAAATAATACCTCGACTCTAGTTCAAACTGATTGATTTGGTTTGTTTATTGGCATATCAACCTCAATGGATTATTTAATGCCAACACCATCCTTGTTTAAGAACAGAGCTGGTAGGGATATGAGAGTTCATGCTTTTTTCAAGCGTATTAGTTTGAAAGTGAATGTAATACCTCGAATGTGGTTCGAACTCACTTACTATGTATGATATTGTAGTTCAGCCCGTTATCCACTACGCCACGGCAGTTCCCCCTCTCTTAACTCCCAAGGCAGATATACACAATGTATAAAACGTTACTTTCTTCTTCATAGCTTGGCTTTTAATTCTCTTACTCTAGTGAGTTTGACATTGGTCGCAGTATCTCTAAAAGTTCTATCTGATATGGTGTGAAGCTGTACTGTCATATTTGTTTCAATATATTCAAATCCGACCGTTAGAATAAAACCAGAATAAAGGATCCTGCTGACACGTCTAGACAGCTGTCTAGACTTCTGGATATCTTCCCTTTACATCAAACTAGTGTTTTTCTGCTGCGTACAAAGCTGCATCTAAAATCTAAAATTTAAACTTACAATTAATGATTCAGTATTTACGATTTTTTTTATCGTATATGTATAATGTAGATGCATTGCTAATGATTTCCTTCTAGAAATACATTTGAAATCAGGTTGTAAGTGATTGTCACTGGTCCAAAATTAATGCAGGTCTTACTGACATAAGACAGCTATTATGTGCATCATGTAGCACTAACGAACATCTCGATCGAAACAGACAGCAGCAGTGTGCAGCATAGCTTGTGTTAAATTAGTTAAAATAGAATTTTGCATTAGGTGGGGCTGTAAAAATAACCAGTCAATGTGATTTAACGTCTATTCTCTTTTGAAGTCACTGGAATTATATGACGAACAACTGTGGCCCAAGACTGAATTAGTCGACCTTCAGATAAGAGTCAACTAATCAATCCACAGGGTTAATAATTAAATTGGTTTGTGATTCAGAACGTCTAGTATAAATACGAAAGATTTTTAACCTTCGTCCTCAGTGAAGACTTACAGTCGCTTCGAACAAGGCAAAAAAGCTGCCCCTTTCTCTTAGATCAGATTTTCTAACAATCAACAAAGATCTTTTTAAACCATGCCTAACTACACCCTGTACTACTTCAATGGCCGCGGACGTGCCGAGATCCTACGTATGATGTTCGCCACTGCTGGCGTTCAATACAACGACAAACGGTTCGAATTCAACGAATGGGACAAATACAGGAATGGTAAGAAATCTTCTGTTTTGCATTTCTGATTATTTTAATGATTTAAATCAGGTTTTTTAGCTACCAAGGCGGTTTGGATAAGATGAGTTTCGACCAAAATGACGTTTTTGCAAATATTACCTTCTATCAAAAATGAATATGGCGAAAGACTATGGTAAGATAAATATGGCGAAAATAGATTAATTTCTAAACCTATTCATTATCATCTTAATCAGGTCATGCTAATAGCATACATTCTTTTGGCCCAATCTCACCATCCGCCCCAATCGACCATTGATATTTGTGCTCTCTAAACCGCACCCAGCGTGGAAACAGTACTGATAAATGAATTTTTTTGCTGGTCAGCCAACAATGGTATACCCATTTCTTGGAGTCCTTAGTAGATCGTCGGTTATGAGTTCATGCCTTTTACTCCAAAATTGCCCAGCATGTTTTATTCGTCTGAGATGGGGGGTAAGTAGTCTGCTGTTTTCAGAGATGCTACTTCAAAGATTTGTTCAAAACATTACACAGTATCCTTGTGCAGGTCCTACCTAGCTTTATTCAAAGCTCTTCGTTAATGTACATGACGTGCTACCAGACAGTAGTACTAACATGGCTACAGCCAGGAAGAATTCCTGTTTTATTTTATCGGATATGTTCAATGACTCGTCAATAGAATTCTATACCTTTTCTATGCGTATGTTTATATAACATTCTGTTGATGAGATATTGCTACCGAGGTATGTGAAATGATCTGCTAATTTAAGATTTTTTGCTATTTTGTGTGTAGATGGTGGCATCTTGATTAAAACAACAGTAATTACGAGGGTGATTTAAATGATTTAACAATGTTTTGTCTGTTTTTATTCATATGACACTATAAACCTTTTTATTCATTTGTAAATGTCTTTATATGAATGAATCTAATAAGACATATCTAACATTCAAATTTTTTTTTTCACAAGTTATGCTTAGATGTGGGACAAAGTAGGATATATGGGGCACCCAGTGAGATTCAAACTCAAGTAATGGTTTGCTGTTCTAGTTTGCTCAACATTACCCGATGCGAGTTGTCTTATAGCATTAAAATATTTATCCTTTTATTATTATTATTATTATTATTATTATTATTATTATTATTATAAATGATGTCGTTGTCATAAGACAAACAATTCAAACTCTCATGGGCAAGTCACACTGGACGTTCCAGCTTTCGCAAGATCATCTGAGTTAAACCACGGTAAACCTGTACAATACTTAGATGTTTTTGCTAGTTTGTTTGGGTCTTATGGCATATCAACCTTTATAGGCTATTTAATGCCAAATCTATTTTTATACAAATAAACAATTCTATTTCAGAATATTCAGTTTAGTATGAGTATAATTTTTTGTTTACACAGTTAAATGTCAAAACAGTTCTATTTCAAACGATTCAGTTTAGCGTAAGTACACTTTAAATGTGATTACAGATCTATTTCAAATAATTCTGTTTTGCATACAAAAACACTTCAATTTCAAACAATTCAGTTTAGCATCAGTACGCAGCTTAAATGACAAAACAGTTCTATTTCAAGTTATTCAGTTTAGCATAAGAACTCAGTTTAGTTCTATTTGACAAATAGATTGCACCCTATTAGGGGCTCTCACCCCGGGTCAGAGTGGACGTTGGAGCGATGGTAATTTCCTAAAGCTCCAGCATTATTGGAATCTCATCATCAGATTGTTTTGTGTCATATCCAGTTTTTCCCCTTGGCAAAAAAGCAGTTTTTGTATTCTACAGCCCCAACCGACAAAGTATTTACTTAGATGAGGGACTGATTAGGTAATAATTGGTACTGTAAACATCAGGAAGCCATTATACTAAGTCTAGTAAATAACAGCAACAATGTTTAATAATCACAATGAACAGAAAAGACAAGGGAGAGAAGCTTGTTAATTCTTTTTTGATATTTCAAGCCAAGATTCACCAACTATAGATTAAGGTTCAGCTGTTGATAAGACCTGACCAAGCCGAAACACTACTGCATAGTTTGGAACGAGCAGCAGCAAGCATAGGCCTCCATGTTAATGCACACAAAACGGAATATATGTGCTATAACCAAACGGGGGGCATCTCCACTCTAGAAGGAACCCCACTTAAACTAGTAGACAAATTCACATACCTAGGAAGCAGCGTCGAATCAACTGAAAAGGACATCGAAACGAGGTTAACGAAAGCATGGACAGCTATCAATAGGCTATCGATTATATGGAAATCAGACCTAACCGATAAAATGAAACGCAGTTTCTTAGGCAGCGGTCACATCGATACTGCTATATGGATGCACTACATGGACGCTAACAAAACGGCTGGAGAAGAAACTAGATGGCAATTACACAAGAACTCTGCGTGCAATCCTGAACAAGTCCTGGAACAACACCCCACAAGACACCAACTGTACGGCCACCTGCCCCCTATCACGAAAACTATCCAAGTTAGACGAACCAGACATGCAGGACACTGCTGGAGAAGCAGAGATGAACTCATAAGAGATGTACTCTTATGGATCCCCACACATGGCCGCGCAAAAGCAGGAAGACCAGCTCGAACGTACATTCAGCAGCTATGTGAGGATACAGGTTGTTGTCCTGAAGACCTACCTAGGGCGATGAACGATAGGGAGGAGTGGCGACAGAGGATCAGGGATATCCGTACTGCCAGCACGATATGATGATGATGATGATATTCTCACCAAATTATGGCACAAAGAAATAAATAAAAAAATTATAGAAATGATTAGGATGAAATTATGGTCATACATAATCGATACAATCATATTGATTGTTTTGTTGATTTGTTTTACGGCATATCAACCCTTCTCGGATCATTCAAGTAATTTTGATAATTTCAAGTAACTTTAATAATTCAGTTTAGTATAATAAGTATAATTTTTTATTTACACAGTTAAATGTCAACAAAATTCTATTTCAAACAATTTATTTTAGCATACGAAAAAAATTCTATATCAAACAATTTTGCTTTGCATAAGAACGCAGTTTAGTTCAATTAGATAGGGCCTTATCAGCTGTTACCATGCCGGGCTAGAGTGGACCTGGGAGTGATGGCAATTAAGGGGGACACAACATTCCCCAAAACTCCAGCATTATCGAAACCTCACCATCAGATTGTTTAGTATAATAGCCTATACACTCATTGAGGGGAAATGACTTACCCTTCTGCAGAGATTCAGTCGGTCTATTCAATAGCTCCATCTGACTGTGCCAGATACAATCTGGTACGTGAAACTAGGTGTCATAAGTGATTTACTCTGTTTTGCTTTTATATTATCATTGAAATAGCCAACATTTAATCCCAAAGCTTCGTAAACTGCATCTACTTTGGACACCTCGAGTAGTGTTATGGTTTGCAAGTTAGACAAGCAAATCTTCATAAGTGAGATCGAGTCTCACTGGGTGCCCCATTTATACGACACCATACAACATCTAAGCACAAAACGCTTTATAAAAGACTATTGGGCGCCGTGAGGATGAACAGCGATATGGTCGAAAGCGTTTGGAATAGTATGGGAAACTTTTTTCACCACCTTGACCAAGACGTTAGAAAAATAACAAGAACACATAAACGTCTTCACTGAAAGATCTTAAAGAGAAAAAACACTGTGGTCTTCAACCGAACATGTCTACGTAATGACTTGCCAACTAATTACACAATATATATATATATATATATATCATCATCATCATGTCGTGCCGCCAGCACGGATATCCCTGACCCTCTCTCGCCACTTCTCCCTATCATTCATCGCCTCCGGCAGGTCTTCTGGGTTACATCCTGTGTCCTCACATAGCTGCTGTATGTAAATTCGGGCTGGTCGTCCTGCTTTTGCTTGGCCATGTGTGGGGGTCCATAGGAGTACATCACTTACGAGCTCGTCCTTGCTTCTCCAGCAGTGTCCGGCGTGTCTGGCTCGTCTAACCTGTATAGTTTTCGTGATGGGAGGCAAGTGGCCGTATAGTTGGTGTCTCGTGGGGTGTTGTCGCCAGGACTTGTTCAATATTGCTCTCAACATTCTTGTGTAGTTGCCAGCAAGTTTCTTCTCCAGCCGTTTAGTTAGCGTCCGTGTAGTGCATCCATATAGCAGTATCGATACAACCGCTGCCTGGAAGAAACTGCGTTTCATTTTATCGGTCAGGTCTGATTTACATATGATTGAGAGCCTATCTATAGCCGTCCATGCTTTCGTCAGTCGTGTGTCGATGTCTTTTTCGGTTGATGAGACGCTACTTCCTAGGTAGGTGAATTTGTCCACTAGCCTCAGCGAGGCCCCGTCTAATGTGGTAATGTTGCCCGTTTGGTTGTAACACATATATTCAGTTTTGTGCGCATAGACATGGAGGCCAATGCCTGCTGCAGCTCGTTCCAAACTATGCAGTAGTGTCTCTGCTTGATTAGGCGTATTCACCAGTATGATTAGGCGTATCCATGTATATATATTGTAACGATAACGACTAAGTGAGTCAGGAACTAACCTACTATACTTTTGCCTAAGCGGCTAATCAGTTTACCTAATCCCGACTCTTTTGATCAACCAAGTGCGTATCTTTTGATTTTTTTCAATTGGTATGACAAGGTTGGCCTTTTTTTACAATATGTATATATTTTTTACAATATATACTTTTTCCCCTTGACAGTGATTCGTCGTATATTTTCATCTTCAAATCATTTGACGGTTTTTTTTTCTTACCATAAAGGCTATTATTTAATATATATATATATATATATATATATATATATATATATATATATACTGGTGGCAGATAATTTCATTCATGACACTGTATATATGGCACTGAAATCCAAGAATATGCAAACATCAGTTGATTTCCATCCTGTCTTTTACTCCTAGAAACACTAGAGTTGTAGGATCTATTAAGGTACCATTAATTGGTCAAATAAATCTTTTTTAATAATATTTATATTTGAGAGAATTGCATGAGATCATATAACTACGAGCAAATTATATGTTGGTTGGTTGTGTTTTATGGTATATCAACACTTGTAGGTTATTTAAAGCCAAATCCAGTTCATACAAATATATTAAATGCAAATGATTTCTAAACGAATAGTTTGTAGGTAACATTTTTAAAGTAACCAGTTAAATGATTACATGGCTTGCTATGTAATTTTACAGGAATTTTTCAGGAATTTTTTTACATAGTTATTGATTTTCCGTCAAGAGAATGATTATATACTACTAATTGACTCTTTGACAGGACCCTAACAGGTACAACCACTAAGGGTCTGAACTGATGATTTAGTGTCATATAAGAACACTCGTAGCGTGGGGTGGGGTTACCCTTCTGCAGGGAATATCCTATTTATGACACTAAACAATTTGATGGTGAGGTTCCAGTAATTCTGGGGCTTTGGAGATTGCAGAGCACTCCTTCATTACCATTTCTCCCAGGTCCACTCAGATGCTTCAAGCTGGGATCGAAACCCGCCCAACTTTATGTTAGACTTGGCATCATACCGCTCAGCCATCAATCGACATTTGTCGTCTCGGGAATTATAACGCATTATGTGGTAGATTTTGTTTGGTTACATTTTAAATGAATTTGGCATTAAATAAGCTACAACGGTTGAGACCCCATTGAACAAAACCAAACTCGTCTGTCACAGCCAAAGCATAGGAATTTTTTTAAAAAGTCCTCGATAGCGGAAAAACGGTAACACAGATGTGATTAAAAGCGTTATTTTCATTGTTTTCAGATATGCCCTGCCTGTGTGTCCCTGTCTTGGAGATGGACGGTGGCATGAAGATGCCTGAGACCATGGCCATTGCAAGGTATTTGGCCAGGGAATATGGTAAGTGAGCGGATATTACAGAGAATAGAAATAAAAATAATTCTATCGATCATAATCAAATCTATAGTTTTAAAAGATATTTCTTTTAAACGGCTTTCATTTTTAATCTGTAGGTTTCTATCCCAAGAGCAACGTGGATATGATGAGGTGTGACTACATCGCTGACTGCTTCTATGAAATCATGCACGATTACATGAGGTACTACCACTGGAAGAACGGACGCTTCAGGGTGAGTCAGTCATTTCATATATAAAGATTTCCACACTCTCTTGATAGAAACTGTTAAGAATACAGGTTAAATAAAAATCGACATTAATACTAACAGGAATTAGTTAATACGTAAGTCATGTGCTTTGTAAATAATGATTGCTTCTATGAAATCATGCACGATTACATGAGATACTACCACTGGAAGAACGGACGCCTCAGGGTGAGTCAGTTATTTCATATATAAACATTTCCACACTCTCTTGATAGAAACTGTTAAGAATACAGCTTAAATTAAAATAGATATTGATACAAACAGGCATTAGTTATTGTGAATTGAATTACCATAATTCCTCTGTTTAAAAAAAAAATATACATTTATATCCTTGTCCTTGAGGTCATAATAATTACGCTGATGCGTATTTCGAAACCTCTTAGGAAGACGTTGTCCTGGAGGTGACCGTGTCCTCTTTAAAGAGTACGGATGTAACATTCAAGACACATTCAGGTTAATTGGCCGGGCAATTACTGTTGTATAGTCATATGCAACAACTATACACATATACATGCATAATACATATTGACGGAATAATAAAGACGCGCGAAGTCTTCTTTAAAAAAATATGCCTCTCACTTTATTTGAAAGGTTTGCGTGTGAGAGGAAGTTGGAGACTGAACAGAGACTGCAACACAGTGACCTCCCCAGCGCCACCAGAAATCGCCGTGTATCGTTCTCGTTCTCCTGGGCTCCGGGATGTAGTCCAGAAGAACTGCCGGAGTTCATGAACGATAGGGAAAAGTGACGAGAGAGGGTCAGGGATATCCGTGCGGGCGGCACGACATGATGATGATGAAGATAGGTATATGTATGAGTATGTGTATGAAGATAGGTATATGTATGAGTGTGTGGAGTGTGTATTTGCGTTTATAAAAGGTTTCATCTGATGATCGCGTTTTCTATTTCATAGAAAATACATAAGATTATGCGTGATTAAACAGGCAACAACCCACAAAGCAGCGGCTGTACTGCCACCTACCTCCCATCACGAAAACTATCAAAGTTAGACGAACCAGATATACAAGACACGGCTGGAGAAGCGGGGACGAGCTCATAAGTGATGATCTCCTATGGATCCCCTCACATGGTCAAGCAAGGGCAGGGAGACTGGCTCGAACCTACATACAGCCGCTCTAGGATCGAAACCCGCCTACCTTTATGCTAGACTTTGTATCTAACCGCTCAGGCATTTCGGTGACATACGTCAGCTCAGGAATTATAACGCATATATATTAGCTTCCGTTTGTTTATGTTTTGCGCTATCTGATAACAGACTGTTCAATTCGTTGGAAGTGATTTGCATTACGTGAGAGGCAGCCGTTATTTCCTTCGCCAGAGTGCTCAACCTCCGGAACGGGAACGTTTATATTGTCATCCACAGACAGACTGTTTCGTTGTATCACAACTCTTCAGAGTGGCTAAACACACAGGACGCTACAAGCTGGGATCGAAACTCGCCTAACTTTTCGCTAGACTTGGTATCTAACTGGTCAGCTATTTCGATGACATATAGTCTCTTTCTCTCTCTTTCTCTCTCTCTCTCTCTCTCTCTCTCTTTCTCTCTGTCCACACACACACACACACACACAATCTATCTATCTATCTATCTAATGCTGTTACTTTCTAAGTTTGTTAATTTCTTTCTTTCTTTGTTTCTTTGTTTCTTTGTTTCTTTCTTTTTTTTCTTTCCAAAGCTGTAAATTTCCATTTTATCAATGCTTGATGCAGATTATCTATCTATCTATCTATCTATCATTAAGTATATGTGCGTGTATTCTTATCAAGCAATATTTGAAATAATCTCTCATGAATTTTTATCAAATATCTATTTACATATCATGAACACACACACACACACACACACACACACACACACACACATATATATATATATATATATATATATATATATATATATATATATATATATATAATTGTGTGTGTATGTGTGCTGAAGCATTTATCAGAAGATTACGTTTTCGATTTCGTAGAAACCACATGAAATCATAAGTAATTAAACCAAACTAAAAAAATGAGATTTAAAATATTTTTAGAATATATATATATCTAGAGCTCTCTTTCTCTCTCTCTCTCTCTCTCTCTCTCTCTCTCTCTCTTTCTCTGTGCGTGTTCTTATCAATCAATTCTTGAAATAATCTCTCATTGATTTTCATCTAATATCTATTATTCAAATGAAAGATTGCCTTTGTGAATCTGTTTTTTCCAACCGCTGAACTATTATCTTCCTATTTAAACTTTTCCTGCAGTTTGGCAACAATGGAACATCTGGCGCTGACATGGGAAGCAATGGTGATAATTACGACGTAAGTTCTAATTCAGTTTTTATTATTTAATTGTTTCGATGAAAACGGTTGAAACCAACTAAGAAAAAAGCAGCCGTATGAGTTGCTTGCTGGTTATTTGTGGATTTCAGGATATTGAACTTTGAAACAATTTCTCTTATTAGAAAGTGAATTTTAACAGTACTTCTTATGTTTGTATTAAAAAGAAGAATAACAACAGCCTTATCAATTAAAATGTTTTGTTTGTTTTTGAAAAGAATTACTTGCAATGGAGATACATGAACACCTGCAACAGGGTTCTTCCATTCCTGGAGAAAACACTTGAGATGAAAAATGGTGGAAGTCAATTCTTCATGGGAGAACAGGTACGTGATTTCTTTCTATAGTAATTTATTTAAAAGTGTCTGTGTAGATAATGTAATTTGACGAGGGGCATGACTGACAGTGAGTAGTCACATGTTCGATTGAGAAATCTCTTGTTTTAGGGATGAGCAGCAATTTTACTCGTGACATGGGTAAATTTTTACAAAATCTAATTGGTTACCAGGACAGCGTCAAGGTCACCAATATCTGTATTTTGCATTTAAAAGAAGCCGTATCTCCTATCGGGTGGTGTGGAATGAATTTTAGATTGTAAAGGCTTTCCCCTCCTTAGAAAAACAAATACTCAAGATATTCTATTATCATTCTTACCGGTTGATAAAATCTTAAACCCCTGAAGAAATGTGAAATATTTTATATAGAACTCTCGATTGAATTTGGAATTACATGGATAATGAAGAAAGAAATCCTAAAATAAAATCGTTCCCACCATCGGCTGACTTGGCTTTGGATAATATGAGAATATATATATATATATATATATATATATATATATGAAGCACCGGCTCATTGACCTAGTGGGTAGTGTGTTCGCCAATGGTCTGGGAGACCTGGGTTTAATCCCAGGTCGCGTCATACCAAAGACTTTTAAAATGGTACTTGGTATCTACATATTTATTACTCAGCAATAAAAGTTACGTATCAAGGGTAAAGTGGAGTAATCCAGGGAAAGGGGTCGTACGCTCTCCTAGCTATTGAAAAGGGAGCCATCCGGTCACCCTCGACTACGGTCGCCAACTTTACTATATATATATATATATATATATATGGGGAGGACATAGCAATTGAAACACCCTTAAATTTCAAACAAATTTATTTTAATATGGTTTGCTGATTGCAGGTCGGCCGTGAAATTATTTTTTTTTAAGCTACTTTCATGCAATTTTTGTGGAAACTAGGTTCTTGAGAAGGTCATTAAGCTGTAATTTCCGAAGCTGTCGTCTTGTGAGAACTTCCTATCAATCTGCAACAAGGGTACGACTGTCCCTGTCAGACAGCTTTCGTTTTCTTCAAGAGTTTTGCTTTAGTGTGGAGGTTTTTCCTTCTTTCTCAAATGCTGTGGTCACGTTGGAGACAATACTCCTTGCTACGCCAAATGATTCTGCGGTTTTTGTTACACTAGCACTTGCCATACGAGCACCAAAACATTGATCTCTTTTAAAGTCTTACAGATCAGCCATTTTGATTAATTTCTTCTAATGATATCAATGAAAAAAACAACAATTTTAGTAAAATGAGACGAGAAAAATGAATAATAAATCAAAAAGCATAAAAATAAGTAACGTTTGATGGTTATTTTGGAGTTTCAAATTTATGATACTGTTATAGATTGACCCCCGACCGAGCCGTCAATCAAGAGATGCACCAGTGTAAATAAGCGGAAGAACAGCGGAAGCAGATGGAAGTTAAACAATTCTATAACCAAGGCGCAGACAGCTTGTCAATTCGAGACAGGATGCCCGTGAAGTGAGGACCAACTTCAGACTGAGGGCTCGGGCCCTCAGTAACCCACGGTTGAGCAACTCGGCCAAGATGAGGCTGAAATGCTGTTATGGTCCAAGAAAAACTCGGGCTCAATATAGCTCTCTGTCCCCGTCTCCAAATCATCTCTCACACATAAGAAACATCACCCTTGAGAGAATAAAATGTGAGAGATTATATTTTTATAAAGAAGCGTGTTCGTTAGTTCATTGAAGTTCGTCATTATTGTTGACTATGTTTCCGCATATATTTGTATATGTATGCGGCTATAAAACAATACAAAGATTCTAGGCGTTTCTGTTATTTTGCCCAACACCTGTATATAGAAGTAAATAAGGTTTTCTTCAGCTATTTCATCAAACATCCATCGATATTTTAAGAATACTTTTCATGAACGTTAAGTCCTGAAGAGGGTTATCATAACTGAAACATTTTACATCGAATTTCATAATAAATTCATCAAATTTAGATTATGTTGTTTTTTTTCTACATTTCTTTATATATATATATATATATATATATGTATATGTATATACATATATATATGTAAAAAATTAGGTTTACATCACACACACATCTATAATTATTTATATGCACACACACACACACACACACACACACACACACACACACACACACACACACACACACACACACACATACAGCCATAGACACTCATTTTCCAACCCG
The DNA here is from genome assembly GCA_963585895.1 of Sepioteuthis lessoniana. Classification (NCBI taxonomy): domain Eukaryota; kingdom Metazoa; phylum Mollusca; class Cephalopoda; order Myopsida; family Loliginidae; genus Sepioteuthis; species Sepioteuthis lessoniana. Next base: position 12,603,125 of record OY757942.1, read on the forward strand.
AAACATAGGTACCAGACAGCTTTATCAAAATACTACTGGGGCCTAAAGGATCAGGGGCTATTTCCACAAATTAAGTGGAAAATATTAAGGCAGTCATCTGCCGCCAACAGCTTCAACGGTAGATGTAAGCTATGCTTAGACGAAAAAATTAGCATAATTAACTTCAAGAATAGAAAACTTTTATTGAACAAGAGAAATGAGCTTGTCTTTAAGTGTAGACATAGAGGAAAATTTAAATTATCTTAAATAATAAAGAAATATTAGTAAATAATAGAAATCAACCCAACAGCAGATATCACCAAGATAGGGAAAGATAAAGATAGATAAGGGCCAGATGAACAAGGAATATCAATCCAAAAATAGGGCCTGGGATTCTGGAGTGGTTAATTCCCCTTGACCATTTTTAGGGTAATTTTTTTAAAAAATACACTTGACGACAATAATGAATGTCCCCGCCTTATCTGGTTTAAGTATCTCGATCCTAATTGAAACTAGAGGAACATCTAAGATGGCAACAGCTGGGTTAATTAACAGACATGTCAGAAATAAATATAAATCATATATGAGATAGCCATTAGTTAAAAGATCTGAGTCTGTTTAGAATAGCACACCTGCCAAGTAGATAAACCACAAACAGAACACAAAGTTAAAAGGGACTGACCAGTAGATTAATTCCACTCCTGTTTCTTAATCGTTCTAACATATATGTTCACACCCTCTGCTCACGCCTATGAACGAATGAGTTCCACTTTATGTTTTTTATTTTTATGTTTTTTATTTTTTTATTTTATTTTTATTTCTATCTTGGTTTTCTGATTTTTAATTTATTTTTTAATTTCCTTAATTTTCCTATTTATCTTCTGAATACGAACTGTAACTCCTCATTCGCATCACATCTCTGGGACAATACAGAGTATGTAAAAAGTCATCCGATGAGACGGAGAATATACCAACAATATTCTCCGCCGAAATAAATTTATTATGACGGCTTAACCGAGTTTGAGTCTCCATTTAATTGCACTATATATATATATATATACAGATAAAAACAACAAGCGCACACAAGCAGATAAATATAGATGAGCCTGCGCTTGCGTACACACACACACACACACACACACACACACACACACACACACACACACACATCTATTTATCTGAAAGTCACTTATAATATCAGACAGATTATTGCCTTCCTTACAGATTGTGACAGAAATACTCTCCACATTTTTAAATGTCACTATTATGATGTGCGTAATCTTGGGCAAGTGGTAAGGGTAGCTCCATCATTGTAATGTTTTATCATCTTTTCGTTATTTGACGCAATCATTCCCGATCATGCTTGGGACGAGTACCCTCTCACTCATTTGCTTTTGAATCATTTTTTAGACCGATGAATCTATAACCGTTACAACGAGAGCGTTTCACCGTAATTTTATGTTACATCGGAATGACGCTGTTCTAGATAGAAAATAGATGCGACTATTGGTCTACAATTCTATCCACGAAAGCATCCTATCAACCTAACATTAAATGAACACGAAAATCTTTCTAAATAACAATTACAGATTTACCAATTAAAGAAGAAAAAGGAGTTACAGCAGCAAATTAACGTTATGCACCGGTACAATCTTCAATTGTTTACATGTTGGACGCCCTTCACAAGACTGCGTAATAATTGAAACTTCTCTATTTTCTGTTTTTTTTTTAAATTCTATTAGACCTTAACGGTTAATTTTTTGTCTGTTTCCTTTCAGATGATGTGGTGTGACATGATGTGTTATTGTTGCTTGGAGAATCCAATGATGGAAAATCAGGCCATGTTTAACAATTATCCCAAACTGATTGCACTAAGGACCAGAGTCTCAGCTCACCCCAAAGTCGCTCCCTACCTGAAAAGCCGCAGCAACACCAACTGGTAGAATGTTCAGTATAAATTCGGAAGACAAGATTTTCTTTCAGTCGTCATTTGCAAGGAAATAGATCGATCCGAACTTTCAAGGCTAAACGAAGTAAATAACAACAGTAATGATGATCCTTTATTGTATTTTAGTAAATATAAAATTGATTTAATCCATCGATTATGAATTATTCAAACATTGTTTGTATGAATCAATATTTCTGTGTTTGATATTTTCTGATTTTAAAAAGGAGAAATAAAAAGCTTACCCAAACAATCTTGTCTAATTTTTTTTTCCATTATAATTGTGAAAACACGTCGTTACCCAGCCCTCATCAGTCACCAACCAGGTGTAATAACACAGTTTCCGTAGCTCAAGGCGGTACTGCCACCTTGAACTACCGAGACTGTGTTTATATAAAAGTGATTCACATTTTAATAGAAATTATCTGTTTCAATCTCTCTTCTTTTCGCTCTCTCTATCTCTCTCCTCTCTCTCTCTCTCTCTCTATATATATATATATATATATATATATATATATATTATATGCTTTTCTGTTTGTCTCCGTCAATCTTTTTCTTATATATATATATATATATATATATATCACATAAACGACTGAGGATAGTATCAAAATCTATACGAGAACAAAATTTCACTTATGCAAAAAAAAAAAAAAAACTCATAGAAAGGAGCTTCAATCAATTGAAAACTCGCTGGAATATATATGCCGAATATAAAGAAGACTATTTGGAAAGAAAAAAGACGTTTCTACCTAATTTTCATATGTGTTATCTTGACGAATACAGCACATTTTGAGATACGTTTTAACACACCAAGAATATTCTTCACACGAAATATTTCCCAGATTTTGATTTTTCGGCTAAAATTTTTTAGATAAAGCCGGAGAATCTCTATCACTTAGAGTAATAAAACAATCTTCTTCATCTTCATGGTTATATTAACACATTTTCGGTTGATGAATCATTCGGCCTTCTTCAGGTGATTCTTGTCAAACCCACACAGAACTTCGAAATTATTTAATCCTCGGGTTAAATTGTCCGAATACTGTTAACCATGACCAGATCCAAGTGTTAAGCTATGATAAATATTCTTTGTTATTTACTGGTAGTCAGGATTGAACCTGCAAACTCCTGAGGATTTCACTTCGAAGCACTTTTCAACCACTCCAATATCAATAGAGCCATGTGTCCAGCTGGAAATCTTTATACAGATCTAGTTGACCCCTACTGAATTCTAATAGTCACTGCCCTTATGGATCAGAGTCAACTTATGAATAATGAGAATTAAGGGCTTCTTAACATCTCCTAAAACTAGAAAGCTGGAACCTCACCGCCGGATGGAGTTTAGCGTCATACCCAGGGTATTACCACTCTGCACTGGAAAGAGTCAGTCCAACTGACTGAGCTGGCTAGTAAATGATCTACAATCAAATATAATTTAATATAGTAAGAAAAGTTGGCCAACCGTAGACAAGGGTGATCCGAAGACTACTTTTGAAATAGCTGCTAAATCAAGGTGAGGGTAGAGTGCTACTCCTTTCCTCGGATACGTACCTTATAATACAGAGTGTTAAGCAAGAAGCCATCAAGTACCATTTTTGAGATTTTTTGTATTTTGAACCCCGATCCCCTGGGCTATTGTCGAACATTCTACTCACTTAGCTAATGGGCTGGTTAAGTAGGTTGGGCGACCGGAAATCTCCCTTTTCAGTAGCTACACTTTCCGTGGATAGCTTCGCTTACCCTTGGTCCATACCATATTATGCTGAATGTAAACAAAGGAAGCATCAATTACCATTCTTTGAGTCTTTAGTATGACTCGACCAGGAATTGAAACCTGGTCTCCAGTGCTGTTTATTGTACCGCTGGACAAACAACGAACAATAATTTATACCTTTATTCTTCGACGGTGACGTTAGTGGGAAGTAAGAATACAGTCAGGGACAGTTTGCACATATCTTTCTTCGGTGTCGGGGACCCTTTTTGTGAAGTAGTGTGACGGCTGGAGAATATACACGGGGGAGCTGACAGGTCTGATTTAGTGACCATCAGGTCTCTCTTCGCTTGAGAGACCAGCAGATCTCTCCTCTTCGCTGGAGTAATCAGCGAATCTCTGCCTTCAGTCTTAAATTATAGAACTTATATCGTCTTGTCAAGTCCCATGCTGAAATATTAAACCGCTTCTTCGGCCACATATTTTCTGTTTATGGTTGGTTATCGAAACTTACATACTTCCGTTTTTTGCCCGGTAATTTGTTGATCTTATCTGCAAACGGAAATATCATTCACTCTATCCATCAGCAATAAGTTATATTCTTGCCATCATCTTTTTATTTTTCTATTTCCTGTGAAACCATTTTGTTGATGTTATCTTACGACCACAGCACTCTTTCGCCAATAAGTAATCCCCCAGAGAATCCTCATGATGCAGTGGTTAATGTACTCTCATGTATATGGGAGTAAGTGAGTTCAAAACACAGCCGAACTATTACGTTCAGTCTTAGACTAAAACACCACCTTATTCCCGGCAGTTATTGGTTAAGAAGTTCCACTACTCCTCTTTTTACAAGAAATTAGCATTAAAAATCCACAAAGTTTGATATGCCATTAAACTAAGGAACCAAACCAAACAAAACTAAACATAGTTAATCTCCATAGATGAGAACACCACCTCGCAATTTCTGATAAAGTTAGTTCAGCACAAGATTTACCCCTTTTCTAGTGGACCATTACATAATAAAAATGCTGCAAACAAATAAATTATATATATATATATATATATATATATATATATATATATATATATATGTGTGTGTGTGTGTATATATATATAACAGGAACTTGCATTAAATAGCCAACAAGAGTTGATATGTCATAAAACAACGAACGAAATGGATTTATTGGGTTGATTAGGGTTGTATGGCATATCAACCTTTGTGCATTATTTATTGCCAAATCCTGCTTATATATATATATATATAGAGAGAGAGAGGGAGAATATTAGATGAGAAGTACACAAAAATTTTTACGAGCATTTTTAAATAAATCCTGGAAGCAATACCGCACAAATCAGCATCCGTACGGCCACTTAGGCAACCACCTCAGAAACTAGCAAGTTAGACGAATAAGACATGAGGAGACACGGTTTGAGAAACAAGGACCTACTTTTACGTGATGTTCTTCTATAAACCCTAAGCATGGACGTGGCAGTGTTCCTTGACCAGCAAAAACTTATTTGCTCTGTATGGATACCGGATGTAGTTTGGAAGGCATGGTGGCAGGGATAGATGAAGAGAGACGAAGGGAGAGAGAGAGAAAGAAAAAGAGAGATATCATATTTACCAAACCCTCCGATCGGGCAGGATATGACAGAAGGTCATTTTTTAAGCGAGTTTTTACAGGTTTGAATTCAGAGTTTTACTTCTCCTAGACTAGTTGCCTCACCAAGGCTGAAGAACCTAGTCCGTCCTACTATTTACCCATAGCTGGAGGGAGAATAATTGGATCCATACCTTTCCCAAGGGTATTAGTGCTATGTGAAATGCAATCAGTCTCGTCCAGGATTTGAACTCTTGTCGCCGTGTCCATTTCCTACGACGATAACCACTACACCACGGGCACCTCCCGTGAGAAAGAGAATTAATTACTGCTATTACAGCGCATTTGACCCTCAGTCACCGCCTTCCAGCGTCTTTAAGATAAAATAATGCTGTGTACTCATCTTACCTATAGCAGTAATGTCTAAAGAGGAGTGTTGGGAGTTACTTGATCAACTTGGTTGCTGGGTTAGGGACTGCTGATACACTAAGATTTCATCCTTAACTATTATAGTTCGCAACCCACGACCAATAAGGAGCCTCGTTTGGTGGAGGATGATATCTTAAGTCTCTTCAGTGGTGCAGTCTGTGTTTACCGGTTGGAAAAAAGAATTATGAAAATCAAAACTTTTTCGAGTGTATAATTATTCACAAGTGACAAATAAAAGCATGTATTATTGATTTAGAATAAATTATTTGTTATTTAAAAATAACGGCAAGACGTAAAAAAGATATCGTTTGTGCTAATCGATAAATAAAAGGTTTTCCTACATTTTGTATTTTGTGACATGATATATTAGATCTAAGTTATAAATAAAAAGGGGTAAATTTTTAGGGAAAGAGAGAGGGAAAAGAAAAGGTAGAAGAAAAGAGGGCAGACATAGAGTCTACGGAAAAAAAACACTGGTGGTCCCAAATCTCCTGCGCAGGTGTGGAACCACCGGAAACGGATATGATTCTCCCGCAGACACCAAGCGGAAGTAAGGGGACGACTCGCCTTGGTTTGAAGACATGACGAGGTAAAGACAGTCAGTTGAGCACAAATCAGAATGATGTAAAGACAGACAAAAATTGTGGTCCCTATTAGGTGGTGAGCTACGAAAGGGGGCCTCACACTAGATGCGAACCTGTGAAGATGAAATCTGCGAACAAGCATGCTCGAACTGTAATTGAAAACCAGGAAGTTTGTGTCTGCTCTCTCTCTCTCTCTCTCTCTCTCTCTCTCTCTCTTTCTTTCTCTCCTTATGACATGTTGTTTCTCTTTATCAAGTTAACGCACTGGACTCAACTGTCATTCTTTCTTTCTCCCAGCGACGACTTAAAAATTTTAGTTTCTATTAATGTTGTATAGCCATGATACAACTATACGTATACATATACATGCGGAAACATAATCAACAATAATGACAAAAGAACACACTTCTTTAGAAAAATATACCTCTCACACTTTATTCTTGAAAGGATTGTGAAAGGGTTGATATTGGTTATGTGTGAGAGGGGATTTGGAGACAGAACAGACTGCAACATATTGACCCCAAGTTCCTCTGATCATAGCAGCACATCTTCCTCATTCTGCCGGGCGGCTCAACCGGGGGTCCTGAGGGCCCAAGCCATCTGTCTGGATCTGGTTCTCACTCCGCAGGCAACTGCGACTGGAACTGAACTGCAACTCGAACTCCAACTCTCCCTGCCTCGAACTCCAACTAACCCAAACCGTCTGTGGCACCTGGTTATATAATTGTTTGACACCCACCTGCTTCCTGTGGGCGTCGAAATTTCACCGAATTCAACCCGTTCACAGGTCAAGGTGATACCCCGCTATCTTCGACCGGATTCACCTGTTATTTACACGGGTGCATCTCTTAATTGACAACTCGGTCGAGGGCCAATATGTTACAATATACCTTTGTGTTAGTGAACAAAGAGTTTCATATGTCAGCTTTTTCAACACAATGTCACAAGAGGATCTGACTACTGCTTAAGATGTTGCGATACAGCTATTTACACGTTCGAGCACGTGATGGCACAACCTTTCTATTGGGTAAAGTGATGGTACACCTTCAATTTGAGAAAGGGTATGTTATATTTGTACCTTACTCAAAATAGAATAAGAATATTATAAACAAAAAATGTTGGTTTTTTTTCATTGCCAATTTCTGCCAAACCTGAATAAAAAATATCTATTTGAATGCCATTACTTAAAATACACTGAATACCATCAAACAATAAAATTATGTACCTCATGTGTTATAATGGTTAGCAAGCAAGAGTTACCGTTGGCCAAGTCTCATTATTCCTGGCCTTGTGCCATAACTATGTTAAGCTTAGTAAACAACAAGCTACCAATAAAATTACAACATACTTAAGGGCCTTGAAAATAGTCGTAGACTCTAGAAAATTCAGTATGTCATTGCTATACATCTTATGAGATGACTGACCAATTTTATGATTTCAGCTTCAAATGAACAGCTACAGCAGGAATTGGAAGACACCCTGCTAAAGCCTGATTGTCACAGCTGGTTAATTTCAAAAATGCAATCTGACACTTTATATGAACAATATGCAATAACATTCTGTTTTAAACTTGGAAATAATGCCACAAAAACGTTTGGAATGCTTCACACTGCTTTTTGACCATCTTGCATGGATCGAACATCAGTTCTTGAGTGGCATAGGAGATTCAAGGAAGGCAGCGTGTCTATGATGATGAGAGGTGTTGGAGGAGTAAGGAAGTCAATACACCAGAGTTGATTGACCAAAGGGTTAGGGTTAGAGTTAGGGTTAGTATGTTGATCTTTAAATATATATACGTATATATATATATATATATATATATATATATATATATGTTTCGTTCTATCAGAACTCTTCAGTGTGGCTAGACCCGCAGGACGCTCGAAGCCGGGATCGAAACCCGTTTAACTTTACGATAGATTAAGGTTTCAGACCACACAGCTACAAGCGGACTACGTTTATCATATGGAAGTCGGACCTAACTGATAAAATGAAACGCAGTTTCTTCCAGGCAGCGGTTGTGTCGATACTGCTATATGGATGCACCACATGGACGCTTACGAAGCGGCTGGAGAGGAGGCTGGACGGAAATTACACAAGAATGTTGAAAGCAGTATTAAACAATTCCTGGCGACAACACCCCACGAGACTCCAACTATACGGACACTTGCCCCCCATCACAAAAACTATACAAGTTCGACGAACCAGACACGCAGGACACTGCTGGAGAAGCAAGGACGAGCTCATAAGCGATGTACTCCTGTGGACCCCCACACATGGATGTGCAAGAGTGGGACGACCAGCACGAACTTACATACAGCAGCTATGTGAGGACACGGGATGTAACCCTGAAGACCTGCCGGAGGCGATGAATGATAGGGAGAAATGGCGAGAGACGGTCAAGTATATCCGCGCAGGCGGCGCGACATGATGATAATGACTATGTTGAGGTTTTATGGGAGTTCAAGAAGAGATTCTGTCAGAAGTGGCCAGCACTCTTCAAATCGGGTAAGTGGCATTTCCACCAGGACAATGCACCAGTCAACAACTCCATCTTTGTCACAGACTATTTGACCAAGATGGGCATCAAGACAGTTCGTCACCCTCCCTATTGTCCAGACCTTGCTCCCTGTGACTTTTGCTTATTCCCTAAGCTCAGAGGCTGTCCTTATGAGACAATTGAGGAGACGAAAGAGGCTGTGACTAAGGTCATTGACACGCTCCCACCAGAGGACTTCCATGGGGCCTTCCAGAAGTTGTTGTAACAGTATAGCAAGTGGATTGCAGCCGGAGTTGATTACTTCGAAGGAGACTGGGTTTCATGTTTGTACTATCAATAAAAGTGTTCATACGAAAAAAAAAGGAAACTTATCGTATGCACCTCGTACTTTTTACACAGACAACACACACACACAGACATATATATATATATATATAATAAGGTGTTTAAAACTTCATGAGCGAAAATATTCGTATGATGACGTCATACTGCAATTGATGACTTCTTTACAATAGTACTTTGCGACACTGACGGAATAATTGTGTACGGCAGGATGAAAATTAAACCTCATTTTGTCACATTCCATGAAAGTATATTAGTCAGTCCATGAACTGTTCTGCTGATATTTATATATCTTTGTGTCAGATTATGTCTTTTTAATCTTTTTAATTTATTTTATTTTTATATAGGTGTGTGTCTGTATGCTAAGGATACTTGCTTAATTTCTTATTAGCAGCCGATTGCCATTCCTCTCCAGGTGACGATAACAGTTGATAAACACGAATTTATTATTTGGCTCTTTGGATAATTACTTGATAATTTAATTTGAGCAGGCTGGCCTTTTCTGTGGATTTCAAACCATCATTTCCTAATCTCGTTAAGGCGGGAAAATTATTTGGATATCTACTTCTACTTAATCACCAGAAAGTTGCTTTTAAGCGAGATACCTGGATTGACTTTTTTTCGCTACATTATTAACTATTCATTAGTATTTTACGTACTATTTCTATTTTTGCAGCCCTCCCCCTTTATTCATCGGAACAACAATTTATTGTACTGCTGTTGTGGCCCCGGAAAGAGTCACTAATTAAAACGCAAACACGGATATTAGATAACAGATTATATTACACAAGAAAGATAGAGTTACATAGAAAATGTAAGAAGTCTCGTACTGTTCGGATGACACCGATATTGATCTGCCCTTGGCAGCGTAATCTCTCAGTACTAATTACGGTGAGAAGAGTCCATTATGGTGAGATGGGTAAGGCTCCCATAACAACTGCCCTCTGGGCTAAAGAGCGAGACTTGCGTTTTCAAACTCCAGTGACACTATTACGTTTACTTTCGGTCCAACGTCTTTGAGAAAGGCATGAACTCTGTTAATCCTTCAACTAAGGGTTAAATAATACCACTTCTGTTCTTCTACCAGGATGGTTTTGGTATTAAATAACCCAAGACGTTTGTTGTTCCATTGAACACACGAGTAGAGTGTTCGCCAATGGTCCGGGAAAGCGGGGTTTAATCCCAGGTCGAGTCATATAAAAGACTCAAAAATGGTACTTGATGCCGCTTTGCTTAACATTCAGCATTATAAGGTACGTATCAAGGGTAAATTGGAGCAATCCTGGGGATTAGAATGGCGCCCTCCATTACACCTTGGTGTTTTAGCTATTGAAAAGGGGGCCTTTGTGTCACCCGCGACTGAGGTCGCCAATATTACTTATGTTACCCTTTACCGAGGGGTTAATGGTGAAGGAACTGTACTATGAGAATGTAGTAATATAATCAAGGATGGTAATTAACTATATGAGTCAATTGTTTTATTCTTAGGGATGAATTGTGAGTTTTTAAAAAAAATTGAAATGTAAGTAATATTCGAAGGTCAAAAGCGTGCACATGTCGAACCGAATGGCAGGAGATGAAATTAAGTGTTGTTTTGAGGTCCGCGTTGGGCAGCATGCTGAAGATGAACATTTTGAATGCAATGTCAGTTGGAATAAGATGACTTAACAGTGAACATTTTAATTACACGTGTTTTTATCACATTAGTTTATAAGATAATTAGTATAATGCATCTTAGTGATTCAGTTAGTCAGAGAGTGGCAGTTAGTCGGGGTCAGTTATAGAGTTAGCATTTAGTCAGTGAATTTGGGTCGGGTAGATTTGGATCTGCCGGCTCATTGGTCTATTGGGTAGAGTGTTCGCCAATGGTCCGGGAGACCGGCGTTCAATCCCTGGTCAAGTCATACCAAAGACTTAAAAAATGGTACTTGACACTTCCTTGCTTAACACTCAGAATTATAGGGTGCGTATAAAGGGTAAGGTGGAGCAATCCAGGGAAAGGAGTAGTGCCCTCTCCTACACCTCGGTGTAGTAGCTATCAAAAAGGGAGCCTTATGGTCGCCCAGGACAACAGTCGCCAACTTTACTTTACTTAGATTCGGGTCTAGAGACGAGCGGCCCTTTTTAAGGCCTGGTCGGTCGAGAAAAAATTAAGTGTTTGTACGTTCCCGTCAACCACCAATGATCACATCTGTGTTTCTAAGTTCTTTCATGCTATCTATCTCGTTTCGTGAACGACTACAATAAAAACAGTTGCGGTAATAATTTTTCGTATCGAAACAAAATGGATCCGTCTTGTACTTTGCAAACTGTAACCCTCATCAAATATAGGTCCCGTAAGGTAACCCATTAATCCATTTATTCTTATTTGGTGTCGTTGTGTTATCCTATTTACCAACCTCTCCGCTCGGGCAGGATATGACACAAGGTCAATTTTTAAGCGGAGTTTAACCGGTTTGATTTCAGAGTTTTACTTCTCCTAGACTAGTTGCCTAACCAAGGCTGAAGAACCTAGTCTGTCCTACTATCTAGCCATAGCTGGAGGGAGAATAATTGGATTCATACCTTTCCCAAGAGTATTAGTGCTATGTGGAATGCAATCAGTCTCGTCCAGGATTTGAACTCGTGTCACCGTGTTCATTTCCTAAGACGATAACAATTACACCACGGGAACCTCCACTGTCGTTGTGTTATACAGTGAAAACTGTACTGAGTTCAATATTTAGTTAAGGTTGCATATACGTAAGTTTTGCAAGATGAGCAAAGTATTCTTCATTGCGGGTTATTGGTCACGGATTTTATCTTTTAAGCCATTCCTTGTAGGGCGTTCAATCTACACCAGCCGCCCCATTGTATTTGCCATTTTATCCATCAGTTCATGGTTAAATTTCCAGCTTTTTAACGCTCATGAGTTTGTTTAATCCCGAAGTCAATTTTCCAAAGACAACCCATTAAATATTACTAAAAACATTTTATTTAGATGCCTAAAATGTAAACTGCTTAAACCCCCCACAAAACACACACACAAAAAAAAAAAAACAAAGCAAGGAACTACTTGAAGGTACCTAGAAGGTTAAGTCTCGAATTAGAAAATAAAAATTTTATGAAGGTACTTAAATATTCATAAAGAAAACAATCACACATCAGATGATGATAGCTGAAAGTATTTTTATGCCAAAAAAAAAAAGTACATAAAGACGCCTAAAAAATAAGAAAAAGAACAAAAGTTTTAAATTCTTGATGAAGACGCCTATTTTCATTTAAAAGCAACAAAACAACAGATTGTTACTAGATATCTAACACAAAAGATACTTAAAAGAAAAGAATCTAAAAATAAAACAACAGACTGTAAGCTGACGATACTTAAAACAAAAGAAATTTAAAACAAAAGATACTTAAGACAAAATAACGGACTGTTAGCTGAAGATATTTTAAACAATACATACATATAGCCAAATATTATTATAAACAAAACAGGCTCTTAGCTGAAGATACTTCAAACAAAATACTCTTATAACAAAAGATACTTAAAACAAAACAACACAATGTATGTTGAAGATTCCTAAAATAAAAGATAGATATATCAAAAGATACTTAAAACAAAACAACACACGGTTATTTTAAAACAAAAGATACTTAAAACAAAAGATTCTTAAAACAAAACAACACTCTTAGTTGAAGATACCTAACACAAAAGATATGAAACAGATTATACTTAAAACAAAACAACAAAGTGTTATCCGAATATTTTTTTACACTAAAGTCACTTAAAACAAAATCGGCCTAAAAACACAACAGATTTTTAGGTGCTTATACTTAACACAAAAGATACTTAAATCAAAAGATTCTTAAAACAAGTTAGCCCAAGATATTTTAAACAAAAGATAATTTAAAAAATATATTCAAAACAAAACAACATAATCTTAGCTGAAGATACATAAATCAAAAGATAAATAAAACAAAAGCTTCTTAAAAAACAACACAAAGTTAACTGAAGATACATAAACAAATATATTTAAAACCAAAAATACATAAAACCAAGCAACACAATATTAGCTGAAAATACTTAAACCCAAAGATTTTTAAAGCAAAATAACGGATTGTTAGCTGGCGATACTTAATACAAAAGATGCATAAAACAAACCATTCTTAAAACAAAACAACGCAATGATAGCTGATGATACTTAAAACAAAATATACTTAAAAGAAAACAACATTCTTTTAGCTGAAGATACTTAAAACAAAATATACTTAAAACAAGATACTTAAAGCAAAATAACAGACTGTTTGCTGAAGATAGTTAAGAAAAAAGATACATAAAAAAGATTTTTAAAGTAAAACAACAGATTGTTTGCTGAAGACAAGACAAAAGATACATAAAACAAAAGATACTTAAAACAAAACAACAGTTCTATTTCTAACAATTTAATTTAGCATAAGTCATTTCTTTGCACTCTGTTCAAATGTCAGACAATTCTATTCAAACCAAAGATAAGAGTCTGTCAGGTATGGCACTCCTGGCCCGATTGGACCTGGGAGCGTTGGTAATGAAAGAGTACTCTATATTCCTTAAAGCTCCTGGATTACTGGAGCCTCAAAATCATATTGCCTAATGTCATATACAGGACACTCGTTGGGGGTCTTACTCTGTAGATATGCAGTCAGTGTATTCTACTGCTCCCCAGCCAGTTGGGCTGGCGTAAAATTAGTGAAATCTATACCTGTAAGAACTTTGGCTTTCATGAATACTACGGAAGAATAACTAAGTAAGAATCCCAATTTTTTGTCAATGATTTTTATAATTTTAGTCTTGTTATAACATAATTGTAATATAATGGCCAAGGGATTTCGTTTTATATAGCTTGCCTTTCGGCTTAGTTAGGCTTAGAACCTTTCACTTAACGTATGGGTTATTTAGGTGCAACATGAACGCAGGTGTTCACGCGCGTGCGGAGAGGACGCGTCATTCACAGATGTCAAAATAAAAACCCAGATAGGAATTGTGACCAGGAGATGTGACTGACGTCACGCACCGGAAGCGTGGGCTGAGATTTGAAAAAAGTCAGTGGAGTTCTAGCGTCCGAAGAAGACGGTTGACTTTTGGGACTCGCTGATGCCTTGCGTGTTGTGGGTGGGCAGATGGAAAAATCATCATAGAAAGATTGTGCCTCTCTCTTCCTTATGTCGAAGAACCTTTTAACTCAAAGGTAATAAAAAGTTTCGTACCTGAACTAAGAAGTCGTAAGTGTTTTTGTGTTTCGGGATTCCTATGTTCTATGTATATATGTTATGAACATTCTATGTACGTTTCACATATCCGTATCATGGGTATGGTACAACAGGAGGAACTTTTTTAATGATAGACAGAACCAGAAACCGCTCTGCATATCACTGTACGCTTTGTCGGCTGGGGCTGTTGAATATGCAGAATGTGTATCTCTCTCCTTATGTCGAAGAACCTTTAAACTCAAAGGTAATAAAAAGTTTCGTACCTGAACTAAGAAGTCGTAAGTGTTTTTGTGTTTCGGGATTCCTATGTTCTATGAATATATGTTATGATCATTCTATGTACGTTTCACATATCCGTATCATGGGTATGGTACAACAGGAGGAACTTTTTTAATGATAGACAGAACCAGAAACCGCTCTGCATATCACTGTACGCTTTGTCGGCTGGGGCTGTTGAATATGCAGAATGTGTATCTCTCTCCTTATGTCGAAGAACCTTTAAACTCAAAGGTAATAAAAAGTTTCGTACCTGAACTAAGAAGTCGTAAGTGTTTTTGTGTTTCGGGATTCCTATGTTCTATGAATATATGTTATGATCATTCTATGTACGTTTCACATATCCGTATCATGGGTATGGTACAACAGGAGGAACTTTTTTAATGATAGACAGAACCAGAAACCGCTCTGCATATCACTGTACGCTTTGTCGGCTGGGGCTGTTGAATATGCAGAATGTGTATCTCTCTCCTTATGTCGAAGAACCTTTAAACTCAAAGGTAATAAAAAGTTTCGTACCTGAACTAAGAAGTCGTAAGTATTTTTGTGTTTCAGGATTCCTATGTGCCTAATGAACATTCGATGTACGTTTCCCATATTCATGAATGACTATGTTACATAAGTACCGAAAGTTAAATATGAACCAATCATTAAAGTTATTAATAATTAACTTATTTTTATCTAATATGAATATTTCAATGAACTCTTAATCATTTGATTGCACACAGTTAAATGTTTTCAAGTATTAACAATTCAATTAAACAACAGTCATTTGCTTGCACAGGGTTAAATGATCGAACAGTTCTATTTCAAAAATTCGGTTTAACATATCATCAAAGTTAGATGATTCCAATTATTGCTATCTATCACTAAGAATTAAATTAAACATCAGCCATTAGTTTACACACAGTTGAATGATCAAATGATTCTATTTCAAGTAATTCAGTTTAGCATAATTCATTGTTTGCACTGAGTTTAAATGTCAAAGTACATACTTTGAATGTCAAACAGTTTGACATATAGATAGAACTCTATCGGGAGCTACCACTCCCAGACAGAGTGAACCTGGGATCGTGGACAATGAAAGAGTACTCCACATGCCTGAAATCTTCAAGACTGGATCCTCGACCTCAGATGAGTGACAAATTTGAAGAGACCGAGATGGACGGTGAAAGCAGTCTTAGATAGATAGATACGAAGAGACTGAGATAGATAGATAGATAGATAGATAAAAAGAAAATGGAAGAGTTATAAAAGAAAACCAAAAGAAAGTATCTCTAAGTTGCAAATATCACCGGCCTCATCGTTCCAATTCCATTCTTTCAATCATTCGCCTGTGCACACATCTCTTTCCGCCTTTCCTCTTCCTAATCAACCCTGCTGTCGTCGCTGACGAAGCTTTTCTTGTCGAAACAATTGTCCCATAGCCCATAAATTCGAAGAATTTGACAAGTCATTTTATTGATTTCAGGGGAAAGGCGTCTCTCTGTCATGAGGGGCAGCGAGAGCTAGTTAAAAGGGCGGTGCTTAAGTGATAAGTGTTTATTTTAGTGAGTGGGGATTGTCTCTCTTTTTTTAGACGAGATGAAAAATAAATGCTCGTTTTTCAATTGAAAATTTTTTATTTTTTATATTTTTTATACATTTATTCCCCCTCAGCTACGTATATTTTCCCCTAATTATAATTTGGGACCCCACTTAATCTAAAGAATCGATTTAAACGACTCCAGACATGTAATTTACTCATCAGAAGGTTTAGATATTGTTCGAGATCTAATAATAACAGTTTATTTAAGAAGAACACGACTCACAACTAAGAAAAATTAAAAATAGGACAGCAGCAGGGCTTAATGAAATACTCCCAGAAGACCAGGTATTTCAACGACATACTGCTCCGACACTGTATTTCTGTATATAACCAAAACACAATAGACAGATGGACAAAGGGATGCATCCTCCCTTTCCCTAAGAAGGGTGACCTCAGAATAGCAAAGAACTACCGAGGTATAACCCTTACATCCATAGCAGCCAAGATCTAAAATGCTCTAAAACGCAACCATATAGAACCCAAAATTGAGAAGATACTTCAGGATGAACCAAAATGGCTTTCAGAGAAATCGATCTATGACATCACAAATTTTGACTATCCATCGAATTCTAGAAGGTGTACGTGTAAAAAACCTTGACGCAACAATGTTATTTGTAGACATCTCCAAGGCCTTTGACTCCATACACAGAGAGAAGATGGAACAAATACTACTCACCTACGGCCTTCCCAATGAAATCGTCGTAGCTATAATCATGCAATATAATAAACACGAAAGTAAAAGTCTGCTCATTAGATGGAGACAGAGACTACTTTGAAATTGTTGCCTAGACTTAGAAAGTCTATTGATATAATGAAAGATAACGGAAGACCAGATAAGGATTTATAAGACCAAAAAATCCATCCTTGATCCTCTTCGGGGCCCGTGGCGCAGCGGATAGAGGCGTTGAGTCTCTTCGGTTCCAGGTGAGCATTGTCAGAAGATAGCGGTTTCAAATCCTACCCAAGCCAGCCAGAGGTTTACTTGGTCAAAAACGTGGTGCGATAGACAACAACTATGGAAGGCAGTAATTACTGGGGATACGGTTACAAGATTCAGCATTCCTATCCGAGGTCGCGGTAAAATCACCTGAAGAAGTACTGAAAGAAGAAACAACACAAAAACTACCATGATGAGGGGGAAAATTAATTCTCAGATTATAAGCTTCATCTCAAAATGATTCCAATTAAAGACAAGTACTGAAAGATAACGGTTTCAAGTTGACAAAGGAAAGAAGCAGAAGATGCTCTGTACAAGCAATTACGGACGTTGATTACGCCGATGGCATAGGGTTTCCGGCAAATACACCCGAATCCCTGCTAAAAAGACTGGAAATAGCAGCTGTTCGCATAGTCCTCCATGTCAACGTATACAATAAAAATACTTGAAACCACGTAGATAGATTATTTGTATGACCTATCAATTTTTAAAACCAGTACAAATTATTTGTATTAGATAGGAATACTTTGAGTGGTACATATATATATATATATATATATATATATATATATCATCATCATTTATCTGCGGCATTCATAAGGTTTCAAATTTAAATTAAGTGTTTAAAAATGTTTGGTTTTATGAGCTTGTTATTAAAACAATGTTGCCATGATTTTTTTTATCGCATATACAACTTCGTGTTTTATTTAAAGCCAGGGTCATCCTTGAAGAAAAATTCTAGTGGTACTATTTTACACATACCTGGCAGGTTAAGGGGTCTTATACCTCTCGTAAGAGTATTTGTCCAAATGTGAAGAGTCATAACTTGACTATCGATCGTGCTACAACGATATCGCAGTCTAGCACATTAGCCACAACACTACAGGCAGCTTTCTTCTTGATATTGAATATGAGTACCTCAAAACAAACGATTGCGTATCGATTCTTAGAGTTGGATAGAAATATGTGAAATATCGAAACTGTCGGTAGCTTTTTTTTCATATTCCAAATAGTCTTCCATAGTTTTTATCTCTTAGAATATTCGGATTATTGTCTTCATGTCCATTAGTATAATCACAACGTTTCGACTGATACATCTTTCGGCCTTCTCCTGGTGTATTTAATCCACGGCAAGGATTGTTCAAATTCCGTTAACCATGATCAGGTACTAATTTTAAGCTGTTGTAAGTATTCTCCGTAAAAACAAATGTAGATGGAACAAAGTTCATTTAAAGAGATGAAAATTATCAGGCTCCTACCAAGTAGGTACAGTGTTCGCCAATGGTCCGGAAGACCTGGGTTCAGTCCCAGGTCGACTCATGGTACTTGATGCCTCCTTGCTTAACACTCAGCAATATAAGGTACGTATCGCGGGTAAAGTAGAACAATCCAGGGAAAGGAGTAGCACCCTCTCATACACCTTGGTGTAGTAGCTATTGAAAAGAGAGCCTTCTGGTCTCCCTCGACTACGGTCGCAAACAACTTATATTCTTTCTTTTTACTGTACGTATATTCTTTATTCTTTATAAATTCATAAATAATTATCATTATTCGTAACTTGAGGACATAAAATGAAACGAAATTTACTTAACTGGAACTTAGAGTGTGCGCTGCCTCATGTGTCTTTCGTGGAAGCAGCCATTTGCAATGTAAAAAATAAGCTTACGTGGATTAAAGTCCTTATAAAGGTTGCGCTCTAGAAATCTCCCACATTCGAAACTGTTACCTTTGAGGTGTGAGTGAATGTAGGCAAGTAGTAATAGCGGCACAATCGATCTAATGTCTTAATTTTTTTTCTTATTTGATCATAGAATATCGGAATAATGCTGTTACGAATAGAATATCGGTTTGGTTTGTTTTGTGGGGTTTTATGGCATATCAACCTTTGTAGTTTATTTAACGCCAAATCCATTTTTATGTAAATAATCTGTTCTATTTAAAACAATTCAATTTAGCATAAGTCCACTGTTTAATTGTCAAAAACATTTCCATTTCTAACTACTCAAGCAGTTGTATGAAACAATTCGGTTAAGTGTAAATACAGTTTTAATGTCGAAAAACAGTTCTATTTGAAATAATTCAGTTAAGCATAAGCACGCAGTTTAAATGTAAGTACGGTTTACTTGTAAAAGTCATTTCTATTTCAAACTATTCAGTTTTACTCAAACCATTTATTTTAGCATAAGTATGCTGTTAATTCTATTTAACCCATAGATAGGGCCTTATCAGATGCTACCACTCCGGGCCAGAGTGGACCTGGGAGCAATGGCAATGAAGGGGTACTCTGCATTCCCCATTGCTGGAACCTCACCATCAGATTGTTTAGTGTCATATCCAGGACACTCGATAGGGGGGGTCTTACCCCTCTGAAGAGGTGCAGTCAGTGTATTCTACAGCCCCAGCTGACTGGGCAATAGAATATCGGAATAATTCTGTTGGGAATAGAATATCGAAATGATGCTGTTTCAAATAGAGTATGGGAACGAAGCTGTTTCAAAAGGAATATCGGAATAATGCTGTTTCGAATAGAATATCGGAATGATGCTGTTTCGAAAAGAGAATGAGAATGAAGCTATTTCAAAAAGAATACCGGAATGATGTAGTTTCGTAGAGAAAATTGGATTGATATTGTTTCGAATACTAGAATATGGCAATGAAGCTGTTTAAAAAGAATATTGTTATGATACTGTTTCTAATAGAAAATCTGAATGGTGTTTTTCGAATAGAATATCAGAATAAGAATCGAATATCGGAATGATGCTGTTTTGAATAAAATATCGGAATAATGAATAGAATATCAAAATGATTCTGTCTCGTATAGAATATCGGAATAATACTTTTTTGTATAGAGTATGGGAATAAAGCTGTTTCAAAAAGAATATCGAAATGATGCTATTTGGAATAGAAAATCATTGCAGCAATAAGGTAAACATTCCTGAACTACTAGTACATCAATTAAGAGAAATCTAATTGGAAGAGCTCGAAGCATGCGAAATTCGAAAAATGTTACTTTGTTTTTTTTTTTCCACTTTTAAAAACATGGCTGCTTCAAAACATAATATAAGAAATTACCAAGACGGAACTATTGTTGCCACTTGCCTATGCTTACTTGCACAAAATCTGAGAGGTATTTTTTAAATCCTTAATTGCTATCGCAAATAAATATGCATCTTGTATTCTGCCCGCGGAAAACAATAATTGAATTAGAACATTTTCAGTGTGTTTAACATGGTATTTTTTTATAGCTATAAATAAACAAATAACCGTTAAGACGAGAAATATGTTTCTTTAAAAGCTGAACTTTCGGTTTTCTTAAGATATACTTTAAACGATTTGAGTTTGGTTTGGTTTCTTAGTTTTTAATAGCATATCAACCTTTGTAGGTCATTTAATGCCAAAGCTATTCTCCAAGAAGAACAGTAGTGGTACGATTTAACCCATAGCTGAAAGGATAGGAGGGTTCATACATTTCCCAAAGGTATATGCCCGAAAGTGAACCCGACTGGAGTACGAACTCGCTTACTACGATTCCGCAGTCCATCGCTTTAACCATTACACTACGAGGTCAGCCCCCACCCCGATTTAAGTTAGATATTATGGAATAACATCATCATCTTCATCATTATTATGTCATGTTTCCAACACGGATCTCCCTGACCCTCTCTCGCTATCCGTATTAGGACACTCGGTTGCAGGGTTTTACCCCGCAGCAGAGGTGCAGTCAATGTATTCTACAGCCCCAGCCGACTGGGCCACGTGCTAAAAGGAATTAAGAAACTTTTGGTCTGTAGTACACAGACTGCATCTCTGCTGCGGGGTAAAACCCTGCAACCGAGTGTCCTAATATGACGCTAAACAATCTGATGGTGAGGTTCCGGTAATGCTGTAGCTTTAAGGAATGCAGAGTACTCCACTATTACCATCACTCCCAGGTCCACATTGGCCTGGAGTGTTAGCACCTGATAGGGTCCTATCTATGGGTCAAGTAGAACTAAAATGCGTACTTATGCTAAACTAAATTGTTTGAAATAGAACTGCTTCGAGATTTAAACTGCGTTCTTATGCTAAACTAAATTGCTTGAAATAAAACACTTTTGACTTTTAAACTCTGTTCTTATGCTAAACAGAGCTGTTTGAAATAGAACTGTTTTTATATTTAACTAAGTGTAAATAAATGATTGATGTTTAATTGAATTGGTAGTGATACAAAGCAAAACTTGTAACAATGTATTTTGGTTGACTAAACTGGTAATCTTGAAATAGATTTTTTTACATTTAAATGGTGAATTTATGCTAAATAGAATTGTTTGAAATAGAACCGATTTTAAATGAATAAAATGGATTTGGCTTTAAATGACCTACAATAGTTGATAAAACCCATCCAAACCAAATCCTACATATTTAATATATATATATAAAGAGGATTGGCATTAAATAACCTACAACGGTTGATATGCCATAAAACCCAACCAAACCAAATTATATATATTTATCATATATGTATAAAGAGGATTTGGCGTTAAATAACTTACAATGGTTGATATGCCATAAAACCCAACCAAACCAAATCATATATATTTGATATATAAATATAAAGATGGTTAGGCATTAAATAACCTACAATAGTTGATGTGCTATAAAACCCAACCAAACCAAATCATATATATTTAATATATATGTATAAAGAGGATTTGGCATTAAATAACTTACAATGGTTAATATGCCATAAACCCCAACCAAACCAAATCCTATATATTTTATATATAAGTATACAGAGGATTTGGCATTGAATAACCAACAATGTTTGATATGTCATGAAAACATACCAAACCAAACCAAACTAAAACTGTATATACAATTATTTGCTTTCAAGTATTCCTATCCAATACAAATAATTTGTAAACAAATATGAGCCAGAAATATTCCAATCTAAGCCGATATGTTTGCAAGCAATTATGTGGTTCCAAGTATCTTTAACAAATACAAATAATTTTCAAGCTATATTTGGTTGCAATTATTTCTCATATAAAACCTTTGTATACACGTTTTCAAGTGATTCTATATAATGTAAATAATGTGCGAACGATTACATTGGTCCATATAAGTATTCCCATTAAAAAAGATAATTTGTTCAATGCTAACGAAAATTCGATGTCAAAAAACAACACTTCTGCGCAATGTGTCATGCATCAGACGGTCATTAGAGCCTCGTTTCGATTCTGCATTTAAACCCAACAAATATGTCTAGACGATTGTTTGCAGATTACAAAGAAGAAAAGCAAAGATTCTATCACATTGTGTTAAATTGCACAGAAAAGTATTTTACACTTTCTGTGCACGCCAAGTCGTTCATTATACAAATGCACCTTTTGTTAACAAGGTCTTTTGAAACAGCAATTTGTAAAGTCATCTTAAATCTTCGTCCTTGGCTTCGACACCAGCCACACTCTCTTTACACACGTCATAATCCTTTTGATTAATGACTCAGCATTTAGTATAAATTCTGATCTGTTTCCACTGTCAGCATTCACTTCCAACCAAGAGTCGAACAAGACAGTTGGTCTAACGGAGATTCGTTTTCTTCCCACACCAAGAGACAACCCAAAACTTCACCATGCCTAACTACACTCTGTACTATTTCAATGGCCGCGGACGTGCCGAGATCCTTCGTATGATGTTCGCCGCTGCTAACGTCAAATACATGGACAAGAGGTTCGAGTTCAACGAATGGGACAAATACAGGAAGGGTAAGAATTCGTTTTCGTCTTTCTTAGCAATATTTTTTGGAAGGAGTCGCTATTAGCATTCCGATTATTGTCATAGGAATTGGAATCGGTGATCCATGTACCAATTAGGCTCTGGGTTGTTTGACTTTCACTTTGTGATAATGTCTTTAGAAAGGCATGAATCCATCAATTCCCATACAATCTATGGCAACCAGTCAAAGAGAAGAAACATTCTGAATACAGATCAGCTGTAATCCGCTTAGAAATTGACTTTGGCTTATTTCAAGCTAATTAAATAGTATATATATATATATATATAGATAGATATAGGTTCGTTTGTTAAATTAAAGGTGATAATCAAGGTAAACAGCCGTGTTAACATGTTGATATGACATTGCAATAGATAGATAGATAGATAGATCTTACATGTGTAAAGGTATGATGTCACCACCGGCATTATTGTTTTATAACCAATAATGTTATTCTCTTGGAACAAAGGAACTATGAGACTTTTGTTTAATCTCACGGACGAGCTAACTGTTCTAGGCACCTCGTTTGTTTCGTGTAACAGACGTTATTACTTGCTATGGAAAATCGTCTATTTACTATTATGTACGAAATATCTCGTGTTTGCAGATCGTTTATTTTCTACTACATACAAGAGAAGTGACCTTCGGATAATGAGTCTTTCTGCAAGAAGATGGCAGAATTACCTCCTTGTCCAAAATAAAAACAGAATGTGCATACAAATTTTGCTGATAAAACCACTCGTAAATGTTTCAATCCTTTTTATAATATTATGTTTATCACGTTTGGATATATAAATGCGTTCACTAGATGCCTTTTTTTTTTTTTTTTACTAAATTTGACTCTGGTTAGTGAATGGGAACTGCTAAAAAGTTTTACCATATTTAGTTCCATAGCAGAAGACGAGGATAGTTACTTAAAATCATGTAATTGCTGGTAAAAAAAGGGAGATTCATTTAGCTAGTAAATAAACAGAAAAGTTTTGACTTTTTTTAAAAACGAAATGACCAACAAACTAACAAATAGTATCTGCAAAATATATCTGTTTAAAGAAACTTGATTTTTGAAAAATATTGATTTAGGCTATAAATAAACGAACTTGATTTCACATATTTAAAACCAACCAAACCCTCAACGATTAAGATCTAGAAAATTCCTGTGTTTAAAGAAACTTGATTTTTTAAAAATATTAATTTAGGCTGCAAATAAACGAACTCGGTTTGACATATTTAAAACCAACCAAACACTCACCGATTAAGATCAAGAAAATTCTTGTTTAATAAAATCTGGTCAAAAAAGAGATTGATTTAGGCAGTAAATAAACGAAAACGGTTTGACATGTTTAAAAACCAACCAACCAACCAACCAACAAATAGAATCTGAAAAATTTCTGTTAAATGAAATTTGTACAATTGATAAAATAAATACAAAGATTAAGTCTGCACTAGAACCAAATTCAACGTGAAGAAATTCTTCATTTGATATTCACCGTTCTTAGCCTCAAATATACGGATACGTAGTTCGATTTCAACAAGAAATGGAAATACAAAAAACACTATAGACATCTATAAATATTCTACATATAATTGATATACTTGGGGGTTAGATTCGACGTCAAATTATACTAACTACGGCTTTGGTGAATATTTCTATTTGCTCAATCGGTAGGACCGTAGAATATGCCAACTGGGCCATTTCAGATGGTTAGACTACTTCAATGAGACTACTAGATCAGTGGGCTGCGGCTTTGACTGTTGAAAACGCCTACTGTTCCAAAGTAAAGCTCAAACACCACCCCAAACCTGAAAGAGTCTTGAATATGATACTAAACAATCTGACAATAAGGTTCCAGTTATTGAGCTTTGGGAAATGTATAGTACCCATTCATGGCCAAAACTTCAAGATCCACTCTGATCCACTCTACAATTGCCAAATCTAATGGAAATAAGGATCCTTTTTCTGATTACCTACGTCTCCTGCTGATGCCTTGGATTTGGAATTGCAGTTGGACCGTTTTGAACAAGTTCGTCTTGTTATATTCGAAATGGTCGATTGAGGACATATCATTTGTACAACTATCTCGTTTAATCTCACCAGTTTTCTGTGGCCTTTGGTGCCTCCGTCATGCCATATACTCTTGGCATTCATAACCCTACGCGATAATATGCTTAACACGAAAGATTTCCCGTTGTTAACACAAGTACTTTGGCAGAAAATCCTCATGAAGTTATCGAATCATTAAGTGAATTCAAATTTTCAGGGAGGATATGCCTGATTTTTCAGATATAAACATATTCACCGAGCTGAGCTCTCTCGGAGTAGACAACTTCTCGTTTTCTTACTTATCGAATTTTAAGAAGGGCTTTCATGGAGCGAATGGGGTATTTTGGTGATTGTAGCGTGGTTGGTGGATGAATGAATTTATTGTATAGAATGAGAAGGAAAAAACAAAAAAACTGATTGAATGATGATTGTTGTCGATGAGTGCAACTAGCTAGGGCTTCATAGGAAAATACTGTTTCGCCCCTTTCTCTTTCCCCTCTACTTGGGCCTTGTGCTCCCTGAGAGTTGTAACTCTTCGGAAATAAAAACTTCTCGTTTCTTACGAGACATTTGACAAGCCGAGAACGGCTAAAACTTCCTTTGTATGACTTCCTTTTTCTGCTAATACAATAACGTTCACCTATCACCCATTGTTTGAGTTGCTCTTCCACCGGTCTTATCTGAAGACCACGGCAATAAAGAATCAGTATTTTGTTAAGAGTAAAGTGTTCAATTTTAAACAAATCATAACGTGAAAGATGAAAGTTATTTACAAAGAAAACAATATTTAAATGAATAGTTGCAATAATATCTCTTCAATACCAGTAATATCTGTTCAGTCCCTTTACTCACTGGTTCATTTTGATATGAACTGGTTGTACCTGTGGGAGTCCTATCCATTGGTTAAATAGAACTGTTCAGTCATTTAC
Source organism: Sepioteuthis lessoniana (assembly GCA_963585895.1). Lineage (NCBI taxonomy): Eukaryota > Metazoa > Mollusca > Cephalopoda > Myopsida > Loliginidae > Sepioteuthis > Sepioteuthis lessoniana. The sequence goes on from OY757942.1 coordinate 12,628,977, forward strand.
CTGGGATTACTGACACCAAAAAGAATTAAATAATGTTTAACATCAATTCTTGAAAGCATATAACGTTCTTCAAGCAATAAAAATGTTACCATTTAGCTCTGTAAAAATAAATGAACTCATTTAAAAATAAATTTATCATCAAACCATTCACTTACAAATTATATATATATATATATATATCATCATCGTCATCATCATATCGCGCTGGTAGCACGGATATCCCTGACCCTCTCTCGCCACTCCTCCCTATCGTTCATCGCCCTAGATAGGTCTTCAGGACAACATCCCGTATCCTCACATAGCTGCTGAATGTATGTTCGTGCTGGTCGTCCTGCTTTTGCGCGGCCATGTGTGGGGATCCATAAGAGTACATCTCTTATGAGTTCGTCCCTGCTTCTCCAGCAGTGTCCTGCATGTCTGGTTCGTCTAACTAGAATGGTTTTCGTGATAGGGGGCAGGTGGCCGTACAGTTGGTGTCTTGTGGGGTGTTGCTGCCAGGACTTGTTCAGGATTGCACGCAGCATTCTTGTGTAATTGCCGTCTAGCTTCTTCTCCAGCCGTTTTGTTAGTGTCCATGTAGTGCAGCCATATAGCAGTATCGATGTGACCGCTGCCTGGAAGAAACTGCGTTTCATTTTATCAGTTAGGTCTGATAGCTGTCCATGCTTTCGTTAACCTCGTTTCGATGTCCTTTTCGGTTGATTCGACGCTGCTTCCTAGGTAAGTGAATTTGTCTACTAATTTAAGAGGGGTTCCGTCTAGAGTGGAGATGTCCCCCGTTTGATTATAGCACATATATTCCGTTTTGTGTGCATCAACATAGAGGCCTATGCCTGCGGCTGCTCGTTCCAAACTATGCAGTAGTGTTTCGGCTTGGTCGGGTGTATTTGCCAGTATCGCTATGTCATCGGTGTAATCGGCGTCGGTAATTGTTTTTGCGGGGTACCTTCTGCTTCTTTCCTTCTTCAGCTCGATGCCATTCTCTCTGATTTTGTCAATCGATGTTCTAAGTACGTAGTCTAGATAAATGATAAAGAGGTACGGAGCCAGCGTATCCCCTTAGACAGTAATTCGAGACAATGGTGGTTTCCTATAAGACAATGGTGGTTTCCTATAAGACAATGGTGGTTTCCTCTTTGTAGCTTAAGTTAATATTTTAAAATCATTTTGAACTCAAGTTACAAAGAAAAGCTTTCATCTTGTTTGTCTTCATATCCTGTCCGGTGGCCAAAGCTGCTTGTGGCGCTGGGAGTTAGTACCACTCTAACTACCGAAACTATGGCGTCAGCCCTTGTTGGTGGCTGATGAGAACAGGGTATCTCATGCGTTTCCACGAGTCGTATGATAAAATTTGTACAATGAAACTCATCTTTTTTACCCGGAATTTTTCATGAAAAGACCATTTAAGCTCTAGAATTTAATTTGTCCGTAATTTACTTCTTATCCATAACATTATAAGACACAGGTGATTTTCTGCGAGATTTTTGAAAAAAAAAACATCGCTTTGAAAGTAACGCGGACTCAAATTTGAACGTATTCGGCCAGGAAGGTCTGACCGGTGGTTCTGTTAAGGTTTCATTATTATGCATTGCAAACAAACCAACAGATAATTATCTTTCCTGATGCAGTTAATTCTTTGAAATAATTTCCTGTTTTCCTGTATCATGTGCCAGGAATAAAATACCACTGCTAATTTAAATTTACACTGTCCTAAGTACTGTTTAGTGAAATTTACAAAATCGACACCGACGCATCAGAGGGATAATTCCACCCAATTACAGACATTTAGTTCGTGTAGTTATTCAACAGGAACTAAATATACTAACCTTGGCAGATATTATGAAATTAGCACTTTTAAAGCATTGTTCTTTTTGTTTTTGTTCTTTTTTTTAATTCTTTATTTAGCAGTAAATAAACTAAATACAAATAAGACACAAAGGGTTTTTATTCAATGCTGAGGGAAAATATTAGAGAATGGCACGAATTTAGAGTCCCATCCATTGTTCAAATAGAATTGTTCAGTCTTTTAATTGGGATTATTGAAACCAAACAGAATTATTAATTTGCCCAGTCGGCTGGGGCTGTAGAATACACTGACTGCACCTCTGCAGAGGGGTAAGACCCCCCAACTAACGAGTGTCTTGATATGACACTAAACACTGATGGTGAGGTTCCAGCAGTGCTGGAGCTTTGAGGAATGCGAAGTACCTCTTCATTGCCATCGCTCCCAGGTCCACTCTGGCCTGGTATGGTAGCACCTGATAGGGTCCAATCTATGGCTTAAATAGAACTAACAGCATACTTATGTTAAACTGAATTGTTTGAGTAAACTGAATAGCCTGAAATAGAAATGTTTTTGACAATTAAACCGCACTTACATTTAAACTGCGTGCTTATACTTAACTGAATTATTTGAAATAAAACTGTTTTTCGGCATTAAAACGGTATTTACACTTAACTGAATTTTTACATATAACTGCTTGAATAGTTTGAAATGGAAATGTTTTGACAATTAAACTGTGTACTTATGCTAAACTGAATTGTTTTAAATAGAACAGATAATTTACATAAAAATGGATTGGGCGTTAAATAACCTACAAAGGTTGATATGCCATAACACCCAATAAACCAAACCCGAATTATTAATGTTTAATATCTATTCTTTAAATTGTACAAGTTTCTCCAAGCAATAAAAACTAGTACCATTTAACTGTGTAAAAATGAATGAACTCTAGTACATTTGAAAATAAAATTTAACATTAAACCATTTGCTTACAAATTATATATATATATATATATATATATATATATATATATATATGAAAAGTAAATAAAGGAGTGCAATCCGACAATATGTAGAAAAATTGATAACAACGATCCAAGTGGAAGGAGAGATTTATTGAGGTCGACAATATAGCATTTCGGTTCTCCTGAACCATCAGGATCATGAGGGGTGATATTAGCGAAGTTAAGTCAACGATGGATGTTTAAAAATACAAAATACAAAAACCTTGGGGAAAAGTTGGCTGTTTAATGGTGAATCAGCAGTTGTTTTAAATTACGTCATTTGACTTGTTTGGAATATTGCATAGAATTTATGTTACGTTTTTGTTTAGTTTTTTTGTTTTTGTTTTTTCTTTTTCTTCCTTATAACTCGAAATCTTTCTCGATAAACAAATGAAACATAAATTCTATACAATATATATATATATATATATATATATATGCATGTCTTTTAAGAGATTTTTCACTCCAGTCCCACTATTACGTTCACTTTCGGCCAAATACCCTGATCCTCCCTGTTCTGGGTTATATTGAACCATAACTGTTCTTCTGGGAGAATGACTGTGGCATTAAATACCCTACAAAAGGTTGAAACCCATTAAACAAAGAAACCAAACCAAACAAGTGTACCATATTCGCAATGAACGCTATGTGCGAAATGGACATGTAATGTTCATAACGATAGAACATATAAAGAACATAGGAATCTCGGAATTCGAAAACATGTAACGACTTCTTGTTCAGGTACGAAACCTTTTTATTAACTTTGAGTTAAAGGTTCCGACGTAAGGAGGAGAGACACAATCTTCTATGCTGTCTTATTCATTTGGCCCCCAACTCGAGCGGCTCCCCATAGGGCGCAAGTTCGCCTCGCGCCTGCGAGCTCCAAAATTGATCCTTCTTGTTTGGTGTCTAAAACCCGACTCCTATTTTCTTCAAATTCTTACACAAACTTCCGCGTGCTTCCGGTGCGTGACGTCACCCGCACCTTGTCACCCAGTATCGTCTCGGACTGTTATGACATCTGAGTGACGCCTCCATCCGCTCGCTCGCACCCGCGTTAACACCTGCTTCAATTTTACATCCAACCAACCCATGTGCTGAGCCGAAAGTTTCTCAGCCTAACTAAACTCAAAGGCATGAACCGAAATCCCTCGGCTATTTCATAACGCAAGAGATTTTTCGGTTTTTTATAACATTACAAAATAACGTCTACGTAAAATTACGTAAAACACTCAAAACATTTTTATTCAATGCAGTGGGAAAATAATAGAGAATATGACAATATGACGGATTTCATTGTAAAAAAAAAGATGTTTTCTTCTTTAATACCTGGATATTCAGGCTCCTTAAATAATTCTTTACGTAAACTAGATTAAATTATTTTGGTTAATGGTATTTTTCTAAGCCATTCAGTGGAAAATATAAGGAATAACGCAATGTTGAAAAAAATATGGAAGGGACTTATAATTTGTATTCCTGAAAGAAATACCAGTTGAAGTCTACATATGCAAATCAGTCTACAGATGAACCAGTTCGTGTAGATCACAATTAGCAGATGTATTTTATTGCAATGATAATGATTTATAAACAATTATATGCTTTCAAAAGCTATTTTTTCTTTTTGATAATCAATTCTCAGCACAATAAAGTAAAGTTGGCGACACGAAGGCTCCCTTTTCAATAGCTACTACACGAAGATGTTGGGGAGGGCGCTACTCCATTCCCTGGATAGCTCCACTTTACCTTTGATCCTTACCTTATAATGCTGAGTGTTAAGCAAGGCAGCGATGGTTAGAGTATTCACCAATGGCCTGGGAGACCTAAGTTCAATCCCAGGTCGAGTTATACCAAAGAATTAAAAATGGTACTTGATGCCTCCTTGATTAACACTCAGAATTATACGATACGGATCTAGGGTAAAGTGGAGCAATCCAGGGAAAGGAGTAGCGCCCTCCTCTACACCTTGGTGTAGTAGCTATCGAAAAGGGAGCCTTCGGAACACCCTTGACAACGGTCGCCAACTTTACTTACCTTGCACAATATTACGTAACTAATAATACGAACACTTACAAGGGTTGATATGCCATATACTGACCTGAAGCCTACAATTAATAAATTCCTTCACACAAAATCGTAACAACGATTGAGCAATAACATCCACAATAAACTCTTCCAAATTCAGCCGACCTTGGGAAAGTGAAGACCAGCATCGAAAAAATCAAGAATAGACCTAGTCTCGATTGCAAATTGGTCATACAAGGCTTACCCACTCCCCCAGTGTTTGACCTGTCAGACAGCTTGTACGGTTAAACACATTCTTATAGAATGTAGAGCTTTCGCTGTTATCAGAAAATGATTTTTCAAAGTAAATAGCTTAACCGATCTGTTCGAGAACGTCAAAATAGATGACATACTGTCCTTCTTGAGAGAGACAGAGTTGTACCAAAAACTATGACGAATTAAAATTGCTTAATCTTGAGCAAACAAATGAAATCCTGCTAATAGTAAATTTTACCGACCTAAGTATTCGTTAAGTAAATTTGGTTGAATATATATATATATAGAGAGAGAGAGAGAGACAGAATTTGGCGTTAAATAACCTACAAGAGTTGATATGTCATAAACCCCAAACATCAATCCAACCAACCAATCAAGCACTTAGAAAATAATTATAGTTAGCCGTCTGAATACAAATAAATGAACCTGTTTTTATTAGACACCTTTTTATAACGTTCATATGTGCATGAAAAGAAGAAATAATAGACAGACAACTTAACAAAACCCTAAATATTTTTTTCTAACCGAAATTAACACATTAGGAAAAAAATAAGACAAACGAAAGATTGTTACTTTCCGTAACACAACAGTCCTGCCTAAAACAATTATAGAATCGTTTTTATCCAAGACTATACCGGCCAAGCTATTACTGAAGTCTTTCTCTCAAAGAAGTCTACTCGACTAATGTTTTTCTCTCGCTGAAGTCCGTGTCTCAAAGAAGTCCACATGACTAATGTTCTCACTAACAGCACGGTATGTGTATTCATACCAGGGGCGGAGATGGGACAAGTGCTACACGTGCCCGGCACGACCAAAAACTCGGTCAATGTTATTCAAAATGGATTAAAAATCATCCATTAATTTCAAGCAAACATACTTAGTCTGATCTCAATTAAATTACGTATCTATTCAAGTTTCGATAACTAGGTAGCCAAAAGTTCATAAATATATCTGGGAATAATACAACGATGCTGTTTTGAACGGATGGTCTTTGTCCGGCCACCGTCAGATTCATTGAACATCCCATAAAATCGGCTATAATGTTGAACACGCGTAATCCGTGCCAAGCACAAGCAAGACCCTTATAATAACAGTAATGTTAGAGAAATCTCGCTTTTGGCTGTAGCCAATAGCAAAAGCAACTCAAAATACCGTGCTCAAAAAAATTAGCACAATGTGACTGCTGACAGCTGTCTTGGGAAGAGGGAGAGGGACCAAGAGAGAGAGAGAGATGGGGGATAGCAGATTATAGCCGTCGCCGACGTCATCATCATCGCTATGGTACATGTTGGTTAAACGGCGTATTTTAATTCGTTTTTTCACTAACAGATCTCTATTTCTTTAATGAATGTTGCATATATTACATTCTGTAACTAAAATTTGTTTATTTGAATACATTTTCAACAAATAATCTCTGTCATCAATTTCTTTATTCTAATAAGCATATTTTTCTCGTCATAGTAATGAACATCTTCTCTTTTCTTCTATACTTTTGAAAGGAAAAAAAAATTATCTTATCTACTGTATTAACAAGACTACAAATTATATAGTATCTTGATTGTTTACAAAAAAAAACACCATGCAAGGTACGTAAGTCAATCTGTGCTATACAATGGAGAATCACGGAGGTGCCCGTGGTGTAGTCGTTATCGTCGTAGAAATTGGACACAGCGATACGAGTTCAAATGCTGGACGAGACTGATTGCATTTCACATAGCACTAATACCCTTGGGGAAGGTATGAATCTAATTATTCTCCCTCCAGCTATGGGTAAATAGTAGGACAGACTAGGCAACTAGTCTAGGAGAAGGAAAACTCTGAATTCAAACCTGTTAAACCCCGCTTAAAAATCGACCTTGTGTCATATCCTGCCCGAGCGGAGGGGTTGGTAAATAGTATACAATGGAGAATCACGCAATAACAACTATGATGACTTACTTTGGATCCACGGACCACGGGTTGGGAACTGAAGTTGACAGAGGGCGGGGTGGGGGCACGAGTAGCAAAAATAGGCTAGAGTCGCCACTGATTCATACTTTTTTGTTTCATAGTGAGCGGTGATCAAACGCTCGTGTCTCACTTTATTCCTCTGTGACACCTTTACTCCTGACAGTTGAACATTTCTATACTGATAAAAATGTAGATGAATTTAGACTTGTTACTTTTCTTTTTCAGATATGCCCAGCATGTGTGTACCTGTTTTGGAAATGGATGGTGGCAATAAGATGCCTGAGACAATGGCTATTGCCAGGTACTTGGCCCGTGAATTCGGTAAGTCCAGCTTTAAAATCTAATATAGCAAAAAAATAAAACTTAAAATAATCAAAATAATCATAAATGCACAATATAATACACACTACACGTCCATGTGTGAACCCAACCTATAAAAAAACCACATGCCTCATTGATTATAAAGAGTATTCATTATCTACATTAAGGGATGTCCCCATGGCGAAATGACTCAAGTGCGGGATTGCTGTCGCGAAGAAAACAGGTTCGAGCTCTAGTTGCGCTATAACTTTTATTTTCTGACTAATACCTTTATGAAAGGCATGAATCCCCTTATTCAGCTATGGGTTAAATAGGACTACTGCTGTTTTTCTGCAATGATGACTTTCGCATTAAATAACCCGCAAAGGTTGATACACAACCAAAGTCAGGAATTCTGTGAGACAGTCAGTAGAGACAAATGAATATAATTCCTTCGTGTTTCTTTACCTTAACATTCCTGACCAAATATCTGTATAAACAATCAATTATTTATGGAAGAGCGTTTATATATAACTATATTTATTTTAATGGCATATAATAAAAAGTCTTGAAGACGTTCACATTATTGATGATACTGGAGCACAGTAGGAGTGATTTGAAAAACCCAGACATTAGGAAATCTCCGGAATTTCAATTTGTTATCATACCTCTAATATGACAAGTTTTTTTTCCCCAGTTTTTGGACATTAATTTCAGTGTTTTTATTTGAACAGGGTGGTTGTTCTCTATCCCAAAATCCATAGATATATCTTTATATTTTCTTGAAGAGCCTCTAATTTGAGCAAATCTTATGTACTCAGAGGTTGGACGGAAATTGTTTGCAGAATTCCTAGCATATATCCGTGATCCTACAAAGCATCATCATTTGTACTTAGGTATTTTTTATAATTGCTATAGTTTATTTTTTGCATTTAACTACAACTTAGGATTGATTGGTTGAGTGACTTTAATAGCTTATCAACCCTTCTGGGGTTATTTTATGCCGAAATAAACCCTTTGGAATTCAATACACTTTTTTGGCTAGGTTTTCATTAAATTACAAGAAAATATTTCTTCTGAAAAAAAGAATTTAATAAAATACATGAAATGATAAGATGATTTTCTTCTTCTTGTCTAAATTTCTGAGACGAAGCTGGGTGATTTTTCATCATTAAGGATTTTCAGACTCTTGTCTCCATCTTTATTCTTATTTCCACAAGGTTTCGGCCGATATGTCCTCCGACCTTCTTCAGGTGTTTGTCAAACTCGGGAACCTTCATGGAACTTCGAACTACGTCCTTTATTGAATCCACAGGGGTTGCCTGTTCCGATTCTGTTAGCCATAACAGGGTAAAAGTGTTAAGTATTACCGTATTGTTACTCACCTGCAGTGAGGATTGAACCTAAAACCTCCAGATCATTGTCTCCTTAGAAGCTTAGGGAACGAACGCCTATAACCGTTACGCAATATGTCCTGCTCGAAGGCCGTTGTGGAAATAATAAAGATGAAGACAATAGTCCGAAAACCCTTCACGATGAAGATTTTCTTCTTGGTTGAGCAGAAAACCTTTTGGATCCTCCTTGTATAATCTTAAGATCAGATAAAGACTTTATATAAATACGCATTGTTATATCAAACACACCCACTACCACTCGAACAGACGTATATATATATATATATATATATATATATATATATATATATATATATATATATATGTATATATAATTCCATTCATTTACCTGAAAATCGAATAGATGAAACTCGAGCCGTATGAAAACATGTTGTCCATACAACTAATTGCATAGTGCTCTACCTAAAGCTGTTTCAGCACTATTATCAGTTTTTACTGAGATACTTTTACCATATTATATATATATATATATATATATATATATGTATATATAGGTGTGTGGGGGGGGTCGACTTATTGAATTTTGTTTCTCTCAAAATTCGGTCTCTTGAAAATTAATCAAAGGAAAGCTTGACGAGATGTTGTGGTTATTACTTGTATCTATCACGTTTAGAAAAAAAAAGAAAAAAAGACCGGGCGTCTCCGTGATTTTCCAAACCGACTTTCATAAGAAAGAAGTAACTCTGTGTATCAGACCAAAGAAAATATTGAAGCTCCCAAAAAAGGGGCTTCTAAAATGTTAAACAAAAAGCACACACACACACACATATATATATATATATAATACCATATTTTCTCCATACTTTGCAGTGAAACATATCCCGAAGTTTTGCCTTATTTATTAAAGCTAAGTTTTTTCTATATATATATATATATATATATATATATATAAAAACTTAGCTTTAATAATATATATATATATATATATATATATATATAATTTACAAATTATTTATGATAATAAAATAAACTGAAACATGAGTCGTATTTTAAGCATAAAGTATTGAACCAGGTCCAAATGCTTTTTTTAATAGGTTTCTACGGCAAAAGCAATATGGACATGATGAGGTGTGATTACATCGCTGACTGTTTCTATGAAATCCTTCATGATTACATGAGGTACTACCATTGGAAGAACGGACGCTTCAGGGTGAGTCAATTATTCTGCATCAGATCAATATTTCATATCTTCATCTAGCAACACACGAGTGGAGTTATTGATTAGCAAGGAGGCAATGGTAAAATAATTAGATGCCAAACTTTATAAGACTGTCAAATGATTTGGAAGTATTTACTGCTCTTTTAAAAATCATCAAAGGTTTCTTGAGGCACTATTATCTATCTATCTATCTATGTGTTGTTCTGTCACAGTCTGATCATATATATCCATCTCTACGTCTGTCAGTCTGTCTGTCGCAGTCTAATCATATATATATATATATATATATATATATATATATATATGCGCGTGTGTGTTTGTGTGTGTGTGTATGTGAATCTAATAATATACATGTGTCTTTCTTTTTGTCCGTCCACTACGGTCAAATTTTATGGGTCTCTCTCTTTCTCTCTCTCTCTCTCTCTCTCTCATATTCTCTCTCTCTCTCTCTCTCTCTCTCTCTCTCTCCAAATTTACATATATAAGTTTTTGTCTTTCCCCCTCTAATCATATCTATATATCTATCTATTTGTCTTATTCTGTTTCTATCTATCTATCTATCTATCTAAGTATTATTGTATGTCTCTCTCTGACTCTTTCTTTCCCTCTCTCTCTCTCTCTCTCTATATATATATATATATATGTTTGTGTGTTTGTCTTTCTCCCTCTAATCATATCTATCTATCTATCTATCTATCTCATTCTGTTCATATCTATCTATATATCTATCTATCTATTACAACTGTGTATGATTGTCCCAATCTCACTTGATAAGTTTGTGGCTGACCAAATAAGGTATTATTCGGAGAGTGCTCAATATCTCTGAGTAACTACATGATTATTAAAAGGGATTGGAGGACTTAAAAGTTGGTGAACGAGTGGAGACCATCTAAACTACAGCATTATTGAGAACGGCTAGAATACTGAGAAGAGTCCTGGAGACTTGAAGAGACTCGTTGTCAGTCAAACTCAAGATCATCAGCTAAAATTGACAGAAAAACTCTAATGAGTAAATAATATATATATATATATATATATATATATATATATATATATATTAGTCTTTTATATATTTAATACCATGGGTGCTTATCTATATCCATGGTGTAAAATATATATTAAATTAAATCCATGCTAGCAAATATGCATAAAAACAAATATATATTCATTTTTATTACATACATTTATATAATATATACGTATATAAGTGTATAAATGAATAGGCACGCAAAAAACTATATATGCAGAGGGGAGGTGTCCATTCATTTTCTCTCTACCCGGACATCTCGCACTTGTATCAATTATCACATATTCTCATCTTTACATTTGTGATACACTTTGACAATTTGATTCGATGTTCTTCCATCGAATCTCATACGTCCGTAAATTGTGTCACATTTGTCTCCAAATTATAATAACAAGGTATTCTTTCTTTCTTTTGTCCAGTTCAACATGGAAGGCAGTGGCAGCGGAATGAACAGTCCCACTGGTGCCAGCGGTGATATGAACTCTAACTTTGACGTAAGTACATATTAATTTAATCATCACAGTAATAATTTAGAAAGCTTTTTGCTTAGATGTGGCACAAGGTCCTCTGAATCGGGTGCCCACCTGCTGAGGTGCCCAACTTCATTATCACAGTGTTCTCTACCTGTAGCTTCTCAGTTTAAATCACGTTCCAAGGAAACTTGCATTTTAATTTTATTTTTATTAGTGTAACCCAACCAACTTATCTGTGGGAAATTTATTTGAAGATCCCACAGGTACACTGTTGTATAGTTGCTCGTACCACGTGACTTCCGGTATCACAGAAGTATAAAAGACGCCGTTTTCTCTTAAGCATGGAGAAGCAGAAGCAATAGCAGAAAGATAAGCAACGTCTTAGCTCTGAAAGGTCGGTCAGTAGAAAGACCAACTTCGGACGTAACACCAACAGCGTGAGACTTATAACACTAGTCGGACTGTACCACCTGAGTAAATAAATGATTAACTTTATTTCATTGTGTATCTTTTCTTTACCACGATACAGCAAAAGATATACCCCAAACGCAAATGAATGAGTAGTAGAACCCATGTCCGTCATTTATGACATGTCTGAAGTACCTTGGCCCTCACCATTACAACGATATTGTACTAGCAAACGAAAACGTACCCCAACGGGAACTATGGAAATAAATCTTAAAATACAAATATATAATGAATTATGATGACGCCAGACGTCTAGTGAAACATGTCCATTTGATTCTTTAAACTGAATTACTCTTTCTTTTCTTTTATGCATACTTATATATATATATATATATATATACATTTTTTTCTACAGACTTATTTGCAATGGAGATTCATGAATACCTGCAGCAGAGTTCTTCCCTTCTTAGAAAGAACCTTGGAAATGCAGAATGGTGGTAAAACCTTCTTCATGGGAGATCAAGTAAGTTTTCTCAGTTTTACATCCACCGATATAACAGCATATTTTTTGGAAATACTCGGCGATATACACACTCTTATTAACACCGTATCTCTCTCTCTCTCACACACACACACATCCACAAACTCTCTAACACACTCTCTCTCTCTCTCTGACTTGCTCTCTATCACTATCTCTCTCTCTCTTACACTCTCTATCACTCACTTTCTCTCTCTCTCTCTCTCTCTCTTACACTCTCTGTCACTCACTCTCTGTCTGTCTCTATATCACTCTTTCTCTCTTCTTACATTCTCTATCACTCACTCTCTGTCTCGCGGTCTATAACTCTCTCTCTCTCTTGTACACTCTCTATCACTCACTCTCTGTCTCGCTCTCTATCACTCTCTCTCTCTCTTACATTATCTATCACTCACTCTCTGTCTCGCTCTCTATCACTCTCTCTCTCTTTCTTTTACACTCTCTATCACTCATTCACTCTCTCCCCCCTCTCTCTCTTACACTCTCTATCACTCACTCTCTGTCTTGCTCTCTATCACTCTCTCTATATATATATACACATATATATATATATATATAATGAAACGTAAATTGTTTGTGGGTAACATTATTTTGTTGTTTGCACACAGTTAAATGTTTTTTGTTTGCACACAGTTAAATAGTTTCAAGCATTACTGTTTATAGTTTGCACATAGTTAAATGGGTTTAAGCCTTGATATTCATAGTTTGCTCTCAGTTCAATGGTTTCAAGAATTGTTATATAAGACTTATAATTTAATTTAACATTGATTATTTATTTATTTAATGATAGTATTCCGTTGCTATCTATTATGGGGACGCAAATTTATTGTTGGCACACAGTTAAATGGCTACAAGTATTGTAAATGATTAAATAATTCTATTTGATCAATTGATGAGATTCTAAGTGGTTCTACATCTCCAGATCTGAAAGAACTCGGGAATAATATCAGTAAAGGCCTACTCCACATTACCCAACGCTTCAATGCTGGAGCCTGACCATCAAATATTTTAGTTTTATATCCAGAACACTCACTAGGGGGTTTCCACTCAGCATAGATGCAGTCAGTGTATTTTACAACCCCATCCGACTGGGCTTATTACGCTTTTTTGCTTAGATGTGGCACAAGACCATATGATTGGGACACCCAATAAAACTCGAACTCACTCGTAAAGGTTTGTTAGTCTAGCTCGTTAACCATTACATCCCCAGATGCATATATATATATATTGTCATCAACAGACAGACTGTTTCGTTCTACCAGAACTCTTCAGTGTAGATAGACACGTAGGACGCTCGAAGCCAGGATCGAAACCCGTCCAACTTTACGTTAGACTTAATCTCAGACCGCCCGGCCAATATATAGTATTTTCCGCTTTACGGCATCTTTATCTACGTCAAATTCACCTTTACGACACTTTCATATATACAGGGTGTCTCTAAATTGAAGCAGCCCATTAATATAATTATGATTAATTGCTGAGATAATCGCAATAACGGTCATTTGGAACCGGTCTTGTAAAAAAATGCATTCTTGAGCTAGAGCCATCAAATCAATGGTTTTTGTAATCATTATTATATCTGGAAGAAACTGCGTTTCATTTTATCGGTCAGGTTTGATTTCCATATGATCGATAGCTGTCCATGCCTTCGTTAGCCGCGTGTCGATGTCTTTTTCGGTTGATGAGACACTGTTTCCTATGTAGGTGAATTTGTCGACCAGTTTCAGAGAGGTTCCCTATAGTGTGGAGATGTTGCCTGGTTGATTAAAGCACATATATTCAGTTTTGTGTGCATTGACATGAAGGCTAATACCTGTGGCGGCTCGTCTACCAGGCAGCGGTCGGGTCGATACTGCTGTATGGATGCACCACTAGGACCCTAACAAAATTGCTCGAGAAGAAGCTAGACGGCAATGACACAAGAATGCTGAGAGCAATATTGAACAAGTCCTATATACGGCTACCTGCCTCCCATCACAGAAACTATCCAAGTTAGACAAACCAGACACGTAGGACACTGCTGGAAAAGCAGAGACGAGCTCATAAGTGATGTACTCCTATGGACCCCCACATATGGCCGAGCAAAAGCAGGACGACCAGCGTGAACATACATACAGCAGCTATGTGAGGATACGGAATGTAGCCCTGAAGACCTGCCTAGGGCGATGAACGATAGGGAGAAGTGGCGAGAGAGGGTCAGTGGTATCCATGATGATGATGATGATATCTGCCTCCAGGACATGCAATCTTTTTTTTAGTTTCTTATCTCTGTTATAAAGCATTATCATATTTAATAGGTTGCATCTATTTTTAGACAGTTTGGAATGATTTTGTCTCCAAATAACAAGTGACACAAAATATTTTTCATCTCAAGTCCAAGCTATTGTGATCGAGGATTATTAGATAAATAGTAAACTATTTTAAAATCTGAAACTAAAAAGAACACAACATTATTAATAGTAGAGTTATTAGCAGTCAGATGGGCCCAGTGTACATTGAGACACCATGTACATATTCTATAGTGAATTAATATAAGTGATAGGGCAGTCATATAGGTCTAATGTATATTGAGACACCCATTAAAATAGTTTAGGTGATCGAATAAATATTGGAGGTGGTTATTATGTCATTGGTATGACGCTACACCTCATCAGATAGCGAGGAGCTTTAGGGAATGTGGAGTACCCCATTTTAGCCATTACTTCCAGATCCACTCTGACTTGAGAGTTATAGTCTTTCGTAATTTTTTACGCGAACTGTAAAGTGTTTTTGTCCGACTTTACGCCTTTTTTTTTAACGGTAAATCTGTTGCAAAGCGGTCGCTCGGTGATTTGTGAATGACGAATTAAGTAAAACGTGATTGAAAAAATTGGTGGCATTTTATTTTATTGTATTGAATATATAGAGAGGACTATTGCATTGAGAAATAATAAATAATCGGGTCTAATTAATTTCAAAATAAAAGCATCATCATAAGAGACTTTTTAAAAAAAAGGAATACGATGTTGGATGTTTAAATTTAAGAAAAAGAATTGAATATCCAAACCGTTGATCTATATTTTTTTTTTAAATAGAGAATTTATATTGTGAATTGAATTACCATGAATAGAAAATCAGGTGAACATTTACGGAAACACTGAACAGCTGTTTCGACCTTATTAGGTCTTGTCAGCAGTGTATTCAGTGTTCCCCTCCACTGGAGATCGAACCTGCTACCACGGATTTCTGAGCCGAAACTCTATCACTGAGTCTCAGTCCATATCGCACGTTAGTGACGCCAAATTAACTTGTCATGGTAAGTTAACACAGTGTTCATTTATTTTTTAAAAAGTCCCTATAAGTGATGCAATTTAACCCATTGCTGGCAGGATAAAGAGGTTCATACCTTTCCCAAGGGTATGTGTCCGAAAGTGAACGTAATATCGCGACTGGAGTTCGAACTCACTTTCTACGATTACGCAGTCCAGCTCTTTAACCATAACTCTACGATGACACCCTGCTTAGGTAGTAGTGTCTTCTTTATTGTTCTTTTTTATCATTTTTTTTTTACTAATTAAGATTGATGTATTATATCATGCCCAAAGAGAGTAAAATTCTTCCGCGAGATATTTTCGCTAATTGTAAGGTGTTTGTAGTGAGATTGAAGGCATTTTCAAGATGAAATTACAATTTATATTACATTTATCACTTACTTGAAATAAGATTAAAAAAAATATTTTGTATTCTCAAAGGTTGAACAAAAGTTATATGTTTTCGCGACTAACTAATTCTAGTTTTCGGGTATATATTCTGATTTTAAAATATTTTTAAGGCATATAATTATTGATTTATGTAAAAATCGGGTCCGGTCACGACTTCTGGAACCAATTATTGACCTCGAGCGTAGATAGGATAATATTTGTGAGTTCACACACACACACACACACACACACACACACACACACACACACACACACACACACACACATATATATATATATATATATATATATATATATATATATATAATACATGCAATTTATTTAAGTAGTTTCTCTGTGATTTTCTATTAGAATTTCTATTACAAAAATCCCTTAAATCAATTGATTTCTCTCTCTCGCTCTCTCTCTCTCTATCTCTCTCTCTATATATATGCATATATATATATATATATATATATATATATATATAATACATGCAATTTATTTAAGTAGTTTCTCTGTGATTTTCTATTAGAATTTCTATCACAAAAATCCCTTAAATCAATTGATTTCTCTCTCTCTCTCACACTCTCTCTCTCTCATTCTCTCTCTCTATATCTTTCTCTTTCTCTCTCTATCTCTCTCTCTATATATATGCATATATATATATATATATATATATATATATATATATAATACATGCAATTTATTTAAGTTGTTTCTCTGTGATTTTCTATTAGAATTTCTATAACAAAAATCCCTTAAATCAATTGATTTCTCTCTCTCGCTCTCTCTCTCTCTCTCATTCTCTATCTCTATATCTCTCTTTTTCTCTCTCTATGTCTCTCCCTCTCTCTCTATATATATATAATACATGCAATTTATTTAAGTAGTTTCTCTGTGATTTTCTATTAGAATTTCTATAACAAAAATCCGTTAAATCAATTGATTTCTCTCTCTCGCTCTCTCTCTCTCTCTCTCTATATATATATATATATATATATATATATATATATCTTTCTCTCTCCCTATATATTTGCATATATATGTATATATATATATATAATACATGCAATTTATTTAAGTAGTTTCTCTGTGATTTTCTATTAGAATTTCTATAACAAAGATCCCTTAAAACAATTGATTTCTCTCTCTCGCTCTCTCTCTCTCTCTCTCTCTCTCATTCTCTCTCTATATATCTCTCTCTTTCTCTCTCTATCTCTCTCTCTCTATATATATATATATATATATAAACCAATTCGATAATAATTATAAGATAGATGAGAATATATTAAAAAAAACTTATCCAAAAAATGTTCTCCCTACTGAATCTACTAATAATAAGACTTATCAATTTCTACAACAATTTAAAACCTCTCACCAAATTATTTTCTCTAACTCTTCCCCACTCCTCTGAACTTCTTGATAGGACAAACGTCGCATATATGTTCAAATGACCTAAGGGAGACAGTGTCTCCAACAAAAATAATACGTACGTTGGTCTTACCACTACGACCTTTTCAAGACGGCTTACTATGCATCTTAATGATTGTAGCTCCTTAGCCTTAATCTTATAACCCACTCTATTCTTAAATCCAAATTCCGAAAAATTCTAGTCGAAAATACCACTATAATAGCACAGGAAATTATTAAGCTACGACAACAAATTCTAGAAGCTGTACATGTAAAACATAAAAGAAATAGAATCAATAGAATTGATTTTGAAAATAGCAACAATGTTTTTAAATGTCTGTAATCTTTTTAATGTTTTTATCTTAATAATATTCTGTTCGCGTTGATAGCGTTCTAATTTTAAATTCGGTCCATGTTATCTGCATCTCAGTTTTAGCCAACTTTGCGTTTAGGAAATTTTGTAATGTAACAAAAAAAAAAAAAAAAACTTAAAAAAAAAAACTCTTTAAAACACTCTTTACACATGCAAACAACCCCTGGTGATAGCCTATGAAAGGTCTCGAAAACGCTCGGGACAATTTTGGTAAATTCATCCACCAATTCCAACCTGAAACCAAGACACATATCAGGAAACTTGAAAGGATCTTAATAAGATTTTATAAATAAAACGTGTCCTTATTATTTAATCAAACAGGCTTGAATAAAAGACTTTGACCCAACCACACACACACACACGTATATATATATATATATATATATGTATATATATATATATGCTTGTTTTCATGCGTGTGAATGAATTAGAGAAAAGGAGACAGACATATTATTTGCATAGGTGTACGTTATAGATATAACTTAACCTTTAATTTTGCGTTGAAGTATTGATTGATGAATGTATATGCAAGTGCCCGTGGTGTAATGGTTATCGTCGCAGGAAATGGACACTGCAACACGAGTTCAAATCCTGGATGAGATTGATTGCATTTCACATAGCACTAATACCCTTAGGAAAAGTATGAATCCAATTATTCTCCCTCCAGCTATGGGTAAATAGTAGGGCAGACTAGGTTCTTCAGCCCTGGTTAGGCAACTAGTCTAATAGAAGGAAAACTCTTAATTCAAACCTGTTAAACTGCACTTAAAAATTGACCTTGTGTCATATCCTGCCCGATTGGAGGGGTTGGTAAATACGGAATGTATATGCAAGAATGACAATTAGCAAAAATCATTGATCAGAGTTTGGTCTTTTTCTTTTTCTTCTCTCTCTCTCTCTCTCTCTCTCTCTCTCTCTCTGTGTGTCTTTTCCCACGTTTTCTCTCCGTAATTCTACAATCCTCTCTTTTCTTTTCCAGCCTATGTGGTGTGATATGATGTGTTACTGCGCCCTGGAAGGACCCTATATGGAGAACCAATCCATGTTCAGCAAGTACCCTAAATTGATGGCCCTGAGGACCCGTCTTGCCGGTCACCCCAAGATCTCTGGTTACCTGAAGAGCCGTTCTAACACCAATTGGTAGACACAACCTCTAAACTACTTCTCTTATGTTTCAAATATAAATATCCACTTCGGTTGCTGTGAACCTATTAACAAATGCCAATGATATGAACGACATTTTCATTTTGAATAAATAAACACCAAAAAACATTATATATTTGTTTATTCTTTTATTCGAAAACTGTTTTCTGTTGAATACCTCTGTACTGGTGACTAACAACCAAGGTACCCTGAAAACATTGGTTTCAATCAAATCATCGGAGTTCAGCATTGCTAAGTCTTAAATGAATGACTACTTCGGAACAACACGTGTGATAGGCAAATTTAAACCATAACAAAGTACAAATAGATTATTATTATTAATATTATTATTATTATTTACTCCCTTAGAGTTTTTCACATCAGTGTTAGCTGATGGTTTTTCATTGGAGTTTGAGTGACAACAAGTCTCCTCAAGTCTCCAGGACTCGTCTCAGTATTCTGGCCGTCCTCAGCAATGCTGTCATTTGGATAGTCTCCACCCGTCCGCCAATTTCCAAGTCCTCCAGGTCTTTTAATAATCGTTTTGTTATGGTGCCTATTGCACCAATCACAATTGGCACAATCGTTACTTTCATGTTCCACAGCTTTTTGAATTCTCTAACAAGGCTGAGGTACTTATCCTTCTTTTCACTTTCCTTCAGATTTATTCTGTAGTCCGCCGGGACAGCAAAGTCAACAGTTTTGCAGTTTCTCTTTTTTTTATTGATTATTATGAGGTCTGGTCTTCTGGCCGGGATAAGGTGATCCGTTTGTATATCAAAGTCCCATAGAAGTTTATGCGAGTCATTTTCTAGGACAAGTGCTGGGTTGTGCATATACAGTTTGTTTGTATGGTCGAATTGAATTTTTCTGCACATTTCCCAGTGGATCACCTTGCCGACCCAGTCGTGTCTCGCCTTATACTCCTTCTGTGCTAATTTGCTGCATTCACTTATTATGTGATCGATCGTTTCGTCTCTTTTACCGCTTAGCCTACATTTACTGTTTTGTTATTATTATTATTATTATTATTATTATTATTATTATTATTATTGTTGTTGTTGTTGTTGTTGTTATTATTATTTATTATCATTATTATTCTTATTATATATACTCCTTGAGAGTTTCACATTAGCGTTAGCTGATGGTCTTTCACTGTAGTTTGTGTGACAGCAAGTCTCCTCGAGTCTCCAGGACTATTCTTAGTATTCTGGCCGATCTAAAGAATACAGTAATTTGGATGGTCTCTACTCGTCCTCTTATTTCCAATTTGTCACCATCATGTTTCACCGCTTTCTTAGTATTGTAGCAAGGTTCAAGATCTTTCCTTTCTTTTCGCTTTCTTCTTTAATTTTCACTCTAGGGTCCGTTGGAATAACAAAGTCCACTATACAGCAAAGTCTCCTCGTTTTATACTCAAAACAAGATCTGGTCGTCTGGCTCAGATTAGGTGATCTGTTTTTATTTTTAAATCCCTGCGAATTTTGTGCGTCATATTCTCAAGGACGGATTTTGGTTGGTGTATGTACCACATACTCAAATTTCAATTTCTTGCATAACTCCCAGTGGATCACCTTCCCGAACCAATTGGGCCTAGTCTTCTGCTTCTTTATCTCTAGTGTGCTGCAATAACTCTTAATAGGATTAATGGTTTCTTCTCTAGCAGTGAAAGACAACAACGTTGACGCGTGAAAATATAATCAACTTCTTTTCTTTTCAATTATTACTCTAAATGTACGCATGCGTAGAATGACAAAAAGTGAAAGATGGCTGAGCTTTCATATACACAGGGACCGAGGTAGGAATCGGCGGTGAAACCTCTTCGGCCTTTCTGCTACGTTCTCTATGTTTTTGCGATACTGGCACATGGCCATCAAGAGGCATCAATTAATTTCAGTTTTTCCACGTTTCTCAACCCTAGGCAGTCAGGCGCAAGGCCAGAGTTCAGAGCAATGTGACGTCAAGAAGCTACCTTCAGCAGTCTTCTCTGCTGGCCATATAACATTTCGGCCGCTCACGCAAATTCTCGTGTTCACACCTCCAGTCTGCCGCCCACATTCTTCATGCAGATACACCTCCCACCGACACGCCACCTACGCAAACTACGCAGCATTTTCGCTGGGTAACAACTTGCTCCTCGTTTGCCCTAGGAAACAGGTGTACTTCATCTTATGCCAGCCAAGCAATTTTTTCAGCATATCTGCAGTGACATCTTCGGCCTGCTTGCCTCTGACAACCGGTCGGTTTCCTGTAATACCACCCACATAATTTACGTGGCATGTCAAAGATATCTTCAAGTCAATACTCAATATAATAACACATAATCTACTGTTGTATAACTACTGTTTTTCTACAAGGATGGCTTTGGTATTAAATACTCCACGAAATTTGATATGCCTTCAAACAAATAAACCTAGTTAATCTAAAAGAAACTGCCCATTTCTTTTACAACGATGGCTTTGGTATTAGATACTCCACGAAATTTGATATGCCTTCAAACAAATTAACCTAATTAATCTAAACAAAATTGCACTTTTCTTATACAATGATGGCTTCGGTATTAAATACTCCATGAAATTTGATATGCCTTCAAACAAATAAACCTTATTAATCTAAAAGAAACTGCCCTTTTCTTTTACAACGATGGCTTTGGTATTAAATACTCCATTTAATTTGATATACATTAAAACATATAAACCTAATTAGTCTGAACGTAACTGCACATTTTTTTTCTTACGCCATGAAGGTGACCCCGAGTCAGTTTGGACCTTCGAGGATATGATAACAAAGAGAAGAATCTACTCTTAAGAGCTTCAAAAACTATCCCTCATCATTAATTGTACTTTAGTAGGACACTAAATTCTGGGATGCTGTGCCCGGCAGGGGAGACAGTCAGGGCACGCCTCTTTAAAATGCTGTTAAAAAACTTTGTGCAAACAGACTTTATTGATGGACATTTTTGATTTTCTAAACATTCATTGTATAATAAAATCTTTTAAATATTTTCTCATAAATGGCAAGCCTCTTCAATTAGTAGACCAGTTTATATACCTTGATAGCAATACCTTATCTACAGAAAATGATATCAACAAACGTATACGTAAATCATTGACGGGTATTGATAGGTTATTGATTATATGGAAATCGGATATATCTGATAAAATATTCAAGGATTTCTTCCAAGATATAAGCGTAACCTTACTTTCATAGGGCTGTGACACGAAGTGCGGTTAGCTACTTGATTATTATGTAAAAATTAGTTTGGTTTGGTTTGTTTTTATGGGTATTATGGCATATCAACCTTTGTAGGTTACTTAACGCCAAATCCATTTTTATGTAAATAATCTGTTCTATTAAAAACAATTCAGTTTAGCATAAGTACACAATTTAATTGTCAAAAATATTTCTATTTCAAACTATTCAAGCAGTTATATGTAACAATCCAGTAAAGGGTAAATACAGTTTTAATGTCGAAAAACAGTTCTATTTCAAATAATTCTGTTAAGGATAAGCACGTAGTTTAAATGTAAGTACGGTTTAATTGTCAAAAACATTTCTATTTCAAACTATTCAGTTTACTCAATTCAGTTTAGCCTAAGTATGCTTTTAGTTCTATTTAACCCATAGATAGGACCCTTATTAGGTGCTACCACTCCGAGCCAGAGTGGACCTGGGATCGATGGCAATGAAGGAGTACTCCGCATTCCCCAAAGCTCCACCACTACTGGAACCTTACCATCGGATTGTTTAGTGTCATATTCAGGACTCTCGTTGGTGGTGTTTGACCCCTCTGCAGAGGTGCAGTCAGTGTATTCTACAGCACCAGCTGACTGGGCAAGTAAAAATTAGAATTTATGAAATATATATATATATATATATATGTATATATATATATATATATATATATATATATAAATCAGAAACAAAAAAGATTCTTAAAATAAGAATCTTTTTATTCAAGGCTTGTATTGACCTAAAAAGCTGATTGGTTGTTCCTGAAGGCCAGTTAAATACGAGCAATCGTTTCTGATTTTAAAGGTCAGTTAAGTGCGTGACAATTGTTTTTGATTTTAAAGGTTAGCAAATTTATTTAATTTTTCGGTTGTCAACTAACTTCATCAATCACAATGATGAAACGGGTCATTTCGTAAAACATATTTTCTTATCCTTATCTTGAAGGTCTATGTCAAAAGGGAGATTTTATTTTGCTCCACCCTAAATAAAGCTGAGCTGGGCATGGCTCATCCTATCAGGTGACTCTGAGGATTTTTTTTGTTTAACCCCCATTGCTCTAAACCAGTTCCCAATGGTCAAAGCATTAAAAAAGGGTTTCCTTATATCTGTAAGATATAATCCTGAACTAGGATTGGCTGACCAATATGAACATGATTCCTAATTTTCTCTTATTGGACAAACAGTCAGGAACCATTTTTAGTCCAGATATTGATCTATAAAAAATGGGATAAGAAAACAAATCCTCAGAGAGGATGAGAGAAGGGACCAAAAAGAAAATCAAGACAAAGAACCAAAGAACCATCTCTTCTATTCTAGACTCGAGGTACTCCGAACGACCTTCAGACGTTACAAAAATTCAAATTCCCAGACTTTAGAGACGTTAGTGTCATTACAACTGCACCTCATCGTTACTCTTCCTCTCTCGATATTCTTTCTTCTTTTGTTTGCCAGGAAAGCAAACCTCATTTGTTTGTTATTTATTATCTCACAAACATGTTTCAATAAAAACGATTTTTTGTTGTTGATAAACAACAGTTACATAGCCATATACAAGAATATGGCCATGTGCGAAATAGGTGAAATAGACATCGAATGTTCATTTTGGATAGAACATGTAAAGAACATAGGAATCTCGGAATTCGAAAACACGTAACGACTTCTTGTTCAGGTACGAAACCTTTTTTTAACATTGAGTTAAAGGCCTCGACGTAAGGAGGAGAGACACAATCTTCTATGCTGTCTTATTCATTTGGCCCCCAACTCGAGCGGCCCCTCATAGGGCGCAAGTTCGCCTCGCACCTGCGAGCTCCAAAAGTCGATCCTTCTCGTTTGGCGTCTAATTCTCAACTCTAATTTTCTTCAAATCTCACACTAAGCTCTGCGCGCTTCCGGTGCGTGACGTCACCCGCACCCTGTCACCGCGTTTCGTCTCGGACTATTATGACATCTGAGTGACACCTCCATTTGCCCGCGTTAACACCTGCCTCAATGTTGCACCCAACTAACCCATGTGCTGAGCCGAAAGGTTCTCAGCCTAACTAAACTCAAAGGCATGAACCGAAATCCCTCGGCTATTATATAACACGACGGGTTTCCTCTATTGTTTGAGTTGCTAGACAATCTAGCCACTCATATTATCTAACCGTCAGAAGATGATATGCTGAATTGTATCACCCCCTCTCCGTGGATCTTTCAAACACAGCGTGGGCACCGAAGGATTTGACAAAGCAAACAATCGGAAGTTAATGTGGTAGTCACGAACAAAATAGCCACAAGAAGTACTGTGACAAGGGGCTCCGTGATAAGCATAGGACCCCAGGGTCACACTATTTGGACTCCCAGCAAACGCTCAGGGAACAATCTACTGTTTTGAAGAAGTTCTAGAAGCAGTTTCCAATAAAAAGCGGCAGCTGCCCAACGTCTTACCTTTCTTCTCACAAACCATCCAATAAGCCAATGCAAAAATTCTGGTTAAGTGATGACGAGCTTATAAGCGACGTTCTCATAAGGACTGTCACACTCATCAGTGTTGGCCGACCAGCAAAAAATTAGATTCATCAAATTTTTGCCGAAACTGGGTGCTGTCTAAAGAGCTTACTGAGTGCGATGATTGATAATGTAGGATGGTAAGAGAGAGACAGAGACAGAGAGACAGAGACAGAGAGGAAGTCAAAGGATTCGGTGCAGTCACACGTCTTGAGGATGAGGGCGTAATGTTTGTCTTGTATATAGATCATTAGGAAGTACTTGGTGACTTCAATAAGTTTACAGACTTTTTTGTACAGGCATTTAAATTGTCGAAGACTCTTGAAACTTCACTATGTTATTGCTATATATCTTATAAGATGACTGACCAATTTTTATGATTTCAGATTCAAAAGAACAGCTACAGCAGGTATTGGAATACACCCTATTAAAGCCTGATTGTCACAGCTGGGGAATTTCAAAAATGCAATCTGGGTGTGACGACAATTTAGAAGAACGATATGCCATAAAATTATGTTTTAAACTTTAAAAAATGCCAGAGAAACGTATGGAATGCTTCAGACTCCTTTTGGAGCATCTTGTATGAATCGAGCATTAGTTGTTGAGTGGGATAAGGGATTCAAGAAAAGTAGGGAGTCGGTGAGGGATGATGAGAGGTGTGGGAGGAGTAAGGAAGTCAATACACCAGAGTTGATTGGCCAAAGGGTTAGGCTTAAGGTTAGAGTTACTATGTTGAGGTTTTAAGGGAGTTCAGGAAGAAATTCCGTTGGAAGAGGCCAGGACTCTTCAAATCGGCTTAGTGGCATTTCCTGCAGGACAATTCACCAATCCACAACTCCATCCTTGTCACAGACTATTTGACGAAGATGGGCACCAAGGCAGTTCCTCAGCCTCCCTATTGTCCAGATCTTGCTGCCTGTGACTTTTGGTTATTCCCTAAGCTCAGAGGCTGTCGCTATGAGACAATTGAGGAGATGAAAGGGGCTGTGACGAAGGTCATTGACACACTCACACAAGAGGACTACCATGGAGCCTTCCAAAAGTTGTTGGAACGGTACATCAAGTGCGTTGCAGCCGGAGGAGATTACTTCGAAGGGGACTAGAGTTTCATGTGTGTACTATCAATAAAAGTGCCTACATGAAAAAAGTCTGGAAACTTATTTAATGATCCTCGTAGTTTAATTTCAGATTTATATAAAATTATAAAAATTAGAACGACGGTGTTAAACTATTTGGTAAACCATTATGAACAGGATTTTAAAGAAATGAAAATGATGGGAAGATTTTTGTAAATTTAGATTTAATGCAAAATGTTAACTTTTATTTAGACTATAAATTAAGACAACGAAAAAAAAGAAATTAAAGGCAACTAATTTGATGAGATATTTAAAGTTGACATATTTTGTCAATTATATCGGGAGCAAATTGAAGAATTGGATCAATAGTTCGAACTTTTATTTCACGAGAGGCAAATCTTGGTGGGTTTGGTTGGGTTTCATGATATACCAGCCATTGGAAGTTATTTAATGCCAAATCCTGTTTATACGTATATATTTAATATACGATTTAATTATTATGTAAAAATTAGAGTCTATGAAATATATGAAAATTAATATATATATATATATATATATATATATATATATATATATATATATATATATATATATGATTTGGTTTGGTTAGGTTTTATAGCATATCAACCATTGTAAGTTGTTAAATGTCAAATCTTTTTTATACATATGTATCAAATATATAGGATATGGTTTGAATGGTTTTTATGGCATATAAACCATTGTTGGTTATTAAATGCTAAATCTTCTTTATTCATATATTTTTGATATATATGATTTGGTTTGCTTGGGGTTTTTTTTGCATATCAACCATTGTAGGTTATTAAATGTCAAATCTTCTTTTTACATATATATTAAATATATATAATTTGGTTTGGTTGGGTTTTATGGCATATCAACCATTGTAGGTAATTTAATACCTAATCCTCTTTATACACATATATTTAATATATATGATTTGTTTGGGTTGGGTTTTATAGCATATCAACCATTGTAGGTTATTAAATGTCAAATCTTCTTTATACATATATATTTAATATATATGATTTGGTTTGGTTGGGTTTTATGGCATATAAACCATTGTAGGTTATTTTATGCTAAATATCTATATACATATATATTAAATAGCCATTTTTTGTGAACCTAGGTAACCAAATTAAGATATAGATGTTTTAATCCAGTTAGTAAATGCATTCTTTGACTTATGTTATTCTAAACCAAACCACCAAAAATACATGTCATCTATCTTATTAACTAAGCCTCCCAGATATTGTCATGTATCACTAATAATTAAATTAAGCATCAATCATTTTTTAGAACCAGTTAAATCAATTCTATTTCAAGCGGCTCTAGAATCGAACTGCCCCCAGATTATATGGCATTTTTGATACCCAGGAAAAACTGCTTTAGCCTCTTCGATTAGGAAGAACTATAGGCATCAAACATAATGTTCTGCCCTGCTGACTTGTGACCTTTCATTTAAAAATAAACCTTTCATATATATCAAGAAATCCCACTCTTTCTCTGTTATTTTTATTTTCTCACCTCAATAATCTTTTTGGCTACCCTTAAAATACTTAAGGGCGTCTCTGTAGGTTTGTGCTTATCGTGGTTAACAGTAATATCGTAGTAAGAGGGTTCGAACTCTAGTCTTGCTATAAAGTTCACTTTCAGACAAATACCCTTGGAAATGGTACGAATCCATTATCTCCCATAATCCTACAACTTTTCTTCTTCGAGGATTATTTTGGTATTTTCAAAAGTACAGGGTGGAACGATACAGGGTGAAACGATAAAATTGTCGTCCTAAAGAAAACGACATGATTCCATTTCCGTTTAATGAAAACCGGTTTTCTTTTTTTTTTGTTGCAGACCATCTACTAGTTGGCCAGTTGTGTAGAAATCCCAGAAGCGATAGGGGCCTTCTATCATGTCTAAAAGTAACACAATATTCAACAAGCGAGATCGGAGATGCGCCGCTGTACAACTCATGCACTCTACCGATCCTAGTTATGACAACAGGACCATTGCCAGCACCCTCAAAATGCAAATCCGGACGGTTCAAGGCTGAGGACACTGCCAGGAAGACCCGGACAAAGGAGTTGATCGAAAAGGTCAAGGCAATCATTGATTAAAATCCCCAGCGCCCTATACGACAAATTGCCAGAGATTTAGGCGTCTCACACACAACTGTGAATGCATGTATGAAGGAGGACTTGAAGTGTAGGTCCTACAGGCACCAAACAAGCCAGATCTTGACTAAGAAGACAAAGAACCTCAGGCTAATCAAGTCCATCAGGTCCCCCTCCTCCCCCGACCTGAACCTGCTGGACTACTTCGTTTGGTCATACGTCGAGAACATCACCATCATGACCTTCCACAGCAAAAAAAGCCAGCCTGATCGGCGCCATCCGCCGAGTATTCGCCGAGCTCCTGCCGGCGCTTGTAGAAAAGGCGTGCTCCCAGGCGGTGATTGGGGCTACATTGAATAGCTGTCATCTCTACTAGATAATCAAGTTACCTGGATTGATTTTTTCAATAAAAGTTTTAAAATAAAGCTGTAGTGTTGTTTTCTTTAGGACGACAAGTTTATCGCTTCACCCTGTAGATATCAGCTCTTCTACATAATCAAGTTAGCTGAATTGATTTTTTCAATAAAAGTTTTAAAATAAAGCTGTAGTGTTGTTTTCTTTAGGACGACGAGTTTATCGTTTCACCCTGTAGATGTCAGCTCTACTAGATAATCAAATTAGCTGAATTGATTTTTTCAATAAAAGTTTTAAAATAAAGCTGTAGTGTTGTTTTCTTTAGGACGACAAGTTTATTGTTTCACCCTGTAGATGTCAGCTCTACTACATAATCAAATTAGCTGAATTGATTTTTTCAATAAAAGTTTTAAAGTAAACTGTAGTGTTGTTTTCTTTAGGACGACAATTTTATCGTTTCACCCTGTGTTATTCATCAAAGGACATTGAAGCTTTTCTTCGGGATAGGCATAAAAAATCAATGATGGCCAACGAATGAATACTGTTAAATTGAATATTCAGTATTGTTAATATTTGAGACCATTTAGTGTCTTTGATAGGAACATTAAACCACATCTAATGGTGATTCTCCAGTTTGCAGTATCTCATCATTACAATCGCTCTCATGTCCAATCTAGACTAGAAAAGTTGTTTGGTTTGGTTTCATGGCGAATCAATCATTGAAGGTTATATAATGCCAAATTCATTTTTAAATACATAGAGTTTTATTTCAAGGAATTCAGTTTAACATAAGGTAAGTATTTTGTTT
The DNA here is from genome assembly GCA_963585895.1 of Sepioteuthis lessoniana. NCBI lineage: Eukaryota > Metazoa > Mollusca > Cephalopoda > Myopsida > Loliginidae > Sepioteuthis > Sepioteuthis lessoniana. The sequence continues at coordinate 12,658,008 of OY757942.1, forward strand.
ACACACAATTAAATGCTAAAACACATCAATTTAGATCAATTCAGTTTAGCATAAGTGCGCAGTTTAAACGTTAAATAATTCTATTTCAAGCAATTCAATTTAGGGCTAGTACACAATTTAAATGTCAAAACAGTTCAATTTGAGACTATTCAGTTTAGCATAAGTAAGCTGTTTGAAAATAAAACAATTCTTTTTCAAGCACTTCAGTTTATCATAAGTACGCAGTTTGAATGTCAAAATAGTTCAATTTAAAACAATTCAGTTTAGCGTAAGTACGTAGTTTAAAAGTCAAAACCATTCTATTTCAAAATTTTAGTTTAAGATAGGTATTCTGTCTAAATGTCAAAACAGTTCAATTTTTAAAAAATTCCCTTTAGAAAATGGATGCAGTTTAAATGTAAAAAACAATTCTATTTCAAAGTATTCAATTTAATATAAGAACGAAGTTTAAATGTCAAAACAGTTCTATTTCAAACAATTCATTTTAGCATAAGTACACTGAGTACATGTTAAGAACAATTCTATTTCAAACAATTCAGTTTAGCATAATTTATCTGTCTAAATGTTAAAAACACTTATTTTTTAAACAGTTCAGTTTAGGATAAGTGCAGCTTAAATGTCAAAAACTTATGTTTGACACCTAGATAGGACCCTATCAGGTGCTACCACTCCTGGTATAGGTAAAATAGAACTGAACTGTGTGCTTATGCTACACTGAATTGTTTCAAATAGAACTCTTATGACATCTAAACTGCGTACTAATGTGACAATACCCCATTGCCTCCCCCCCCCGAATACATCAACTTCTTCGAAACATTTCAGTCTTGGCCGGTGATCATCTAGTGGTTCCGATAGGGGCATCATACATTTCTTCCAGGCTACAAGAAATACAATCAAGGGAGTGTGAGAAAAAGAACAAACGAACAATATACTTGGGTTAATTCAAGTGTAAGAAGGGGGGTTCTGTGACACTGTGCATTCCTTTATGCATATGTAGACTAACGCTAGCATGGATTTCTAGCGAAATTTCTACAAAGCTACTAGGAATGCTAACCCATCTTGACCGGACTTCCCTCACTGCTGCTGGACTCTATATCATGCGACTGGTCTCTCAGATCTCCGTTGTCGACTCCCAACCGCCACTCTGCGTCTCCCGTCCCCAACTGCTTTCTCTGAGTTCCTTCTTCCACCTCTCTGACTGGCGTTCTCTTCCTACTTCCGGTAGCGTCGAGATCTCGAGTCCAAACCCTTTGTCTGGTTTCGCGCCAAAACAGACAAAGGGATCGTCTGTTGGTGGACCAACTACAAAGTGTCACACTAATGCTAAAGGGAATCGTTTGAAATAGAACTGTTTTTACACTTAACTGTGTGTAAATGGATGACTGATGCCTATTTAAATCGTGAGAGATACATAGTAATACTTTGAATCATTAAACTTTGCAGACTAATTTGAATAGCTGAAAATAGAACTATTTTTGCCATTTAACCTGTGTACTTATGCAAACTGAATAGCTTGAAATACAACTGTTATTGACATTTAAACTGTGCACTTAAGTTAAACCTAATAGCTTGAAAGAAAACCGCTTTGATATTTAAACTATTTATTTGTGCTAAACTGAATTGTTTGAAATAGAACTGTCCATATGTATAAAAATGGATTTGGCATTAAATAACCTACAATAGTTGATATGCCATAAAACCAAACATAACCAAACCAAACTACAGAGTGTCCTTGCTAGCAATAGTAATGAAAGGATACTCCAAAATCCCCAAAGCTCCATAAATTGAGCCTCACTATCAGATACAGCTGTGTGTCCCATTCAGAACACTGGGTTGAAAGGTCTAAAACATTAGCAGAGTTGGAGTCTGCGTATTCTACAGCCCCATCCCGCACACTAGGCATGAAGATTATTAGTATTAGATAATGCCGAATAAGTAATTAATCCTATTTACCCAAGGATATGACACAAGGTCAATTTTTAAGACTGGGTTTAGGGGTTCGAGAATTTTCACTATATGTTCTTATCCTATTTACCAACTCTTCCAGTCGGGCAGGATATGACACAGAGTCAATTTTTAAGCGGAGTTTAAAAGGTTTGAATTCAGAGTTTTCCTTCTTCTAGACTAGTTGCCTCACCAAGGCTGAAGAACCCAGTCTGTCCTACTATTTACCCATAGCTGGAGGGAGAATAATTGGATTGATACCTTTCCCAAGGGTATTAGTGCTATGTGAAATGCAATCGGTCTCGTCCAGGATTTGAACTCGTGTCGCCGTGTCCCATTCCTACGACAGTAACCATTACACCATGGGCACCTCCGAATATGTTATTAATATATAGTAAGTAAATTACAATTACACAAGAATTCTGCAACACCCCACAAGGCACTAACTATACGGCCACTTGCCTCCCATCACGAAAACTATCCAAGTTAGACGAAACAGACATGCAGGACACTGCTGGAGAAACAGGGACGAGCTCATAAGTGATGTACTCCTATGGACCCCCACATATGGCCAGGCAAAAGCAGGACGACCAGCTCTAACATACATTCAGGAGCTATGTGAGGATACGGGATGTTGCCCTGAAGACCTGCCAGAGGCGATGAACGATAGGGAGAAGTGGCGAGAGAGGGTCAGGGCTATCCGTGCTAGTGGCATGACATGATGATGATGAAGTAAATTCCTATTAAATATAAAATCACTTGAAAATCAGTTGGCAATAAATTTGTTTTTAAGAATACAGGGTGTTTAAAAGATTTTATATCATTTGAGATATTCGCTGTTTCAGTAAATTGTAATATTTCATAATCTAAATACCTTACTAGTTGTTGTTCCAATTTTAACAGCTCGTGACGAAACAAATCAACACATTCATTGGAAAAAGAAAAGTATTACACGCAATGGAGTAGCGCCCTCCCCTACACCTTGGTGTAGTAGCTATCGAAAAGGGAGCCTTCGGGTCACCCTCGACTAACTATATAATGCAGAGTGTTTTAGAAAAAGCGATATGATTTCGTTTGCCCCGTCAGCTGAGGCCGTAGAATACACAGACTGCTTCTCTGCAGAAGGGTCAGATTCCCTCAACGTGCGTCCCGGATATGACACTTGACAATCTGATGGTAAGGTTGCAGTGATGCTGTAGCTTTGGGTAATGCAGTGTACCCCTTCAGTGCCATCGCTCCCAAGTCAACTCTGGCCCGGAGTGGTAGCACTTGATAGGGTCCTATCTCGCAGTCAAATAGAACTAGATTGTGTACTTATGCTAAACTGAATTGCTTGAAATAGGACTGTTTTGACATTTAAACTACGTATTTATGATAAACTGGGTTGATTGGAATAGAACTGTTTTGACATTTAACTGTGTGTAAACAAAAATTATACTTATGCTTAACTGAGTTGTTTGAAATTGAACTATTTTTTATGTATGAAAATTGATTTGGCATTAAATCACCTACAATGGTTGATTTGCCATAAAACCAAACCAAACCAAATCAAACTACGATTTTCTAATCGAATAACTTGATTATTTGTCATTCAAGTCATGTCAAATTTTAACTGCTATCGAAGAGACAATTCAAAATTATATTTTCAAAGATTTATTTTCCTTAAGCTTTTCTCTTGTTTATTGGCTTATTTAGTTTATGCCAAAGCTATCAATGTAGAAGAACAGTAATGGGGCTGTACATATTTTTTATTTTTTAAGTAGAGGAATTAATATTGTGAATTGAATTACCATGACCATTACAAGTGACGCCAAATCTGGAAAGAGAACGGATGTAACTTGCAAGACACATTTACGTTTTTTGGCCGTGCAATTACCATGACGAGTTGATTTGGCGTCACTGGTGTGCAATGTGAATTGGTAGCTCAGTTGTAGACGTTCGGCACTGCAATCTGTGGTCACTGGTTCGATCTCCAGTGGTGGAGATTACGGTATACACTGCTGATGAGACCTAATAAGGTTGAAACAACTGTCCAGTGTTCCCGTATATCGTGCGAAAGGTGTTCGGCGGATTTTCTGGTTATGGTAATTCAATTTACAGTAGTGGGGCTATTTAACCAATTCAGGAAGGATTAAAAAGATTATATATTCCCTAAGTCTGAATATAATATATCTAGTTGGGTTTGAACTCGTCGTTCTGCATTGATGCAGTCTGTCACGTTAGCTACGATGTTTTAAAAACTTTTCTTTTGTGGTGAATGGTATTTCCGTACCAAAAGAAAAAGACATGAAACCTTGGATTCTGGATTGTTTCTAAACGTGTTAATTTTTTAAAATTATTTGAAAGAAATATGATCTAGGGATTCGATTACGAAATTGATTTATATTTTCTAAAAAAGAAACAATGTTTGATACATATAAATATGTTTCAATACCTTTTCTTTAAAAACAAAATAACAAGAAACACGAAGCAGAATAACTTGAGTTTATTCCTGCACATGTTGGAAAAAACTTGAATAAATTTGAAATCATTGGAAGAAGAATTTGTCGAGTTATTATATTACAATTGATATCAAATTTTCAGAAATCAATTCCTGATTTTATAGCAAAGAGGTAGTGTATAAATATATGAGCAGGTGCTTTATTATATCAATGAATGGCCCAGTCGGCTAGAGCTGCAGAATACATCGACGGCGTTTCTGCAGAGGAGTAAGATCTCCACCAATGTGTGTCCTGGATATAATTAAAAAACCATCAGAACCCAGTTGACTAGGCTGCAGAATACACCGACGGCATTTCTGCAGAGGGGTAAGATCTCCGCCAACGACTGTCCTATTATGACACTAAACAATCTGATGGTGCGGCTTCAGTAATAATGGACCACCTAGGAATGAATCCAGAGTATCAATTCAATCCCGATGCTCCGAGGTCTTCTCTGTTCCGGAGTGATAACACCTGATAGGGTCCTATTTATGGGATAAATAGGACAAAACAGCGTACTTATGCTAAACTGAATTGTTAGAAAAAGAACTGTTCATACGTATAGAAATGAATTTGGCATTAGATCACCTACAATATTTGATATCCCTAAAAAACAAAGCAAACCAAACCTACGAGGATCATAAGTTTCCAGACTTTTTTCGTATAGGCACTTATATTGATAGTACACACATGAACCTTAATTCCCTTTTGAAGTAATCTCCTCCGGCTGCAATGCACTTGTTCTACCGTTCCAACAACTTCTGGAAGGCCCCATGCAAGTCCTCTTGTGTAAGTGGGTCAATGACCTTCGTAACAGCCTCTTTCATCTCCTCAATTGTCTCATAACGACAACCTCATAATCATCTCTAATTATTGATCTTCCGGATAAGGGATCATCTTATCTAATTCAGAATATTTGTCACCAGAAGAGATTACCACAGCTCATCAGTCTGGGAAAAAAGAATCACAACACCTTTTAAATATCACGCAAAACAAGCGACGACTGAGAATTTTCCTTCAGGTACAGTTTCGAATAGTAAACGACTCACAATTCCTGTAATATAATGGCCGAGGGATTTCGTTTTATATATCTTGCCATTGGGTTTAGTTAGGCTAAGAAACATTCGACTCAGAACATGGGTTAGTTAGGTGCAAACTTGAGCGCAGGTGTTAACGCGCGCGCGGGGAAGATGTGTCGTTCACAGATGTCAAAATAAAAATCCCAGATAGAAAATTGTGATTTGGTGATGTAAATGACGTCATGCACCGAAAGCGCGCGTGGAGGATTTGGGGGATTTTGAAGAAAGTCAGTGATTTGAGTTCTGCCTCGGGAGAAGACGATTGACTTTCGCTTGCTCGCCGTGGCCTTGTGTCGGGTGCGCACGTGGTTTGGGGCAGATGGAAAAGTATCTCTCTCCTTATGTCGGAAAAAAAACTTTTAACTAAAAGGTAATAAAAAGTTTCATACCTGAACTAAGAAGTCGTCAAGTGTTTTTCGTGTTTCGGGATTCCTATGTTCTATGTATATATATATGAACATACCTATGTATGTTTCCCATAGGTGTATCTGGCTATGGTACATTCCAACTGCTGTGAAGAGAGTAAGATTTCACACGAGGTTCTAATTTAGCTGTTCGACGATCAGAAATACGACGTGTTTGAAGTGGAGAGGTTTGAGTTTATATGGTAAGAAAGGACCGATTCTACTATTCCCGGGGCTACATAACTATATCCTCACTGCAATATATAGTTTAGTTTCACACAAAACACTGACTAAAAGATAATAAGCATTTGTTAAAGCGTGTTGTCATAACAACAGACGTTCTTGCCTATCTCATTATGTTCACTTTCGGATTTATATCTTCTGGAAAGATATGAATCACCTTATACCCCAAGATATGGATTAAATTGTTCCATTATTGTCCGTCTACCTGGATGGCTATGACATTAAGTAACCCAGAAAGGTTGATATACATTTAAAAAAAACAAAACAAGGCAAACGAAATTAATATTTCGATCTTATCAGAACCCGTCGCAAAAGGTATTTATTAGAAGCAAGTTTTAATTTTTTAATTCTAAAGCCAACAAAAGTTGTATTCGACATCTGTTGTGGACCAGTAAAGGGTTCGGAAAAAAGACATGTCTCGGGTTTACATGAAACAAAGTATGTTAACGAAAGTATAATACAACATAGATTAAAAAAAGTGCTGAACGCCAGTCTAACTACCAAAGTGTTAGGCTGGGGAGAACTCGGTATTTGTTATCCGTTTCACTACCAGAAAAGTATGGTACAAGGTGGTTCTGGTCACAGGGCTGCAGCTCACACGCGCCCGGCATTGCCAAAAATACCTTCAGCCTCGTCGGCATTCCCCTTATTAGAGGCGCCTCAGGCGCCAGGCAATAAACCCAACCCCCATAAGTGGGTAAAAACCTGGGGGGAGGTCCCCTGAGGCCGGAGGAAATGGGGAGTCAACAAACCCGAGTTTGGCCAGATCCGCGCCCGTGTCAAACACAGCTGACCGAGGCTAGGGAAAACTCACTTTATTTCTTTGTAAGTACAAAGAAGGCACGAGGCCTTAAGGTTTTTGGGGAGGGGAGGGGAGCGGTCTTGCTTTTCTATATATTCTAAAGGGACCTAGCTAGCCACATTCGCCGACCCATTCAACAGTACAATATATAACCATTCATCCTTCATCATGCGCGCAGCAGTTACCAAAATACCGCATTTGCTCTATGAAGAAAACCTACTTAAAACCCAAAAGTGGTATATGATTTTTATTTACAAAATATGGTTTATGTACAATGAAATGATGGGAATGGGAGAAAAAAAACCCCGAAAAATTGTATATGCAAGAGAAACAAAGAAAAATTCCCCGTTTGGTTTCCCTCCCATCCCCCCGTCTATAAAATTGGAGGCCGACTGTTTTCCGGGTCGAAAGAAACCGGAAACAAGCCGGACCTGCCCTAGGTGGGGCGGAAATACTAATCTACAGAGATAAAAGAAATAAAGGGTCGGGCGCGGTATGGGTCGGTAGAAGTAGGTAATATGATTTTTTATATATGAATGTTCAAGATCTTCAATAAAACCGGGCTGGGATTCAGGTTGGGGTACAAAAATAATAGGGAGGGGGAAGATCTTGAGAAACTAACGACTAGATGATGGGGACAATGACTCACAACATACTGCTAACTAGGTTACAAGGGAAAAAACAATTCTACTTACCAGGGATGGGGTCCCTAAGGACCCGTACCGTAGACGCCATGGGCCGGCAGAGGAGGGAAGGATGACTCCAACATTGCCCCCTTTCGTACGACCAGGCTCGCTGCAGTCACCCACCTTTTGCTGAATGTTATGCGATCCAAGCGTTTTCTATCGCATCTGATTTTGACCCTCAGCTGATGCCGAAAATACAAAACCAGATCACGATGAGAAAAGTTTGCATCGTCATACAATCCCTTGTTTCGCGTCGTCCAAATCACCATTCGGGCTACAGCTAGGATCGCGAGAAACACCACACGCTTCTCACCGTGAAACGGAGGAAGAACGTTGTCTACGACGTAACCAACGTCGAGCAGCACGAGCTGTTTGGGTTCGATGCGAGCCGTCCACTCCCCGACGTGATCCCAAAACGGGCGGACTCGCTCGCAGTAGTAGAAGGCGTGCTCAGCCGTTTCTTCCAAGCCACTGCTGCAGCGAGGGCAATCAGGCATGTCTGCCAGGCCCGCTCTGAAGTTCAAGCCGCGAAGGGATAACGCATTCCGAACAAGTCGCCAGGTGAGCGAGAACTCGGAGTTGTTCAAGAAGCTCGATCCTGGCGCCCAATTCCAGTGAGAGCGGATCTCCTCCGCCGTCCAGTCGCGCCGCTCGCTGAGAGGATCAGAAGCGGAACCCACCACTAATTCCCGATACAGCTCCTTCCGAGGCCATGAAAGGTCACTGGACCCAAGAATGTTACGAAGGGCTTTTCGGCACTCGCGGACAAACAGCGCTTCGCCCAAAGGCCTACGTCGACCTTCAGCCTTTGGGTCTGACTTGAGGCGAGGAAAAGTCCGGCTCGCCTTTCGTCTCCACACTGAGTCCCCCGTCAAGACACGGCCCAGATATGCAAGTCTTTCAGCAAGCCAGTGGCTCTCCAGATCAGGCATACCCAGACCCCCGTTGCGTGTACGTTGGATACAGACCTGTCTACGGACCATCGGCCTTGCACCTCCCCAGACAAGTCTGGAGAGGGATCGTTGCAGCACCAACCGATGTGCCTTAGGCAGAGGGAGTACAGCCAATCGGTAAAGGATCAAGGGGAAGACGTACGCGGCGCACGCCTCCACCCTGCCCTTTAAGGACAACCTCCTTGAAAGCCAGATTCCCACCTGAGCATTCACCTTATCATGTACTTCCGACCAATTTCGCTCCAGTTGGAGGTCGGGCCCAAACCACACCCCGAGGATGCGGATGGGTCCGTCACTCCAGCGGAAGGGCCCTGGAAGAGTATTGCTACCCCTCCAAGCACCAAGCCGCAAACCTTCGCTTTTGTCAAAATTGACCTTGGCCCCTGCAATCCGCTCATACTCGAAAACCGCCTCTTTCACAGCCTCTATATCCCGGAGGCGGGATACAAAAACTGTGACGTCATCAGCGAACGCGGAAACCCTAGCTGCAAGGCGGCCAACGAATGGGATACCGCGCAGTGCCGGACTTGTCCCCTCATCCCTAAGCCTGCGCAGGAGGGGCTCCAACGCGAGGACATAGAGAAGAGGAGACAGGGGGCAGCCCTGCCGGACCGATCGCTCGATCGCGATCACCCCCGAACGCCTTCCGTTCACCTGCACCACTGCCTGAGGGTTGTGGTACATCATGCTAATCCATCTGCGGAACTCCGGTTTGAATCCGGCAGTCTCCAAAACAGACGCCAAGAACCGATGGTCTACCCTATCGAAGGCCTTGGACTGATCTAAACTGATCAGCGCGGATTCGGTGTCGTCTTTTATCCCCTCTAGGACCTCGCGAATCAAGTGCAGGTTGCCCTGGATCGATCTTCCCTTCACAGCAAAGGTCTGTTCGGGGCCGATCAGATCACTAATGACAAAATGTAAACGATTCGCTAAGACCCGGGCCAAAATCTTTAACTCTGTGTTAAGCAGAGTTATGGGTCTGTAATCATCTAAACCCTCCCAAACATGCCTGCCACCTTTCTTCAGCAATGTGATCACGCCCTTGGTAACGCTACCAGGGATGGCTCCCTGGGCGAACCAATGGTTGAACATATCCGTCAGAATAGGCACAAACATGTGCGACATCCTCAAGTACACTTCGTACGGCAAACCATCTAGTCCCGGCGACTTGTTGAGGCCGACCTGCTTCAACGCATCACGGACTTCGCATTCAGTAACCACACCCTCGCAGCTAGCCGCTTCAGCCGCCCCAAGACGGGGGAAGTCGGCCAGATAGCTACGAAACTCCCGGAGCGGGAGATCAGTGCAGCGGGCAAAGCGATCCCGAAAGTGCGCCCGAAAGGCGTCACGTATCTCACGACCTGATCGCAGCAGACGCCCGTCCGGGGTCTTCACAGATGCGATGTACCGATCGGGGAACCTTCGCACTTCTTCTTCACGCGCAGTCGCGTTCGATTTCACAGCTTCGTTGAGAACTCTTTTTAGCCTAGATCTAACTACTGATCCCTTGTAGCGCTCGCTACTCTCACGCTCAAGGTCCCTCCTAGCTAGCTCTACACCTAGGGAGTCCCCCCCAGCCACCGCCCGGGAAAGTCTATCATCTATAGATTTCGCCTCCGCGGTCCTATCTAAGTTGAGCTGTCGACCGTACTTGGTGGCGAAATCTCTAATCCTATGCTTAAGAGAAACCCACCACCTATTCCCGGTAACCGCCCCCACTAACGCCCGCTGAATTAGGGATTCCAGTCGGTCCCGGAAGTCCCGTATCTCCAGTAAGGAGGTATTGAACTTCCAGTAGCCGGCTAGACTAGGTCTATTAACTAACCGCAGACTGACTCTAATGAGTTTATGGTCAGTCCACGCTATCAAGTGGAACGTGGGACAACTAACAAAATCAATGTCAGCTCTTCTCACTAACACTCTGTCCAAGTAGGAACCTACTTTGGCAGAGGGCGAGCTATCTAGCCACGTCTACATCTCCCGCCCTGGGTGATCAAGACGAAACCTGTCGACGAGACCGTGGCGAGTCACGAAGCCGACAAGGCTGCTCTCACATCTTCCCGCACTACTAGCTCCCCGACCGACCTTATCTATCTTGGGATCAAGGATCGCATTCCAATCACCCATTAAGACTAGCCGCTTCGTATCGTCCAGGAACGACGCCAACCGACGAAAAAAGGAAACCCTCTCCGCAGCGATATTGGGCGCATAAACCGCAACCAGACGAAATTTGAAACTTTTCACGGCAACATCGGCCACAACCAGCCGGCCCTCGTCACCTGCAAAAACAACGTCAACATCAGCATCACGGCTGCGTCCAACTAGCAAAGAGACCCCAGCGCTGGTGCGGCTGCCGTATGCTGAGAAAACGTTAAAGTCGCTTTCCAGCACCCGACAGTCGGCACCGCAAGTGAAGTGAGTCTCCTGCACTGCAGCAACATCCACTCCGAGGTTCTTGAGTTCAGCAAGCAAGCGCGTACACTTGCTTGAATCCCTCAGTCCCCTCACATTCAAACTGGCAAGGTTTAAAGCCATCAATCCAACTTACCTTACTCAGTGTCGACTACGGGCCGGAAATCCTTCGGGGTGAGGATGCCGACGGCCTGACGCAGGGAACCGGTGCCGAGCTCAGTACTCACTCGGTCGTCCCTGCTAATTCCTCCGACATCCATGGAATACCTCAGTTTTAGGGACCTATAAAATTATGGGTGAACTAAAATCGGGACCCAGCCCGTACATTTATTAAGTAGATCTTTGTGGGAGGGGTGCACCATTTCCGCCAACACTATGTCCGTCCGACTGGCCTCCTCAATAAATTGCCAAAGCTCTTTAGTTCGGACGCCAGGCGAACGGACAAAGGTGGTCACCATGGCTGCACCCTTGAATAGGTATGGATTGGTAATGTCTTTTTGATCGATGTTTTTCATGGATGATAGAGGTTTGAGTGCTTTTTTTAGTTGGTGATTTAAGTTGGGTGATTCCATTAAATCTGAACAAAAGTAGAAACCGTTCACGGCTTGCCTGAATTGGTTAGATGCGGATTTTGTTCTTTTCTTTTGAGATGTTGATAGTGACGGTGACGGTGATCTGGTTTCAGAGTGAGACCGGGTGAATTGTTTGGGAGTTGAAATTGGCGATAGAGAAGGTAATGTTGGGTGAAGGGGGGTTTTGGGATGTTTATTAGGTGTACTTTTGGGTTGTTGAGGGGGAGGACTTATTTGTGCTGGTCGTTGGGGTGGAGAATGTGTGTTTTTTCCGGTTGTTTGGGGTTTTGTTCCGGTGGCTTGGGTTGTTGATTTTCTGCTGGTCGCTGGGGTGCTGGTTGCTGAGGTTGGAGGGGCTGAGGTTTTTGTTTTTCTGGTTTGGGGGAGTTTGTTTTCAGTTGTTTTTTCTCCCCCTCCTTCTCCGTGTCCCCGCTGTCTCTCCTCCTTTTTAGGTTGGTTGTTGTTTCCATTTCTTCGGGTTTTTCTTTATTTTTTGTTTTTGTTTCTTTTTTCCCTTTTCCTCCTTTTACTAAGGTCCACCCTTCATCTTTGTTGGGTTGGGATCCTTTTTCTGGATGTGTGCTGTTCTTAGCTTCCGTATTTGTTTCATTTGTATCGTTGGTGGCGGTGGTTGTTTTGTTGGTAGCGATGGTGGTGGCTTTCTGAGGGCAGGACCGCGAGAAATGTCCGAGCTGTTTACAATTCCAGCAAAGCGGTTTCCTGCCCTCTACGATGACTGTCATGGTTGTGTTCTTATATGTTATCGTATGGGGTATTGCATTGAACCCTCCCCTATCTAAGATCATGATAAATGAGAAATCACCGTATGCCGTGCCATGAGCTGACGTTTTTTGGGTGTAGTCTTCGACGCCGCCATAGGAACTGAGGTAGGCGGCGATAACGTCCCCATTTAGCTCCATGGACACGTTACATACGGTGACCTTAATTCTCCTTTGTCCTCTATATTCTGGTTGAAGCCGGAAGTACTTAGTGGTAATGTTGCTTCTAGCCAGCTTCTTCGCTATTTCTTCTGTCGGGAGCAAGACATCCCAGGTTGCAAAACTCCTTCGGTAAAAATACTTACCTTGGATGCCTGCAGTTTTAAGTAATTCCTCGAACGCCTCTTTTTTAAGGCCAGCCAGTCTCCTAGTCCTTAAATCGGTCACGACGAACGACAGAGTCTTTGGCTCAACCGCCTCTACCAATTCTGGGATAGGTAGAATCTCATTTTCTTTAAAATACGCCGAGTATTTCGTGACTCTGTCGTTCTCGTAGTCTTTTGGGGATTTTTTCTTTTTTTGAAGCTGCGACGACCAGAAGACTGGCGTGTCTGGTGGCTTCTGGGCTGGTTGTATATCTGAACAAGTTAAGTCTTCCGGCTTCGGGGAGGGTTCTGATTCGCGAAACATGTCTTGTGTTGGTAATAAATTTGTTGGAGTAGGTTGAATCCGGGATGGTTCCCCCATAGTTGCGTTTTAAAAGGGCAACTAGGGGGAATGGCGTTTTAAAAATGCGAATTGACTTTGAGAAATGCAATTAATGATGAAATGACAAAATGGCGGTCGTTTCGTTTTGTTTAAAATAAAGCCAATGAATTCAAATCGAGGTTTGACCCTCCTCACACACAAACAACAATAACAACTGTTTGAGGGGGGTCACGAAACAATAACTATAATATAACGATAACAATAATTTTCAACAATAACAATAATTTTTTAACAATATTCACTTACTTTTCTGTAGAAAATTAAACACAGTCCAAAACGGCTAGGGAAAACTCACACCGAGATGAGTATTCTCTAGGTATTAATAGCAACAGGAAGAGTTCATCACAGTCCGCAGGTTGGGTACCATAACACCATCAATAAATATATTTCTATCAATTCAAAAAATTTAAAAAGCTGTCAGGATTTTACGATTTCGAGTAGAATAAAAACAGTAGAACTCAATCAAAACGGATATTATTAGGTATTATTCATTGCTAAACATTATAACATTTAAATACTCTATTCTGAAATATGTAAAAATAAGTAAACACTTGCATGTTTTGACGTTAAATGACCCGAAAAGGGTTGATACACTGTTAAACAAATCAACCAGCCTTATATGCCACATTCTTTTAGTTACCAAGTAACAAGAATTTTTTTTTTTTTGATACAAAGTGACATTGATGTATTGAATTGTTCGATTGATTTAGTTTAACGGTGCATCAAACAATCTAGGGTTATTTTTTGGCAAGAAGTTAGGTAAAGGTCTTATTTTACTTTGAGTGTTGTATATTGACCTCCGACCTGACCAGGCTGTCAAAATAGGAAATGCACCTGTGTAAATAACAGGTGCATCCGGTCGAGGAATATCTGGATATTATAATCTTGACCGTGGACGGGTTGAATGAGTGCGATTTGTGACGCCCACAAGAAGAAGGTGGACTTTGCACTATTATTACTATTTGCACTATTATTACTCAGTGCACAGGAAATTCAATCAGTCGGGGATCAGACGAGTTAGAGGCAAGATGCGGTAGAGAAAGCCAGCACCTAGCAGGCTGGGCCCCCAGGTCAGCGTTTGAGCAGCAACGGGAAAGAAACGCGCTTATGGCCAATAGAGTGGGGTCAATATGTTGCAGTTCTGTTCGGTCTCCAACTCCTTCTCATACACAACCCTTTCAATAAAGTGAGAGGAATATTTTTCTAAAGAACTGAGTCGCTCGTCTTTATTGTGTCGTCGTTATGATTCTGCATGCATGTATATCGATAAGTTTTGTGTTGAGTATATAACATGAGTCGTAAGAGTGTTTTGCCCAATTATATGATGGCAAGTTTTTTCTTTCGTATAGAAAAAAATTCACTCAGCTGAATGGTTTCAAGTATTTCTATCAAATTTCCACAAATAATCTATACACAATCATATGTTTTCAAGTGAATATTTTTATTTAATAATAATCTTTTGTTAACACAATTTTATATGGTTTCACGTATTCCTATCAAATGCTGATAATTTATACACAATTATATAAGTTGGCCGACTGTAATCGAGAGCGACCCGAGGCATTCCTTTTTCATTAGTTACTACACCGAAATATAGAGGAGTTCGTCACTCTTTTTCCTGGATCGCTCCATTTACCCTTGTTCTGTATCTTATAATGCTGAGTCTAAAGCAAGAAAGTATCAAATACAATTTTTTGAGTCTTTGGAATAATTCAACCTGGGATTGAACCCCGATCTCCCAGATCATTGTCGAACCCTCAACCGCTGTGCCAATGGGCCGGTTATAAGCCAGTGGGCCGGTTAATTATATGGTTTCAAGTAATCAATTCTATTTAGTATAATCCTTTATGATAAGGTTTCAAGACATTAATAATCATAAATCTTCATGTAGAATTTTAGGTTCAAGCAATTATTCTTTATAAAAATAATGTTCGCCAATGGTCCGAGAGACCTGGGTTCAATACCAGGTCGCGTCATACCAAAGACTTAAAAATGGTACTTGATACAACCTTGCTTAACACTCAGCAATATAAGATACTATCAAGGGTAAAGTGGAGCAATCTAGGGAAAGGAGTAGCGCCCTCCCCTACACCTCAGTGTAGTATCTATTGAAAATCGAGCCTTCTAGCCGCCCTCAACAAAGGGAGACAACTTTACTTACTTTTTTTCTTTCTAATATTAATAATTTGCAAACCGAAACATATATGGGACACTTATACTCTGAGTCAGAGTGAACCTGGGAGTAATGGTAGTCAAGGGGTACTCCTTATTCTTTAGAAAGCCGCAAGTGAAACCTCACGATCAGCTACAGTTTATTGTCATATCCAAGACACTTCATTTTGAGAGCAATCTTATTTCTCTTTTGAGGTTTCTAAGACTGACAGACAGATTTATCCATCAAATAAAACTAATTTTCAAAGAGGTGAATGGTTTGAATAATTCCTATATGATATCTGTGACTATCCAGTTATTATAATAATAATTTAGTTGCACATCTATATGCTTTCAAATATTCATGTCTAACCCTAGTAATCTGTGTTACATATTAACATTTAACAGGCTGGTTTGTGAGAATTTTTAAAACAAATGTGCAGCTGTGTTTTAAGGTGAACGAGAAGACATTGGAAATGCCACGTGAATTGCGTAGGTGAGACGCCGGGATATTATATGTGGGCGTCCTGTAAATGTATAGCAACGGAAGTTTTAAACACCGAAGAGTTAGCGGTTTGTAAGCAGAGAGTGCAGTCAGTCAAGCAGCCAGCAGAGTCACGCCGTCCTGGCGTTTGCCTGGATGGGGATAATTTAAACCTTTGCTTGAGAAGCTGGACTTGTATTAGTCTCTCATCAATGAAGAAAGACTCCCTAGAGATGCATCACAACCTGGTGTAAATCGGAAAATATGGAGTAAATCCTAGCAGTTCTCTCTCTCTCTCTCTCTCTCTCTCTCTCTCTCTCTCTCTCTCTCTCTCTCTAGCGTGCGTGCGCGCGCAACAATTTTGACATTTCGTAATAAAAAGTTGTTATTGCCTCTTCATTCCGGGGATATAACATTTGTAATCAGTTATTTACACACAATTAAGTGGTTTCAAATAAGTATTCCAATATGATAAACATATTTACTTGCACAGTTATATGGATTCAAATATTCATATCAAACTCTGTTAATTTGAAATGACTTACTTAGTTTCAATAGCTGTTGATAACGTTGGATTTCTAGTTTTCCTTATATAAATAAATTCTTAACATAACGGGTTTTCGGACTATTGTCTTCATCTTTATTGTTATTTCTACAACGTTTCGGGCTATATGTCCTCCCGGCCTTCTTCGGGTGTTTGTTAAACTTTGGAACCTACATAGAACTTCGAATTACGTCCTTTATTGAATCTACAGGGGTTGCCTTTTCTGATTCCGTTTGACATAACCAGGTACAAGAGTTAAGTATTCCTGTATTGTTACTCGCCTGCAGTCAGGACTGAACCTCCAACCTCAAGATGATTGTCTCCTTAGAAGCTTTGGGAACTAACGCCAATAACCGTTATGGATACATAGCATAACGGTTATAGGCATTGGTTACCTAAGCTTCTAAGGAGACAATCATCTGGAGGTTGCACGTTCAATCCTGACTGTAGGCGAGTAACAATACAGGAGTACCGAAAACCCTTAATGATAAAATCATCAACCTTCGTCTCAGAAATTTAGACAATTAATTAGTTCATTCGTGAACACAGTTATATATTTTGTAATATTCTTATCCAAAACGAAAAATGTTCAAACATATCTATTTGACTCATAGATTGAACCCAAACAGGTTAATACCACACCGAGACAGTGGAACCGGGAGTAATGGCAATAAAAAAGACTCCTCTGAGCCTTGAAACTTTAGCCTCTGATTCATGCTAACATCAGGACATGAATACACTTTTGGGGCGGGGAGAGTCTCAGTTTTGTACATGTGATTGCATATTTTAAGAACTGCCAACAGAGAGGTTAATTCCAAGAGTTTGATAATCCAGTATCTTATAATAACCGTTTAAATTGGATTATGTTCTCCTATATCTAGTTAACATTTGGGTGTATATATTTATGGACAATACCGTAAGTCTAGACAATTCGTTTTCTCATTACACATTGAGTTAAATTGCACAGAAAAGTATTGTACAGTTACTGTGCACGCTAAGTCATTCATTAAATCAATGCACCTTCGTAATCTTTTGTTAACAATGCCTTATTGTACACCTGCAATTTGTAAAGTCATCTTAAATCTTTGTCCTTGGCTTCGACACCAGCCACACTCTCTTTGCACACGTCATAATCATTTTGATTAATGACTCAGCAATTTTGTATAAATTCTGATCTGTTTCCAGTGTCAGCATTCATTCTCAGCCAAGAGTTGAACAAGACAATTGGTCTGACGGAGATTCGTGTTTCTTCCCACTACCAAAAGACAACCCAAAAACCTTACCATGCCTTCCTACACCCTGTACTACTTCAATGGCCGCGGACGTGCCGAGGTCCTGCGTATGATGTTCGCCGCTGCTAACGTCAAATACATGGACAAAAGGTTCGAATTCAACGAATGGGACAAATACAGGAAGGGTAAGGATCCGTTTTTGTCTTTTCTAATAACTACAAATTAAGTTCAAAAAGTTCAGATTTTAGATTTGTTGTACACTTGGTGCTATGGCTAGAATACAAGACTGAGATATTTTAGTAAGTAATTTCGATATCCAATCGTGTTATATTCACTTTAAGACTAATACATTCGGAAAAAATTTGAACTTTCTTATTCCCAAGTTATAGGTTAAATAATACAGCTTGTTGGTTTGTTTGGGTTTTATGGCATTTCAACCTTTGTTCGTTTTTTTTTATACTAAATCTATTTTTATACAACAAAACATTCCTGTAATTAACAACTCAGTTCAGCATAAGTACAAAATTTAATTGCAAAAACATTTCTATTTCAAGCAATTCAGTTTAGCATAAGTGCACAATCTAATCGTAAAAAACACTTCTTTCTCAAGTAATTCAATTTAGTCAAACTGTTATAAATCAAACAATTCAGTCTAGTATAGGTATAATTTTTGTTTACGCACAGTTGAATATCAAAACAGTTCTATTTCAAACAATTCAGTTTAACATAGAACACCAATTCCATTTGAAAAAAATTAACTTAGCACAAGTACGTCGTTTAAATTTCAAAACAATTCTATGTTAAACCTGACTATGCAGTTTAAGTGAAGTATGCAGTTTAAATGTGAAAACCATTCCATTTCTAACAATTCTATTTGGCATAAGTACATAGTTTAGTTTTATTTGACCCATAGATAGGGCCCGATCAGTTGCTACCACTCCGGGGCAGAGTGGGCTTTGGGGGAATGTCAAAACAGTTCTATGTTAAACAATTCGGTTTTACGTAAATACAGTTTCAATGTCAAAAACAGTTCCATTTCAAATAATTCAGTTTAATCAATCAGTTCTAATTCAAACAATTCAGGTTAGCATAAGTTATGCAGTTGAATTCTTTTCAACCCATATATAGGAGCTCTACCACTCTTGGCCTGAATGGACCTGGTAGCGATGGCAATAAAAGGGTACTCTGCATTCCCCAAAGCTCCAGCATTACTGGAACCTCATCATCAGATTGCTTAGTATCATATCCAGGACATTTGTTGGGTGAATTTTACCCCACTGTAGAGAAGTAGTCGGTGTATACTATTGCCCCAGCCAACTAGTCAAAGTACAACTGTTGTTTTTATACAAAGACGGCTTTGGCATTAGATAACCTACAAAAGTTGATATGCCATTAAATAGAAGTCATTTAACTATGTTCAAACGAATAAATTATAATGAAAAGCATTAATAGTGTTTGACTGCAATGCATGAGAGTATTTGTGTGCAAACAAATGAGCTCAGGTGAGTTTTAAAATAATTTTACCTGCAATCTCATCATCATCATGTTGTACCACCGGCACGGATCTCCCTGACACTCTCCCGCCTCCTTTCTCTCGGTAGGTCTTCAAAGCTACACCCTTCATTAGCACAGAGCTGTTGTATATAGGTTCTAGCTTGTCGTCCTGCCTTTGCCCGTCCATGTGAAAGGGTCCACAGCAGAATCAAACTTATGAGCTTGTCCGTACTTCTCCAGCAATGACCCGTATGTCTGGTTCGTCTAACTTGGGTAGTTTTCGTGATGGTTAGTAAGTGGCCGTACAACTGTTGCTTTGTGGGGTGTGCCTCCAATAATTCTTTATGGATGCTACTCCTTATAGATTAGTTTTTCCTTTTGCTCTCTTTTCAAATTCTGACCGTAAGAGTCAAAATTCAAATGAAGATACAACATTCTAAACTTATATAATAATTTGATTATAACTAAAATAACTAATTAGTGATAATAGTAATTTACTAAACCTTTTGATTTGGTGTGGCTCAAGGCCATATGAATGGGGTGCCCAAAGGCACTCAAAATCGCTTGGTAAGGTTTGCTAGTCTACTTTCTAACCATTACACCCCACGAGGCGCTCAACTAATTAATGATTGTAATGCTAAAAGTGGAGGTGCTCGTGGTGTAATGGTTATCGTCGTAGGAAATGGACACGGAGACACGAGTTCAAATCTTGGACGAGACTGATTGCATTTCACATAGCACTAATACCCTTGGGAAAGGTAAGAATCCAATTATTCTCTCTCCAGCTATGGGTCAATAGTAGGGCAGACTGAATTCTTCAGCCTTGGTGAGGCAACTAGTCTAGGAGAAGAAAAACTCTGCATTCAAACCTGTTACACTTCGCTTAAAAATTGACCTTGTGTCATATCCTGCCCGAGCGGAGGGGGTAGCAAATATGATAATGCTAAAAGGGATTTGTGCGTATGCAGCAGATCATTATGACCTTTTAAGGAGACATTCCGTAATGATATATATATATATATATATATATATATATATATATATATATATGTAAGTATATAATAATGATAAATATGTATTAGATATATATATATATATATATATTTAATTCATGGAATTTAGAATGCGACCCTGGGTTTCATGTTTTTTGGGTTTTTTTTTTTTGCAAAGCCACAATCATCAGGCAGTTAAGAAGGTGGAATTCCATCTTCTTAATTGCCTGATGATTGAAGAAATAGGGTCACTTTGACGTCATTGTTTTATGTAGAATCCGGATTTGGACAAACAACCAAACAAATAAACTGACACACAGAAACAGGAGTAATTTATCTTTGAACACGAACACAAATGTTTTAAATCGATTTATTATATTTGAATAAGGATATGATGACTAAATTTTTAATACCAAGAAAGTAACACGTTTCTATGTAATAAAACATCACATTTGTCTATTTTTCTCCTTTTCCTTTCGGACATTTGAAAAAATGTCTCAGTTACATTATAGAATAAAATAACATATCTTCTACGGGATATGCTCAAAAATTCCTTCGTCCTCTATATTTTCACAGAAACTGTAACGGATATAAAGAAGAAAATAACGCCTTTTGATAGAGCAAGGTTTATACTGCAAAAAATATTGCACGGAAATTCCTTCTTCCTATATATTTCAGCACAAACAATAACGGATATAAAGAAAACAATAACTCCTTTTGATAGAGCAAGGTTTATACTGCAAAAAATATTACACGGAAATTCATTATTCCTATATATTTCAGCACAAACAATAACGGATATAAAGAAAACAATAACTCCTTTTGATAGAGCAAGGTTTATACTGCAAAAAATATTGCACGGAAATTCATTCTTCCTATATATTTCAGCACAAATAATAACGGATATAAAGAAAACAATAACTCCTTTTGATAGAGCAAGGTTTATGCTGCAAAAAATATTGCACGGAAATTCATTCTTCCGATATATTTCAGCAGAAACAATAACGAATATAAAGAAAACAATAATATCATTGAATTGAACAAGATTTATTGCTTGGAAATTGATTCTTCCTACATTTTTCAACAGAGACAATACATCCTGTCACCAGAATTTAAGATTGGCTGATCGAATCCTCTACAATGAAGTTAGAACCTTGAAAACAAGGGTATCCTGGATGTGATGCTAAACTTCATCAGATAGTGAGGCTCAAGTTCTGGAGACCTGGGGAATGTGGAGTACCTCTTCATTGTCATTATACCGATATTTTGCAAAAAACTCAATGAAACCCAGGGTCGCAGTCAAATCTCCATGAATTAAATATAAATATATATATATATATATATATATATTATATAATAGCTCTATCCTAGATATTGAGCACTCTCCATATTATATTGCACTTGGTTCGACACATACCCACAAAGTGATTTTGTGACAACCAACACTCTTAGAATATTGTTATATAATTACGGAATGATTTTCTTATATTAATCATTTTTCGTTAATTATATTTTATCATTCAGTTTGGTTGGGCTTTGAACTATTCGGTTCTTAGTGCACGTGCACACACATTGAGTTCAGATCACGCACGTGTGCAGAGGATATGACAATCACAAATGTCATAAAAAAAAAACAAATAGGAAATGGGACTGGGGTGTGAATGACGTCTTGCCCGGAAGCGATGGGCTGAGAATTTGGTGATTTTGAAAAAGAAGTTAGTTGAGATTCGACTCTGGGCCGGGCCAGTCCAGCTGGGGGGGTTGACTGTGGATGATATATGAGACAGTTGGTTTGTCTGCCATTGAGGCAGACAGTTGAAGTTGAAGTCTGACCATGGTGTTCTGCAGATCTCTACCGACAGAGATCTTGGGGGCTATGGGATGTGCAGCGCGTTTGTTGGGTCCGATAGTACAGAAAGCATAGTAAGAATTGTGTCTCTCTCTCCGCATGACGGAAAACTAAAGTTAATAAACGTTTCGTACCTGAACAACGAAGAGTCGTCAGTGTTTCGTATTTCTCTGCATCTGTATATTTGAATAGTTGTATTGTGACTATACAACAATATAATATGTAAGCACGGAACCCCTCTTAAACTAGTAGACAAATTCACTTACCTAGGAAGCAGAGTCTCATCAACCGACGAGGACATCTCCACTCTAGACGGAACCCTTCTTAAACTAGTAGACAAATTCACTTACCTAGGAAGCAGAGTCTCATCAACCGACAAGGACATCTCCACTCTAGACGGAACCCCTCTTAAACTAGTAGACAAATTCACTTACCTAGGAAGCAGCGTCTCATCAACCGACAAGGACATCTCCACTCTCGGCGGAACCCCTCTTAAACTAGTAGACAAATTCACTTACCTAGGAAGCAGCGTCTCATCAACCAACAAGGACATCTCCACTCTAGACGGAACCCCTCTTAAACTAGTAGACAAATTCACTTACCTAGGAAGCAGAGTCTCATCAACCGACAAGGACATCTCCACTCTAGGCGGAACCCCTCTTAAACTAGTAGACAAATTCACTTACCTAGGAAGCAGCGTCTCATCAACCAACAAGGACATCTCCACTCTAGACGGAACCCCTCTTAAACTAGTAGACAAATTCATTTACCTAGGAAGCAGAGTCTCATCAACCAACAAGGACATCTCCACTGTAGACGGAACCCTTCTTAAACTAGTAGACAAATTAACTTACCTAGGAAGCAGCGTCTCATCAACCGACAAGGACATCTCCACTCTCGACAGAACCCCTCTTAAACTAGTAGACAAATTCAGTTACCTAGCAAGCAGCGTCTCATCAACCGACAAGGACATCTCCACTCTAGACAGAACACCTCTGAAACTAGTAGACAAATTCACTTACCTAGGAAGCAGAGTCCCATCAACCGACAAGGACATATCCACTCTAGACAGAACCCCTCTTAAACTAGTAGACAAATTCCCTTACCTAGGAAGCAGAGTCTCATCAACCGACAAGGACATCTCCACTCTAGGCATAACCCCTCTTAAACTAGTAGACAAATTCACTTACCTAGGAAGCAGAGTCTCATCAACCGACAAGGACATCTCCACTCTAGACGGAACCCCTCTTAAACTAGTAGACAAATTCACTTACCTAGGAAGCAGAGTCTCATCAACCAACAAGGACATCTCCACTCTAGACGGAACCCCTCTTAAACTAGTAGACAAATTCACTTACCTAGGAAGCAGCGTCTCATCAACCGAAAAGGACATCTCCACTCTAGACAGAACCCCTCTTAAATTAGTAGACAAATTCACTTACCTAGGAAGCAGCGTCACAGCAACCAACAAGGACATCTCCACTCTAGACGGAACCCCTCTTAAACTAGTAGACAAATTCACTTACCTAGGAAGCAGACTCTCATCAACCGACAAGGACATCTCCACTCTAGACGGAACCCCTCTGAAACTAGTAGACAAATTCACTTACCTAGGAAGCAGCGTCTCATCAACCAACAAGGACATCTCCACTCTAGACGGAACCCCTCTTAAACTAGTAGACAAATTCACTTACCTAGGAAGCAGAGTCTCATCAACCGACAAGGACATCTCCACTCTAGACGGAACCCCTCTGAAACTAGTAGACAAATTCACTTACCTAGGAAGCAGCGTCTCATCAACCAACAAGGACATCTCCACTCTAGACGGAACCCCTCTGAAACTAGTAGACAAATTCACTTACCTAGGAAGCAGCGTCTCATCAACCAACAAGGACATCTCCACTCTAGACAGAACCCCTCTTAAACTAGTAGACAAATTCACTTACCTAAGAAGCAGCGTCTCATCAACCGACAAGAACATCTCCACTCTAGACGGAACCCCTCTTAAACTAGTAGACAAATTCACTTACCTAGGAAGCAGAGTCTCATCAACCGACAAGGACATCTCCACTCTAGAAGGAACCCCTCTTAAACTAGTAGACAAATTCACTTACCTAGGAAGCAGCGTCTCATCAACCGACAAGGACATCTCCACTCTAGACGGAACCCCTCTTAAACTAGTAGACAAATTCACTTACCTAGGAAGCAGAGTCTCATCAACCGACGAGGACATCTCCACTCTAGACGGAACCCCTCTGAAACTAGTAGACAAATTCACTTACCTAGGAAGCAGAGTCTCATCAACCGACAAGGACATCTCCACTCTAGACGGAACCCCTCTGAAACTAGTAGACAAATTCACTTACCTAGGAAGCAGCGTCGCATCAACCGACAAGGACATCTCCACTCTAGACGGAACCCCTCTTAAACTAGTAGACAAATTCACTTACCTAGGATGCAGCGTCTCATCAACCCAAAAGGACATCGACACGAGGTTAACGAAAGCATGGACAGCTATCAATAGGCTATCGATTATATGGAGATCAGACCTAACCGATAAAATGAAACGCAGTTTCTTCCAGGCAGCGGTCACATCGATACTGCTATATGGATGCACTACATGGACGCTAACAAAACGGCTGGAGAAGAAGCTAGACGGCAATAACACCAGAATGCTGCGTGCAATCTTGAACAAGTCCTGGCGGCAACACCCCACAAGACACCAACTGTACGGCCACCTGCCTCCTATCACGAAAACTATCCAAGTTAGACGAAACAGACATGCGGGACACTGCTGGAGAAGCAGGGACAAACTAATAAGTGATGTACTCTTACGGACCCCACATATGGCCGAACCAAAGCAGCAGGACGACCAGCACGAACATACATTCAGCAACTATGTGAGGATACGGGATGTAGATCAGAAGACCTGCCAGAGGCGATGAACGATAGGGAGGAGTGGCGAGAGAGGGTCAGGGATATCTGTGCTACCAGCACGACATGATGATGATGATGATGATGATATGTATTAACTGGATTTGATATTAAATAATGCGCAAGGGGTTGATGTATCCTTAAAGCATAACCAAAGAAAAGCGAACCAAAAAATTATTTCAAAATATCTATTCGAGTTTGAAGAAAAATTGAGTCTCTTTTGAGATACCTCGTCAGTCTTTATGAAGTGGTTATATTGCTTGTAATCACCCATTTTTATTTTTTCTCTAAATTATATATTTATTCGCTTTAATATCTCGAACATAAAAACTCAGCTGTCATTTTGTGAATATATAAAGAACGCACACTTTTTATGTCCCCTTGCGTTGCTACTGACAATATTCAACAACGTTGGCCCATGAAAGTCGTCTCACGGGAATCGAAAATGACACTAATGGAGCGGCGTCAAACTTCCTGAATAAGAATATCATTTACGCTGTCATTGGTGGTAAAAAAAAAGAAATGTTTCACGAAATTATAACAAGAAGAAAAAAGGTTCATTGATAGATACATATACAAACACAGACAGTCAGATAGATATAAACAGACACCTAGATAAATAGATAGATAGATAGATAGAAGTAGACTGAAATAGATAGATAGATAGATAGATAGATAGATAGATAGATAGATTATCTCTTCATAATTTACGCGTCTTGTATAAATAAATGGGTGAAATTTGTTGATGTTTTTTTATCGACGGAAAAAAATTGAGATGATTTAAACTAAACAAAATTACTCAATTCTTTTTTCTTTGATTTTTCTCGAAATTTCTTCTTTTTTTTTTTTTACTTTGATGGGCATAATTAATCATAAGATTTCAAAATACACCCACAATATATATATATATATATATATATATATATATATATATATATATATATATATATATATATATATATACACTTTTCTCTCGTTGGACCAAGAAAATTATCTATCTATCTATCTATATATATATATATATATATATATATATATAAATATATATATATATATATATATATATATATTTGTTATTGTTGTGTGAGTTGGGTAGTTATAAACACATCTTTAAATTCTTAACTATCGTAAGTACACAGAAGGGCTTGTGCTGTTTTTATGGAATAGGGGACTCCACCAATATATACATATATATATATATATGTGTGTGTGTGTGTGTGTGTGTATGTGTGTGTGTGTGTGATAGTATTTAAATATTAAGTATAAACCCGAAGATAAAAATGCGTATTGAATATTTGCCATTCGTTAAAGCAGAAATAAATTTCTATAGAAATAACAATGCAACTATTCTTACTTGTCATACCTCGCAAGATATTACAAGTTCGATGACGAAAATATTCTCCAAAGATATTTTAATAGATGCTTGAAGAAAAGAAAGCTGTCAACATATCTATTCAACCATTTTCAAGGGATTGTAAATTTTTTTATAAAGAAATCCTATTCAATTTCGCTTAATTCAATACACACATATATATATATATATTACTTTTAATATAAAGGCGATTTTATAATTTTCAAAATAAAAATGTTTTTTTCTGATTATTTTTTTTTTCAGATATGCCCAGCATGTGTGTACCTGTCTTGGAAATGGACGGTGGGAATAAGATGCCTGAGACAATGGCCATTGCCAGGTACTTGGCCCGTGAATTCGGTAAGTATGCAAAAAGAATTTAAGAAAAAAGTAATTTCCGAATTTAAGATATTTTGACTCTGTTTTTTTCATCATTGTATAGATTCATGAACGAAGATCAAAGCACGTTTGTGCGGCTGGGCAACCTTCGGGTGGGCGAGCTGCTTTTTCAGATCCGTATGCACGCCTTGTATAGCACTAGACCTCACGGTCTAGTTCAAGCTTTATTCTGGCATACGTGCCCGGACCCGGATTTAGGTTCGTGATACGGCTTGACTCATTAGATCCACATTGCACTTAGTAGGTCAATGACTAGCAGGGTTCGAGTCTCGGCTCGTTCCCGACCTTCCCCTCTTCTTTATCCCCACTTTAATCGGCCTTCGGGCTTTTGACCTTGTGTCAAGTCCAGTCTGGTGGGAGGCAGTGACAGATATCATCAAGACACATTTGTGGCTGATAAGACTGGTGACAGATAGGCGTACACGATCAGAGCAGCCGTTGCTGAAGGTCTGTTTATTTGTCACTGCCTCCCACCAGACACGACTTGACACATGGTCAAAAGCCCGAAGGCCGATTAAAGTGGGGATAAAGGGGAGGGGAAGGTCGGGAACGAGCCGAGACTCGAACCCTGCTGGCCTATGCTGCTCATTGGCTCACTTGGTGCAATGTGAACCTTATGAGGTAATCAGTTTCACGAACCCAAATGTGGGTCCGGGCACGTATGCCGGCTTATGGCTTGAACTAGACACCAAGGTCTAGTGCCATACATAGGTTTCGAGAAAGTCCCTGGGGACCTCTGTTTATTTATCGCTGCCTCCCACCAGACACGACTTGACACATGGTCAAAAGCCCGAAGGCCGATTAAAGTGGGGATAAAGGGGAGGGGAAGGTCGGGAACGAGCCGAGACTCGAACCCTGCTGGTCTATGCTACTCATTGGTTCACTTGGTGTAATGTGAACCTGATTAGGCAAGCAGTTTCACGAACCCAAATGTGGGTCCGGGCACGTATGCCGGCTTATGGCTTGAATTAGACACCAAGGTCTAGTGCCATAAAGTCTGGTCGAAGCGTGATGTCGTTCCTTCTCCTGCGCCATTTTTTCCTTATGAGCAGCGCTGAAGATTTTTTCAAAGGTGGAGGCAGCAGAGGTTGTGTTGAGATACCAGGCATCACGGCTCTCAGCTTGAGTGGATCATGGCCGGTGTATCTAGGAATTTTCCCAAGCAATCTTTTAATCGCTTTTCTGGAGCCCATCTCTCACAATGGCTTGTGGAGATCTTGACAAATAGTATGACGCTGAGCGTAGGTGGAACATTAGTAGCATGTCTAAGGCATTACATGTTTTAGCTATTTACATCTGTAAATATATTC
The DNA here is from genome assembly GCA_963585895.1 of Sepioteuthis lessoniana. Taxonomy (NCBI): domain Eukaryota; kingdom Metazoa; phylum Mollusca; class Cephalopoda; order Myopsida; family Loliginidae; genus Sepioteuthis; species Sepioteuthis lessoniana. The sequence goes on from OY757942.1 coordinate 12,685,813, forward strand.
TGACACACAAGCTATGGGTTAAAAATAGCATTACTGTCCTTCTACAAGTGTTATATAATTGAGGTAATGATTTTTAATATTATTTATTTTTCGTTAATTATATTTTATTATCTAGTTTAGTGAGGCTTTGAACAACTCAGTGTCTCATAATTCAGGTGCATAGTCAGATGGGCAGTCTTACGCCCGAGCGAGAAGAATATGACAATCATCATCTGTCATTATAAACTCCCAGACAAGAAATTGGACTGGACGGTTGTTGGAGTGAGTTCAGAGTGTGGATGACGTCATGATTGGGAGAAATGGTCCAGAGAATTTGAGGATTTCGAAAAGACGCTTTAGTTGAGTTCGACCGTTAAAGTGCGCGGTTGAGTTTTTCGGATCTGATCAGATCTGGTAAGTTTGGGTCTTTATCGACAGAGATCTTAAACACCACAAGATGCCCCGCGTATTATGGGTGGTGCCAGCATAGTATGGTTAGCATAAAACTTTATGATTTGTTGGTCGGTTGGTTGGTTGGTTGGATTTTTATGACATATCAATCTGTGTAGGTTATTTAACGCCAAATCTATTTTTATCTAAATTATCAGTTCTATTTAAAACAATTCAGTTTAACATGAGTACAGTGTTTAATTGTCAAAAATATTTCTATTTCGAACTATTCAGTTTATTCAAACAGTTACATATAACAATTCAGTTTAGTGTAAGTACAGTTTCAATGTCAAAACAGTTCAATTTCAACGATTCAGTATACCTTAAGCACGCAGTTTAAAAGTAAGTGCGGTTTCCGTTTAACATAAACATGGAGTTTAAATCTAAGTGCTGTTTTATTGTCAAAAACATTTCCATTTCAAGCTATTCAGTTTTATCAAACAATTAAGTTTAGCATAAATATGCCGTTAGTTCTATTTCACCCATAGATAGGGCGCTATCAGGTGCTACTACGCCGGGGCTGGGAGCAATGGTAATAAAGGGGTACTCCGTATTCCCCAAAGCCCCAACATTACTGGGACCTCCCTATCAGATCGTTTAGTTCCATATCCAGGACAGTCATGAGTGGGAAGTTTTACACCTCTGCAGAGAAGCAGTCAGTGTATTCTACAGCCCCAGCCGACTAGGCAATTTGTGATTTGTGTCTTTCTTCTCGCGTCGCCAAGGGGTTAGGTTTAGGGTTAGCCAGAAATTAATAAACTCGTTTGGGTCCAAAACGACAGAGTCGGCTTGAATTTGTATATGTATTTGTATTGTTGTTGTTATCGATATCATTATGAGTATACAGCACAAGGTTGACTCTGGAATGAAATAACCCATTGAGGTTTATATGCTTTTAAACAAAAGAATAAACATATTCCCTTCAGGGATTCTCAGACATATGATGCAACCCTTGTAACGATATCTAATTCCCATAAATCCCAAAGGGTTTAATTCAATTTTCATTTGAAAGAATCAGAAAACTATTCACGCAAATGGATCTCAAATCCCTTAATTATTTTTATATATAGTCCTCCACAAATTCTTTCGTTTCCTCGATTAGATATGGCCATTCACTTTCAGACAAATACCTCGGGGAGTGTTGAGAACTTCCATATCCTCTCAGTTGTTGGTTATATAATACCATTAATATCTTTCTTCAAGGATGGCTTATGCGTTGAATACCCCAGGAAGGTTTATATGCCATTTAACAAATAAAACTAAAATTGATGTGTTGGATTATCCAAGGTTAATTAATGATTTCAAAATATGTTATTGTTTTCTTTTCTATTATAATAGGCTTCTATGGTAAAAACAATATGGACATGCTCAGGTGTGATTACATCGCCGACTGTTTTTATGAAATCATGCACGATTACATGAGGTACTTCCACGAGAAAAACGGACGCTTCAGGGTGAGTCATTTATTTCGATTCTACTCAACATTTCACATCTACAATTTCAAGATCCTATCTTTTGAAATAAGGCTTTAGTGGAGTAATAAGTCATATTTACCAACCCCTCCGCTCGGGCAGGATATGACACAAGGTCAATTTTTAAGCGGAGTTTAACAGGTTTCAATTCAGAGTTTTCCTTCTCCAAGACTAGTTGCCGCACCAAGGCTGAAGAACCTAGTCTGTCCTACTATTTACCCATAGTTGGAGGGAGAATATTTGGATTCATACCTTTCCCAAGGGTATTAGTGCTATGTGAAATGCAATCAGTCAGGTCCAGGATTTGAACTCGTGTTGCCGTGTCCATATACTGCGACGATAACCATTACACCACGGGCACCTTCAGTGGAGTAATAAGTATTGTCCATTATTCCGACATAGCGTTCATTGCAAGTCTCTTTATATATGAATTGAGGTCTCGGTAGCCGTTAAACGGATGTATGTAAACAATAGTAATTGTGACTCATAACCGTTTAAAATTTACTTCGCAGCTAATGGCTCCTCATTGCTGAATGGTTAGAGGCATTGGCTTGGCGTTTGAGTCAACCTGGGTTTCGATCCCAGCTACGGGCAGCTACTGTCTAGCCTCACTGATGAGTTCTGATAGAACGAAACAGATCTGTCTGTTGATGACTATATATATATATATATATATATATGTGTGTGTGTGTGTGTGTGTGTGTGTGTGTGTGTGTGTGTATAGTACGTATTCTTTCAATATGGAATACAGAAAGAGCTGTGCTTGGAAGATCAACTTTTTTCTAATATATTTTCCAAGTCCTTGGAATATTTGACATAAGTACTGACACAAAGCTGAAACTCTACTTTGTAATTTTCCAGCAGATTGTACCACGTGACTAAAATCAATATTCGCGTGTGTTAGATGTTGCCCCAGAGCACTATCTATTGAGAGATCCTTTGGCATAATGGTTAGCACTGGTCCAGTAGATCGGGGCTGTGTTACGTTCCACTCTCTGGCCAAACAAACGACAATACGGAATATATATAGCAATATATACATTTATTGTCTTGACGGACGCTTGTGTGAAGTAGGAGCAGTCAGGAGAGGAATTAGAATCGTTCGTCTATGAGGCTTGGACTCTTCGATGTAAGTAGACGATGGCTAAGACAACGCACACAGGGCAACGACGGGACTAGCTTTCGTGAACAGCGGAATTTTTTCAATTCGTCGGCCTTATATTACCTTCAAACTCCCACGCGGAGATATGGACACGCCTCCACGCCCCCGCAATTTCTTCCAATATCTGGCTATCGGGATGTGTCACTTCCGCCGTCTTTGGAATGGCATGTGTAATCGCCATCGAGTGGAAATATCTGTCATGCAGTTCACAGGTCACTCTAATCTGGTGCATCACTTTGTAGTGGCACGGTGAGACCTTCACCTTGTCCCATATTGTCAGCCAAGCTTACCTACGCGATCTCTTCCGATTACTGGCCATTGGGATGAGTCACTTCCGCCATTTTTAGAATGGCATGTTTGATCGTCATCAAGCGGAAATAACTGTCATGCAGTTCACAGGTCACTCTCTTCCGGTGCATCACTTTGTGACGGCACAGTGAGATTTTTTACCTTGTCTCATATTGTCAGCCAAGCTGTATTTTACAGCTGAATCCCAGCTCAAGTCAGACTAAAGACTAAAAATACAGAGCTTGACACATCTTTGCTTAACACTCAGCATTATAAGGTACGGATCAAGTGTATAGCGCCCTCGTCTACTCTTAGGTGTACTAGCGATTGAAAAGGGAAACTTTCGAATAACACTTGACTACGGTCAGCTTATTTTATAAATTCAACAGACCATCAAAACTTTAAGACGTAAGTAATCTTCTTAAAATTATCTAAGTTTTTTATAGCGGTGAATCACATGACAGTTAAGAAATCCATGATCAACCTCTTTTTTTTATTAATTAAATCGGAGAGACGCGTCTGGAACTCTGCCAGGGAACGTTAAATCTGAAACACTTTTTAAAATATTTTTATCTGTTACGCTTTTTATATGCTGAATTTAAAAAAAAAAGAATGAAAAATAAAAGAAATCAATTTAACCATTAGTGCACCTGTAGAACGAATAAAAGCCCATGTTGTTTATCAAGCCATTAAAAAAACAAAAAATAAAAAAGCAAAGAACTGAATATGATCTTCTTTGGATCGATTTAAGGACTATTAAAGGAAATATTTAACAACAAAGCTCCCTTCGCAATTAAACGGGTACGCAAATAATCCTAAATATATTTGGTTTAGAACAAAAAATAAGGAATTAAAAGTTTGATTATTCCTTAAACATCAAGTTGGCTATTTTTTTAATTTCGTACGCCTTTCACATACTACTTGTTCGTGAAACATTATGTACATATTCCCGGCTGTTGATTTACATTCGTGTGCTCTTTTTAGTACCTTTAGTATCTTTTCAGTATATTGACATGTACATTGGATATATCAGACTAATGAGTATAGTGTTCACCAATAGTCCGGAATACCAGGGTTCAATCCCACGTCAAATCATAAAGACTAGAAAAAAATGGTACTAGATGCCGCCTTGCTTTATGATCAAGTATCAAGGGTAAAGTGGAGCTTCCTGGGAATGGAGTATATACTTTCCTTTCACCAAAATGTAAACAAACGAAAGCTGATACAAATGCAGTATAATTCCTGAGCTGAAATATATCGCCAAAATGTTTGAGTGGTTAGATACCTAGTCTAGCGTAAAGTTAGGCTGGTTTTGATCCCAGCCTGAAGCGTCTAATGGGTCTAGGCACGCTAATAGTGGTGATACAATGAAACAGTCTGTCTGTGGATAACAATATATATTCTCCCCTCCCGTTGCTTGAGCACTCTGGCAAACGAATTCACGGCTGCCACCCACGTAATGCAAAGCTCTTCTAGCGAATTGAGGACTCTGGTATCCTATAATAGCGTAAAATGTAAACAACTAAAAACTAATAAAAATGCGTTAGTGTTCACCGATGGTCCAGAAGATTGGGGGTTCAATCACAGGTTGAGTCATACCAAAGACTCAAAAGAATGGTACGTGATGCCGCCTTGCTTAACACTTAGGATTATTAGGTCAGTATCAAGGGTAAAATGGAGCAATCCAGAGAATGGAGTTGCGCCCTTCCTTACACCTCGATGTTTGTAGCTATTGAAAAGAGAGTCTTCGGGTCACCCTCGACTAAGGTCGCTAAATTTATTTACTTTTGTTGTACATATAAAAAGGGTGAGGTGCCCGTGGTGTAATGGTTATCGTCGTAACAAATGGACACGAGTTCAAATCCATGGGCGAGACTGATTGCATTTCACATAGCACTAATACCCTTGGGAAAGGTATGAATCCAATTATTCTCCCTCCAACTATGGGTAAATAGTAGGTCAGACTAGGTTCTTCAGCCTTGGTGAGGCAACTATTTTAGGAGAAGGAAAAACTCTGAATTGAAACCTGTTAAACTCCGCTTAAAAATTGACCTTGTGTCCTATCCTGCCCGAGCGAGGGTTGATAAATATGATAAAAGTTTAAATTGTGTGAACATATGGTTATACTACCCGAGCGGGGGGTGGTGGTAAAGATGATAAAAGCGGAGGGGTTGGTAAATATGATAAAAGTTTATATTGTGTGAACATGTGGTTATTTGCTTTTTCCAGTCCAACATGGAAGGCAGTGGAAATGGAATGAACAGTCCTACTGGTGCAAGTGGTGATATGAACTCCAACTTTGACGTAAGGATATTTACTTCTCCTTCTGTTTCAATTATAGTTTCTTTTTACAGATTGTTCTGTGTATGTAATGTTCCAAGTGGAAAACTGATGATTAAAACCGTGGAGGCTAACGGAAATTTATAATAATAATAACATTTTTAACCGGCTCATTGGGTTCAATCTCCGGTCAAGTCATACCAAAGACTTTAAAAATGGCACTTGATACCCCCTTGCTTAACACTCAGCAGTATAAGGTACGTATCAAGGGTAAAGTGCAGCAATCCTGGGAACGGAGTAGCACCCTCCCTTACACATCGGTGTAGTAGCTATTGAAAAGGGAGCTTTCTGGTCGTCCTCGACTACGGTCGTTAACTGTACTTACTTATTAAGGGATACGCAGCTGATCAGAGACGTTAGGTCGTCTCTGACGATATAGCTTGCAAGTGGGTGCAAGCGTTGGCACCCAATCTGGCTCCAGGAAGAAGATATGGGGTAAGAAGAAGTCCTGTCTATGAGTATATGTTTCTTTACCTATCTCTCAAATTTATAACAAACTGTGTGCCCCTTTCGAGAATAAAATGAGAGAGATATATTCGCTTCGTTAAATGAAGTTCGTTCATTATCTTTGATTATGTTCTTGGTTGGGTCTAGGAGAAGTAAATAATAATATGACATTAAACAAAGAAGCTAAACGAGAACAAATAGTCGATACATGTTAATACATACATAAAAAAAAAACCTTGAATCAAAATGTATCACACCCCAATCAGAACATTCCTCTCCATAAAATAATCTTGACTGTAAAAGCTAGACGCAAAGACGACCCTAAGGATAATTAGTCACCTGAAGTGGACCACGAAGTCTGAAACACTAATTTTATGAAACAAAAGCCTAAAGGATCGCATTCATATTCATTTGCTGATTTTTTTCATTTATATATATATATATATATATATATATATAAATAATTTTTAAAAAATAGGATTAAATTGAGAATTAATGTGAATGAATAAAAATAAAAATAAGATAAAATGTTAGAAAATGTGAAAAAACCATATCATATATACGTACTAATCATTAAAAGTGTAACTGATTAATAGGTTCTAAAAAAATTTGATTTTTAAAAAAAGTTAAATTTAATTAAACCCTGAAATTAATTTGATATAAATTTTACTGTATCGTTACGTTAAGTTATTGAATAAAGTTAATTTTCTAATATAGTATTAAATCTGTAGTTTTAAGTTGAGAAATAATTAAAATTTAAATTTTTTTTTAATTAATTTACTATAATTCTAACCGCCAATGAAAATAGAAAAAACAGAATTGGGCTGAATGAGGAGATAACTCTCCAACCCTCTTTATCCCTTCCACCTTCTTTCCTGTGTCTATTCTGATTTATTTTATTCATAAGATCTGAAGAAGTCCTCTTAATTTTTTTTCGTGTTTTTTGATGTTTTAAAAACACATAGGAGGATGGAAATAAATTTATGATTATAATGTGACCGGTTTGTAGTTTTTTCTTAACGAAATATATATATATATATATATATAAATTATCCAGTTAGTGTCCAAGGACAGTAGGTGTGGAGTCTCCATTTAATTGTACTATATATATATATATATATATATATATATATATATATATTCTACCACAAGTACATTAAATTTTAAATTCCAGACTCAACCAATATATTCAAATTTACTTTTAATACCAAATGTAAGTAATTTTTTCTTTTCTTTAGACCTATTTACAATGGAGGTTCATGAATACCTGCAGCAGGGTCCTTCCTTTCCTGGAAAGAACATTGGAAATGCAAAATGCTGGTAAAAACTTCTTCATGGGAGATCAGGTAAGTTTTGTCGTTTGAAAATCTCACACATAATCACGTTTATTCCGATGATAACAATATGTATATCTATGCCGTTGTGGACCAGTAAAAAGTCCGGAAGAAAGGCATGAACTCGGGATTACGTAAAACAAGTATATTGAACGAAAGTATAAATACAGCATTGGTAAAAGAGTGTTGAACGTCAGTCTGACTGCCAAAGTGTTAGGTTGGCGTTAACTTAACACCGAGATGAAAATTCTCCCGGTAATCATATTAATAAGAAGAGTTCATTATAGTTCGTAAGGCAGGTGGCATAACAAATGTAAACCTATGTTTATATGTTTTCAGCTTTGATGAACATACGTACGAGCACACACACATACACACACACACACACACACCCAAACATACACGCACACACATATACATACACCCACACATACACACACACACACACATATATATATATATATATAGCGGGGTGTTGTCACAGCGACTGTTGTATGAAATGGAAACGTAAACCTGACGAGGTTTTGCATATCACATATCCCTGGCACGAATCCAATTATTCTCCTTTCAGCCTGTAGGGGAGACTTGGCTCTTTAACCTTGGCATGACAACCGGTCTTGAAGAGGGAAAACTCCGAATTCATATCTACTGTTAGGAGACTAAACGGTGTGGTCTCCCTTTTTACACGGTTTGAGGAAACCTGCAACGTCTTGAGTGCTTTTTGGTCACGTAACAGGATGAACCGGGGAATCCAGCCTCTTTCACGAATAGGGCTGGAGATAAGCAGATGTGGTAGTTCGGTCCTCAGTGATGAGAACGTGGGACCTCCCTCCTTTATTTTTCCAGATCTGAGCTGTGATTTCTACCTTTATGCTGCATGGACTTTTCTTTTTGTTCCTTGAACGCATGTGACTCTTGTATAGATTGGGTTGCAGAACTTAGTTCCCTACTCTTATTGAGTACAGTTAAAATCATATTATATTAATTGACTTGTTCTATTTTCTAAAGAATATTCTATGTTAGGTTACTCTCTTTGGGATAATCTAATGTATCATGAGAAATGGGATGTTATCTACCTGTCAACACTTCGTTAAGAAGTTGTGCTCTTAAACCTCGCTTAAAAACTGAACCAGTGTGATATCCTACTCCTGTAGGATATATATCTATATCTTGAAAGACAGAGAGAGAGGGGGTGAGAGAGAGAGAGAGAGAGAGAGAGAGAGAGAGAGAGAGAGAAAGTTCTCATGCCAAACCTGACGTAATTATTTGGTTCTAAAAGCCGAAACTGGTGTAAACAGGAGATTTTATTTAGAATAACTTAAAACAAGAGCAAATCCCATAAACTAGGGTAAATAACCCAAAAAGTACAACTAAAAAAGTATTAAAGAAAAGTGAGTAGAGTGTTCGCCAATGGTCCGGGAGACCGGCGTTCAATCCCAGGACGAGTTATACCAAAGACTCAAAAATTAGTACTTGATGCCGCCTTGCTTAACGCTCAGCATTATAAGGTGGGAATCTAGGATAAATTGAAGCAACAAAACCCAAACAAACAAAGAAACAAACATGCAGTATTACTTTTTTTTATTGCGGACTTTTTGTCCTCATCTTGGTATTTTCTTGCTGTGTTTTCTCACTACGTTTCGGCTAAATTTCACCTCAGGCCTTCTTCAGGTGATTAACAGCGACCTTAAATAGGAATGCTGAGTCTTGTAAGCGTATCCCTAGTAATTATTGCCTTCCATAGTTGTTGTGCGATACACAACAACTACGGAAACTGGGTATAAAATGAATGAAATATTGCAGAACTTCCTTGGAGTGTCCACTTTCCATTCTTTTACGCAAATATTTCATTCGACCGTACATACGGTGTAAGGATAATATGAACAACAGTAAGTCTTGAGATTAAATGATACATGTGTAGTGAGATTTTATAGTTAGGTTCTTTACTAAAGAGTTCTCCAGGAAGGGAGGTAACTCTCGATTATTATTGCATACATTTTTAGAATTCTCATTGTATTTCATATTCTTTTTAGCACGTTTTATCTAAAAAATAATTGATTTTTTTTTTATCTAAATATATTTTAAGGAAATTTTTATTTATTTAAAATCTTTTTCTAATGACGTTGTTGACGTCGGCCGTTACGATATTTGCATAATTGAAATTTACTGTAAGAATATGCAAATGCGAATTTGATATAAGGAGAAATGACATAGATTGGATGATGGTGGTTTTATTTTGTTTAAAGGTATATCAATCCTAGCAGGTTATTCGAAGCCGTATCATATTATTAAATATATATGTGTTAGATATTAACGATTTTTAAACGAAGCAGTTTGTGGAATTTTTTTTTTTTCAACAAGCTTGAGCTAATTTATCTGGGCATAGTTACATTATTTATTTGCACATAGTTAAATGGCTGCAAGTATTACTATATGGTACTATACTAATACTTAATTCTTACATCAGCCATTTATGAACGTTAGATGGTTTTAAGTACAGAAAACGACTATATATTTCTATTTGGCGGAGAGATGGGATTTTACCAGCTGCTAATATTTTGAGCTAGAGTGGACCTGAAACTTATGAAAATTAAGTGGTGCTCCACATTCCTAAAAACTCCCGGCTTCAAGCTTCACAATCGGATGGTTTTGTGCCAAATCCAGGAAATTTACCAGGGGGCGGGATGGAGTCTTATGCATCAGCAAAAATGTCGTCAACGTATTCTACTGCCCAAAGTGGTAGCACCTGAGAGAGTCATATCCATAGGTCAAATAGAACTAAATGTTGTGCATGATTGAAATAGAACTGTTTTTACATTTAACTGTGTGTAAACAAAAAAAATGTACTTAGGCTTTACTGAATTATTTGAAATAGGACTGTTTATTTGTAAAATAATGGATATTGTATCAAATAACCTACCGTGGTTGATGTGCCGTAGAACCAAACCAAACCAAACTAATATATCTCATCAAACCACCATTACTCTCGTAGTGTATATTGTATGTATTTTTCTCTGAAATCAGATTTACATCTGCTATATATAAAACAAATGACATAGACTATAGATTATATTCATATGAATTCACTATCTATTCTGCTAGCATGAAATCGTACTGATAAACAATATACCATAAATGTCTGACTGGCCACCTTGGTGCTGTGACGTTCCGATAAGCGATTAAGAATAGGGCGTCAGCTATGGAAAATGGTGTATGGTTCAACGTTATTTTAGAACTTAATTTTTATTATATTTTAATTATTTCATATTAATCTTTGTATCGAGTTGAAGATTAAAATGGTTGTAGTATTCTACTGAAATTATGATAAGTGGTACACGTCAATTAAGGGTACTATTCCTCAGTTTGACCACTCTGCGATACAGATTTGAATTTTAGCTCTACCACACAAGTCGACCCCTAGCTTTTTAGTAATTTTAAAAAGATCGATTTGTGTTCAATGTCTACCTTAGATATGAATGAATAATCCCTTTTTTCTTTCTTTTATTTTTTCGAATAATTTTTGTTTACCTTTCTTGTAGATGATGTGGTGTGATATGATGTGTTACTGCGCCCTGGAAGGCCCCTTCATGGAGAACCAATCCATGTTCAGCAAATACCCCAAGTTGATGGCCCTGAGGACCCGCATTGCTGGCCACCCCAAGATATCTGGTTACCTCAAGAGCCGTTCCAACACCAACTGGTAGACAACCTCCTTACTATTCTTCAAAGGGTTGACTGATGAATATCCTCTTGGTTTGCATTCAACATGACCGTCGCAAATGTCAATGATACAAATGACTTTTACAATTTAGTCAAATAAACCAAAACTACAGAGATATATTTGTTTCTTCTTTTATCTTTATTAAATTATTTTTCTTTTGAATAATTTCAACCTAGGAAAGACTTACGTCCAAGACATGGGGAACGGATTGGTTCAGCATTGGAAGCAGCAATATGCCTGCAAAGCTATAAATGAGTGAATACATCGAAATATTTCCTACAATAGACAAAACGAGGGATTTGGAAACAAGAGATACACCTATTATTATTATTATTATTATTTACTCATTAGAGTTTTTCACATGAGCGTTAGCCGATGGTTTTTCACTGGAGTTTGAGTGACAACAAGTCTCCAGGACTTTTCTCAGTATTCTGGTCGTTCGCAATAATGCTGTAGTTTGGATGGTCTTCACTCGTCCACCAACTTCCAAGTCCTCTAGTCCCTTTAGCAATCCTTCAGTTACTGTTCCAAACGCACCAATTACAATTGGTATAATTGTCACCTGCATGTTCCACAGCTTTTTTTATTTCTCTAGCAAGGTCGAGGTACTTATCCTTCTTTTCACTTTCCTTCAGATTTATTCTGTGGTACGCCGGGCCAGCAAAGTCGACAATTTTGCAGATTCTCATTTTTTGTTGATTATTATTAAATCTGGTCTTCTGGCCGGGATTAAATGATCCCTATGTATGTTAATGTCCAAAATAAGTTTATGCTAGTCATTTTCTAGGAAAGGTGTCGGGTTGTGCATATACCATTTGTTAGTATGGTTGAATTGAAATTTCCTGCACGTTTCCCAGTCGTGTCTCTCCTTTTACTCCTTCTGTGCTAATTTGCTGCATTCGCTTATTATGTGATTGATCGTTTCGTCTCTGTCACCGCATAGCCTACATTTCTCTCACCACATAGTCTGCATTTGCAATTTTGTTGAGTCTTATTATTATTATTATTATTTACTCATTAGAGTTTTTCACATCAGCATTAGCTGATGGTCTTTCACAGGAGTTTTAGTGACATCAAGTTTCTAGGACTCTTCTCAGTATTCTGGCCGTTCTCAATAATGTGGTAGTTTGGATGGTCTTCACTCGTCCTCCAACTTCCAAGTCCTCTAGTCCCTTTAGCAATCCTTTAGTTACTGTTCCAAACGCACCAATTACAATTGGTATAATTGTCACCTGGATGTTCCACAGCTTTTTTATTTCTCTAGCAAGGTCGAGGTACTTAACCTTCTTTTCACTTTCCTTCAGATTTATTCTGTGGTCCGCCGGGCCAGCAAAGTCAACAATTTGACAGATTCTCATTTTTTGTTGATTATTATTAAATCTGGTCTTAATCTGGTATAATTGTCACCTGCATGCTGTATAGTTTTTTCAATTCACTAGCAAGGTCGAAGTTGTTATCCTTCTTTTCACTTTCTTTCAGTTTTATTTCGTGGTCAGCCGGGACAGCAAAGTCGACAATTTTACAGGTTCTTTTTTTTTTTGTTGATTATTATAAGGTCTGGTCGTCTGGCTGATATCAGGTGATCCGTGTGTATGTCAAAGTCCCAGAGGAGTTTATGTGTGTTATTTTCTTGGACAAGTGCTGGGTTGTGCATATACCATTTGTTTGTATGGTCAAATTTTAATTCCTTGCACATCTCCCAGGGGATCCCTTTACCGACCCAGTCGTATCTCGCCTTATACTCCCTCTGCGCTAATTTGCTGCATTCGCTTATTATGTGATTATTATTATCATCATTATTATTCCTTTAAACCGTACATTGGCATAATGGTTAGAGTGTTCGCCAATGGCTCGGGAGACCTGGGTTCATCCCCAGGTCGAGTCATGCCAAAGACTCAAAAACGGTACTTGATACTACCTTGCTTAACACTCAGCATTATAAGCTAAGGATCAAGGGTAAAGTGGAGCAATCCAGGGAAAGGTGTAGCGCCCTCCCTTACACATTGTTGAAGTAGCTATCGAAAAGGGAGTCTTTGGGTCACTCTCGTCTAAGGTTGCCGACCAACTTTTTTTACTATATGATCCGAAACTGCAAAATCCACAACTTTTTTTTTCTTGTTAATCAACACTGTGTCTGGTCTTCTGGCCGGGATTAGGTGATCAGTATTTATCTTAAACTCCCTGAGATTTCTACGTTTCATTCACTATGAGCGATTTTCGTTTATGCGCAAACAATTTACTTCTATGGTTAAATGTGAATCTCTTTCACATTTAACCACCCAGCGATATCTAGGCTTGAACTCATATTGTCCTTGTTTGCAGCATTCATTTTTTTTAGTGCATTTAAAGGTTTAATTTCTATTTCACCACATAAGCTACATTTCATAATCTTTTGCGAATTATGAATTTTCACTTGAATATAAGTGGTTTCTGTCTTGAAGTTTCTTTTTCTTCGCTATGTCCACGTCTTCTTGTGTGCAATCCAGTCGGATTGTCCCCTGAAATATTCATACAGTTCGTTTTCGTACCATTTCTGTTTTCAAGTTTTTGTTTCTTCTCTCATCGTTCTTATATTTCTAAGGCTGTTGTTAACTGTTATAATTTGTCTTTATTTCCATTTTTGAATGTATTATTCGAGCCCTTGTATTGATGCATATGCACAGTTCTCAAGGCTGTCGAGTTCCTTTCCTCCTTTTTTTTACTTGACACATACAGTCTGTCTCTGTCATCTCTCGGATGAAAGCCCTTATGAATAACAATCACTTATCTTTGTCATTTTGTCCATTTTTCTGTGATCCTTCCTTATCCATTTTAAGAAGGGTCAAGGGAGGATATTACAAGGAGGTAGCCGATGTATTCATTGCTTTTTCATTCATTATTATTTTACACTTTGTGAGTTTTTCACAACAACTTTAGCTGGTAGTCTTTCATAGCAGTATGGGTGCCAGCAAATCTCCTAAGTTCCCATAGGAGTCTTGAAGGTATTCAAGCCAAGCTTAGCAATCCTGTAGTTTGTATAGTCTACGACTTCCATAACATCTAGTTCATTTTTAAAGCTTTTAAAGACTGCTACAGACACAACAACTAACGCTGCAATCTTTATAACTGATATATATATATATATATATATATATAAGCGGATATATGTAAACAAAAAAATATGATACAAAAGCGTTTAAATTTCCTTCGCTTGGGCTGGTTTCTTGTCACTGTGTGGTAGAATATTGGATTGGCGTTTCAGTCAGCCAGGTTTCGATCCCAGCTTCGGGAATCTAGCCTGTCTAGCCTAACTGAAGAGTTCTGATAGAACGAAATAGGTCTGTCTGTGGATAACAATATATATATATATATATATATATATATATATATATATATATTGTTATATATAACTATATAACAATATATATGGATAACAATATATATATATATATATATATATTGTTATATATATATATATATATATACTGCTAAAACCTTTTCTTTACCGTAGACTGTTTCCAATCCATGGCATGTCTTTTCCACAAACGCTCATTGTAAGAAACCCATGTTTTGTCCATTTGTAAATATTTTTGGACTAATGAATACTTCTTCAAATACATCACACATTCTTCCGTAAATTTCACACGATTTGCACTTCTCAGCCACCAAATATTAGAAGACAAACCACTGTTCAAGTCTGTTTCATTTTGAATGAATTTTGAATAGTTTCCGAACAATAATTTTAGGAGATTAGAATAATTTTTGCAACAATAATAATTTCAAACAATGCAGAGTTTGCCTATAGGAAACAATGGTTCTAAATTTTAAAAAAATGATATTATTGCAGAAGGATTTTTTATATTATCATTTTTCGTTGGTTATATCTTATCTTTCGGTTTGGTTAGGCTTAGAACTATTCGGTTTCGTGCACGGATAGGAGCACACATTGAGCGCAGGTGTTCACGCTCACGCGGGGAGGATGTGACAATCACAGATGTCATAATAAAAACCCCGGATAGGAAATAAGACTGGTGATGTGAATGACGTCATGCCCGGAAGCGATGGGCTAAGGATTTTGGGTGATTTTTGAAAAAAGTTAGTTGAGATTTGAAGCTGGACGAAGCGAGTTGATTTTTGGACCTGGGCAAGGCCATTCCAGTTATGGACTACAGTATGCCCGCGCGTTGTTGGGTCAGATGGAACAGTCAGCGTAGTAGAAATTGTGTCTCTCTCTCTCCTCGTGTCGAAAAACCTAAAAGTCAAGAAGCTAATAAAAGGTTCGTACCTAAACCAAGAGAGTTGTTTTTCGGATTCCTATGCATTATGACTATTTTACTCATTAGTATTATCTTGGTCCTATCTTTCATTACGTTACAAAACCTCTGTTCAAGCCTGTTTGATTTTCCACCATTTTGAATAGCTTCCAAACAATAACTTTAAGAGATTCGAATAAATTCTACTACAATAATAGTTTCAAACCATGCAGAGTTTGCCTTTACGAAACAATAGTTGAATTTTTTAAAAAAATATTTTCGAAAAATTCCGCTTTTTATGGAATAACCTTCTTATCAGGATGTCCTTTTTACGGTCGTCGTCGTCGGAAGCAAACTCAGTGACCTAAGTTCAAATCCGAGACAAGGCTCTATACAATTCACATTAAGTGGGTGTACCTGTTGTGTAATGGCTAAAGTGCAAAACTGTGGGGTCGAAGTAAGCGAGTTCGAACTCCGATCTCCTGATTACTTTCTCTTTCGAACAAGTAAATTTGGGAAAGTTATGAACCCCTTATATTCCTTGCTACGGGTTAAAAAGCATCACTGTCCTTCGACAAGGATGACTTTGGTATTAAATAACCCACAAGGATTGATATGCCATTAAATAATAAAACCAAACAAAACCAATATCCTCGTATGACCCAGGTCTTCTTCTCCCTCCTATAAGTAAATAATGAAATAAACTTATCTCTAACTTTGGTATATACGAGGATCATTAAATAAGTTTCCAGACTTTTTTCGTATGGCCACTTTTATCGATCGTACACATATGAAACTCTAGTCCCATTCGAAGTAATCTCCTTCGGCTGCAATGCACTTATTGTACCGTTCCAACAACTTCTGGAAAGCCCCATGGAAAGCCCCATGGAAGTCCTCTTGTGTGAGCGTGTCAATAACTTTCGTCACAGCCTCTTTCATCTCCTCAGTTGTCTCATAACGACAGCTTCTAAGTTTTTCCTGGAGGTTAGGGAATACCCAAAAGTCACAGTGAGCAAGGTCTGGACGATAGGGAGGTTGAGGAACTGTCTTGATGCCAATCGTTCTCAAATAGCCTGTGACAAAGATGGAGTTGTGGACTGGTGCATTGTCCTGTTGGAAATGCCACAGACCCGATTTGAAGAGTCTCTTCTTGGAATCCCTTAAAAGCTCAACATAGTAAACCTAACCCTAACCCTTTGGCCAATCAACTCTGATGTTCTGACTTCCTTACTCCTCTCACACCTCTCATCATCCCTCACAGACTCTATGCCTTCCTTGAATCTCTTATGCCACTCAAAAACTAATGCTAGATGTTACAAAAGCAGTCTGAAGCATTCCATAAGTTTCTGTGGCATTTTTTCCAACTTTAAAACAGAATTTTATGGCATATCGTTCTTCTAAAGTCTCCTCACGTCCAGATTGATTTTCGGAATTCACCAGCTATGACAATCAGGATTTAGTAGGGTGTATTCTAATTGCTGCTGTAGCTATACATTTGAAGCTGAAATCATAAAGATTCGTCAGTCATCTCATAAGATGTGTAACAATAACATAGTGAATTTTCAAGTTTCTAGGACAATTTTAAATGACTGTACTAAAAAGTCTGGAAACTTATTGAAGGCACCACGCATAAGCTTGTATCGTCTTTGGCTGCAGGAATACTATAGTGTGTAGAGCAAAGCCCTTTTCTTGGTGGGTGTTTTTTGTGTTTTATGGCATTTCAACCTTTGTAGGTTATTTAACGCCAAATCCATTTTTATGTGAATAATCAGTTATATTTCAAACAGTTCAGTTTACCATGAGTACACATTTCTATTTCAAACTATTCAGTTTAGTCAAACAGTTCTAATTCACCTAATCAAGTTTCGTGTAAGTACAGATTTTGTTTACACAGTAAAATGTCAAAACAGTTCTATATATAACAATTCAATATAGTGTAAGTACAGTTTCAATGTCAAAAAACAGTCCAATTTCAGACAATTCAGTTTAAAGGTAAGTACGGTGTAATTGTCAAAAACAGTTCTATTTCAAGCTATTCAGTTTAGTCAAACAATTCAGTGTTTCACCCCAAATCAAATTTTTAAGTCAAAGATCTAAATGCATCAAAAACTATTTTGTTAGGCTAATATAACAGTCTAACTTCCATGAATTGAAGAAGGCAAGGAAAAAGGGTTCTAATGATGACAACGGAAAAAAACTTTAATAAGAACTCAGCTGCAAATTGATTTGGTTATAAATTCGCATACAAAATGTGAACATCCTAAATGAATGGCTTCTTTTGGTTTGATATTATGGCATATTAACTATCGTAGGTTATTTAATGCCAAATCCTCTTTACACATATACATTAAATATAAATGATTTGGTTAGGTTGGTTTTATGGAATATCAACCATTGTAGGTTATTTAATGCCAAATCTTCTTTACACATATATATTAAATATATCTGATTTGGTTTGGTAGGGTTTAATGGCATAACAACATTGTAGGTTTTTTAATGCTAAATCCTCTTTATACATATCTATAAAATACATATGATTTGGTTTAGTTGGTTTTTATGGCATACCAATCATTGCTGGGTATTTAAAGCCAAATTCTCTTTGTGTATATATATATATATATATGTGTGTGTGTGTGTGTGTGTGTGTGTGTGTGTGATTTGGTTTGGTTGGGTTTTTGGCATATCAACCATTGTAGGTTATTTAATGCCAAATCCTCTTTACACATATACATTAAATGTACATGATTTGGTTTGGTTTGGATTTATGGCATATCAACCATTTTAGGTTATTTAATGCCATATCCTGTTTTACCCACACATCAAATATATGATTTGTAAACACATTTTGTTGATACACACAGCTAAATAATCAAATGGTTCTGTTTCTAACAATTCATTTTAGCATAAGTCAGCAAAGTTAAGTGGTTCCAAACGTGCTTGACTTTCCTTGGCTCGAATTCTGGTTAATATAATTTTCCGGGCGACCACGAAAATCAAATCAGTCACACCTTCTTACGACGCTTTGCATGTGGATCCACCTCCTGCCTAGTGCCACCCACACAACTTACGCGGTACTTTTGCAGGGGAAATACCTCCGTCCTGTTTACTTTAGGAAACAGATGTATTTCCTGTTTTTTTTCTGCTTCCAGCGTCCAACTTTTTTTTCAAGCCACCCACGCTGTTTTCCGCAGCATTTCCGTTGGGTTATCTGCGTCCTGTTTACATTTAAAAACAGGTGTATTTCCTGTTATACCTCCCACGCAATTTACAGGATATGTAAAAAGGGGTGTTTAAGTCAATATTCAACTGTAGCATACGACAAACCACAGACTCTTACATCATATCACACAAATAATCTAGGTAAGATAAGAAGTACGAACTAATTTGCCTCACCCACACAGACACTCCCATATTGGCTTCTAATAAAAATTTGCATTCATGTTCGTTTTACGGACACTGGGTTCTATTTAAATGACCAACCCGGTGTATCTGCAAGAAGTCCTTAACTATCTGCGCAGTCAGCATCAGTAATAGTTTCTACTGGATATAATCTGTGTCTTTTCTTTTTAAATATCTGTCATAAGATGAGTCCAGGTTTAATTTTCAGTTTATTTTCATCTGTTTAAACAATTAGTACTGAACCTTTTGTTAAAATCACGTGATTACTTGTATAAACTTCCAAATCATTTTTTTAAATATTCATTAATCAATCGATTAAGCTGTCTATCGATTTCTATGATTTTCGTTAACTTCCTTCTCTATTTTCTTTCTTTCTTTCTTTTTTTTTTTTATTTTAATCATTCTTTCTTTCTTTCTTTCTTTCTTCTTTTTCGTTTTTGCTGTTTTAGATTTTACTCATTCAATAGTTTTCTTTCTTTCTTCCTTTTGTTCTTAACGCTTTCTTTCTTTCTTTCTTTCTTTCTTTATCCCAGATGATTAGGAATAACGGAATATACCAAAAAGCAGTTAAATATATTGCACCGGCGACATATCAGTTGAAGGAAGTGCTGTTGTTCTGTACTTTTATTGCATTTTTGGAAGAGTTTGTAAAATTTAGGGTTATTACCTTTTGATGTGTTTAAATCGTTGACCTACAAGACGCATTCAAGATGGGATCGTGTGATGATGAAGTACGCTGTGATAGGTGATCTGATTCAATTTGCCCTTCATCTGATGCACATATCCGACATTGCTATAGGCAAAAGCCCTCCCAACACACACAAACACATCATAGAGAATCTGTCCATGCTTTACAATTGGTGTGATACTGTGGTTTGCAGCTTTTTCACGAACTCTTCACTGCATATAGACCCTCCTATTTGACCGAAAGATTTCAAACTTTAATTCGTCGGCCCAAATGATTATATTCCATTGCTGTATAGCCCTGTCTTTTTTTTTTGCGCTGGACCCACTGGAGGTTTTTGACATTGGTTTGCTTCCTCAACAGTGGTTTCTGTTCAGTATTTCTGCCATTCTGGCCAGCTTCATAGAGTCGTCTCCTCACAGTGGATTCGGACACATTTTTTTCAAAACATTGGTTCAATTGTGCTGTGATGTTTGAAGTAGTCAGAGTTCTCTTACGCAAGTTGGTAATACTGATGAAATTGTCTTCCGTTTTTGTTGTTGCTTTGGCCGTGTTTTGTCCCGTTTCCTGATGTCTGCTAACCGTATAATCCACAGTAGTTCTGGGAATTTCCATTTTTAGTACAAAAGAAGAAAAGCGCCTTCAAATCAATTTTTTTGCAGATGGTTATACTAAGGTCAAAGTTATGAGAAAAAAAATGAATCAAGAAATGTAAATAAAAACATTTTAGCACTTAATTTGTTTCATTAAAAATTACACTTTTACGATGAGAAATAAGAAAAACTTTTGAGCAAAGCCAAATACTTTTGATGTTACTGTATATTTACTTTCTTTTCTTTATCTGACGTTCAGAAGGTTATTTGACGTCCTAATTTGACCATAGGAGGTGCTTTTCGTGGAAAAAGTTATCGTCGGAGTTAGGGGATTCAGCAAACTGATATCAATTCTTCAACGAGAATGTTTGCATTTTATAAAATTATAGTTCTTTATGAAAACACAGAAATATTATTATTCTCCCTTAAACTATTGGTAAATATAAGGACAGACTGGATTTTTTAACCTTGGTATAGCAACCAGTCACCTCCGGTGGTGTAACGGTTAGGAAGCTTGGGCTGCATCAAAGCAAAGAGCTTTGTAAATTACTACAGCAGCCAGTCTAGGGAAAATAACTCATTTTAAATCCAAGTGTAGACCTGGAGATGGATAGGGTCTTTTAGGCTTTTTCTACACAAGAATCATCACATGGGTCGAACTGAAATGACCAAACTAGGTTATGACACAGTTCTTATATCTTATTTTTACTACAATAAAAAAATTATTTGAGTTGATGACAAGGAGCAACATTTAAACACATGTGTTCATGCCTTTTTGTTCTAATATTATTTTACAAAAATGGAAGTAAGGGTTGTATAGGGCATCGGAAATCGAGCGTAAAAATGAAAAAAAACTGGCCACTTTACTCCCTGGCAAACCCAACTGAAGTGTTCTTTATTACTCACTTAATCAAAAAAAGTAGGCTGATTTACGAATCATCGATATTCCAGCGCAGAGAGAACCCCAGGATTTAATGTGGTTTCCTCTAAAACAAGAGCCCAACAATTGCTTGGATGATCGATATAACACAAGTCTTCGTTCCTTATATCTGGAGTGAAAAATCTTGCTTTCGGTTTTTACGGATCTAGCCGCGTTCTGAGACTCTTAGAAAATATTGGAAAATCTTTGGTGAAATACTTGTCTTTCAGTATCGCCGTGGAAGTATATTTTGTATAACAGATGTTCGAGGAGAAATTTGAAATATTTTGCTGCGAGCAATAACACAGGCACATGTATGTCTTCACAAAGAAATGTTTCTTAACATGTACATGTTTTTCTCGCTGACCCAAACGAAATCATTCTTACGAAACCTGGGACCAAAAATATCTGAAAGAAAAAGATTATGTTAAATTCTATGGGAATTCTACAACTTCGCAGATTAAAAAGTGGGTGTCCTCGTGGTGTAATGGTTAAAGTGATGGACTGCGGTATTGTAATGAACGATTTCGAACTCCAGTCGCGGTATTACGTTCACTTTCGGACAAATACTCTGGGAAAAGGTGTGAACCTCCTAGTAATTGGATAGGTAGTACCTCTACTGTTCGTTTAGAAGAATGGCTTTTCATTAAATAACCCACGAAGGTTGATATGCTATTAAACAAAGAAACCAAACATTAGACTGGAAAAACTTTTTAATTTTTCCTCGGCGCGATTTTCAATTAAATGCTGAAACAAGTCTTTTCTTTTGTAAGCA